>ML677491.1:3207719-3258576 GCA_007922305.1 Dermatemys mawii | reverse complement strand
TCTATCTATCTATCTATCCCCATCCACCCCCTCTATCTATCTATCTATCTATCTATCTATCTATCTATCTATCTATCATAGAATCATAGAATATCAGGGTTGGAAGGACCTCAGGAGATTCTAGTCCAACACCCTGCTCACAGCAGGACCAGTCCCCAACTAAATCATCCCAGCCAGGACTTTTTCAAGCGAGGCCTTAATAACATCTCTCTCTCTCTCTCTCTCTCCCATGTTCATAACTATGATGACATCTAAACACTTCGATGATGTAAGCCTCTGTGGCACCCCCTCAGGCTGGGACGTGGCGTTGTGAGGACTTTGCCTCTCACAGCCCTCTGGTGGCCACGTTCTTGTCTTTGGTGACCATTTCCAGGTGATCTCTTCCATGGATTCCCTCGCCACGTCTCCTGTGGGTCAGTCTTTGGGCCAAGTAACTCAGCAATTCAGACTTCTTTCGGGGTCCTTTGCCTCTGCTGGACTTGACTCCAACCAATACATTCTTTGTCAGGGGACTGACTGCCCACTGCCACCAGGCCTTTCCTTGCTGGGAGTCCAAGTACCACGTACACCACCCTTCCACCCGTCCTGGGCTTCTATCTCGTTCCCTAGTCCCTGGAGCTCTTTTCTCCTCTGGGGCCCCACCACAGGGATTAACCCTTCTCCCGCAGCTCTGCTTCCTGGCCACAGCCAGACCCAAACTACTGGCCCTTCCATCAGGCCCTTCCTTAGCTCCCGGGTTGCCCCGTCTACTGAGTTCCCAGCTCTGTTTAGTTGATGCCCTCCTGGCTTCACTCACAGACTTTAAGACTAGAAGGCACCATCATGATCATCTAGTCTGACCCCCTGCACTGCTCCCCTTGGAAGGCTGCTCCAGAACATCACTCCTTCGATGGTTAGAAACCTTCATCTCATTTCAAGCCTAACAGCTGGGGTCAGTCTTTCTAATTAAGCCCCATCTGGGGTCACTAATTAGCTCTTCTATTGCCAGCTCATCAGTGAGGCTGAGGAATAGCTACTAAGTCGTGATGAAGCCACCTGCTTTCCTCCAGAGCCAGCTAGCTCAGAACTGTTGGACTGGAAGGGGCATTGTGAGGTTAGGATGTTCCCCTGATGTTATCTGGACCGGTGATGTGCTAGGTCACTCCAGTCTATGACTCTGGGATCCAGTCTCACCCTGCTCTGCTGTGAGAACCCGCACTCCTGGGCTGTTCACACACAGCCTCTAGCAGGTAAACTGCTCCCAGGTATGAGAGAACTTTTGGCCGGCCGCTGCTTGGATTGTACAATCTAATGACACTACCCAATATCTCTGGTCCCAGACACGACCCCAGGAACCTCCGTCTTGCAGTGTCAAATTCTGCCTGCTGGACTCTGCAAGTTTATATGAGTTTATCAATTTAACAAAGATATTGATATGTACCAGGCTTGTTATCCCAAGGGGAGTCTCTGATATACTTCAAACCAAATGCACTGCTTCAGGTAGAACAGCGGTTCTCAAAGTGGGGGTCACGACCCCTCGGGGGTCACCGACTGCCTCCCGAGGGGTTGCGAGCCCCTGTCACCATTGAAAAGCCGCCGAATTGATTACTTCCGGATTCGACGGCTTTTCGGCAGACATGCCGAGCTATTTCGGTGTGGCGGACCCTTGTCTGTCCGCCGAAAATAGCCGCCAAATGCGGAACTAATCAATTTGGCGGCTTTTTAGCAGACATACAAGGGTCCGCCACACCGAAGAAGAAAGTGAAAAAGGGTCGCGGTTCTCAATAGTTTGAGAGCCGCTGAGGTAGAACAAACAAACAAATGTACTAACTACAAAAGACAGATTTTAAGTGATTATAAGACAAAGCGCAGCAAGTCAGATTTGATCAAATGAAATAAAAGCAAAACACATTCTAAGCTGATCTTAACACTTTCAACGTCCTGACAAACTTAGATGCTTCTCACCACAGGCTGGCTGGTTGCCCTTTGATCAGCGCTTCAGTCGCTTGGTGGTGATGTCTGTAGATGGAGGTGGAAGAGAGAGAGAGAGCAGGGCAAACGTCTCTCCCTTTTATCACGTTCTTTCTTTTCTCTTGGCTTTGCCCCCGCCCCTCTTTCACAGTCAGGTGAGCATCACCTCATCGCAGTCCCCAACTGACCAAGGAAAAGGGGAGTGACTCACTAGAGAGTCCAACAGATCCTTTGTTGTTGCCTAGGCCAGTGTCCTTTGTTCCTGTGAGGCTGGGCTGGGTTTGTCCCATCCCTGCCCTGATGAGGTGTGAACTGCCTCTCTGCTGCTGGAGAGTTTTGCCTGGGCTTGTTTTAAGCCATGAGGACACATTTTCAGCCTCATAACTACATACATGAAATAACAATGTATAACATCACTATAACAACAATACTCTGCATCGTGAGCCATCCGAAGACACCCGACTTGACAAACATTGCATTGGGCACCACACAGTCATATTATAAGGATGAACATGGGGGTGCTGGGTGTTCCCCCAAGGTACAGAATGTCACGGAAGTCATCTAGTTCAGTCCCGTGCACTCAAGGCAGGCTAAGTATTATCAGGGGTGAAAGTGGGCCAGTACGGGCCAGTATGGGCCAGTATAGTGTACCGGTAGGTAAGAACCCTACTGGCTGTATTCACACCACATTAAAGTGCTGCCATGGCAGTGCTTTCAAGGCCCTGCCCCTTCCCCTGCCATGGGTGGCCCTGCTGATAGGATCTGTACCAGCAGGGCCCCCACAGAGGAGGCAAAAGAGGCAGGGACATTAAAGCGCTGCTGCAGCAGCGCTTTAAGGGTTGTTATCCTCCACCCTGCCCCTTCCGTCCGAGGTCCCACCCCTTCCGGGGGCTAGACCTGGCTCCAGCCCAGCCCTGTGTCAGTAAGTGCCCACAATTACTTTCACCCCTGAGTGTTACTCTGACAGAGGTTTGTCTGACCTCTTAAAAATCTCCAGTGATGGAGATTCCACAACCTCTCTGGGCAATTTATTCCAGGGTTTAATCATCCTGCCAGGATGTTTTTCCTAATGTCCAACCTAAACCTCCCTTGCTGCAGTCTAAGCCCATTGCTTCTCATCCTATCCTCAGAGGTTAAAGAGGACAATTTTTCTCCCTCCTCTTTGGAATCGTGTCAGATGTCTCTCGTTTACATTGCATGCCTGGCATAGAAACACTTCGCAGAGAGCTGGAAAAGACCAAGCTGCACCAATGCCAGTTGCTAGACCTCTTTGACCATGTGTCTTAGCCCCTATAGTGCTAACAGCGAAGGTGGCGCCGTCTTTATTTAACACAGGAGCTGCCACTTCTGGAGCCAGGAGGATCTGAGTTCTTCTCCTTCCACCGGAAAGTTCTGAGCGACTGCGGTACGCAGCACGGGGACAAGCTTGCGGTTCCTAGGATTTGTTGCAGTGCGTAAGAGGGAGGCTGTGTTATATCCCTGCTGCTGTCCAGTCACTGATGGCTGGTTTAGAGTCTGGCATCCTGTGGGACCAGTCCCTTTCTTAAGGACACCGCTTTGCCATGAGCCATCAGTGTGGCCGGCTGCGCCACCTTAACCCAGCCCCTCCTGTCGCTGCTTAGCCATGCCGAGGACCCTGCTGCATGCTGGAGAGGAGCCCAGAGGCAGGTCTGCAGTCTGCACTGTTAATGCAATTCTAGCAGCAAGGCTAAAGCCCCGAGGGAGGGAGCTGTATCTGAGGCAGCCTGGGGACGG
Source organism: Dermatemys mawii (assembly GCA_007922305.1). Lineage (NCBI taxonomy): Eukaryota > Metazoa > Chordata > Testudines > Dermatemydidae > Dermatemys > Dermatemys mawii. The sequence continues at coordinate 3,254,871 of ML677491.1, read as the reverse complement.
TTTCAGGCTGGGTCACTCGCTGCAGGAATCCGGATGGGTGTACCCAGAGCTGAGACGATTGTAGCCCACGCCAATTTCTGTTTGCATGCAGGTGTGTGCACAACTACATGCTCAGAATCATAGGAACGGAGAGCTGACAGGGACCTCGAGAGGGAAGCTCTTCTAGTTAGGGGGACCCGATGTCCAGATTTTATATGGACGGTCCCGATTGTTGGGTCTTTTTCTTCTATAGGCTCCTATTGCCCCCCAACCCCTGTCCTGATTTTTCACACTTGCTGTCTGGTCACCCTAATTCTATTCCGCCCCCTGTGCTGAAGCAGGATTAAGTATACCTGAGCCCTCCCTGGCAGATGCATGTACGTAGACCTGCATAGCTGTGTGAGTGTGTATATTTGCACGTGTGTATGTACATTTGCATGTGTGTGCGCGCGTGAGTGGCTGGTCTTTATACTAGTGTGGTGGGAGTCCAGGCCTGGGCCACCCCTTGTAAACCAGAGTGAGCGGCACAATTCCCAGCCGTTCCAGCCAGGCTTCACTGCTGCAGAGAGCCAGGCATCTCCCCAAGCCCAGCCAGAGGCTTTGTGCTTTAGCAGGTGATTTCCCCACTGCCCTCCTCTCGGGCTCTGAGACACAGGGACACTTGTGGCTTCCCACCCAGGCTAGTTCCAAGAGGTTTAAGAACATAAGAACGGCCGTACTGGGTCAGACCAAAGGTCCATCTAGCCCAGTGTCCTGTCTACCAACAGTGGCCAATGCCAGGTGCCCCGGAGTGAGTGAACCTAACAGGTAATGATCAAGTGATCTATCTCCTGCCATCCATCACCCCCCTCTGACAAACAGAGGCTAGGGACACCATTCCTTACCCAGCCTGAATAATAGCCATTAATGGACTTAACCTCCATGAATGTATCCAGTTCTCTTTTAAACCCTGTTCTAGTCCTAGCCTTCACAGCCTCCTCAGGCAAGGAGGTTGGCCCCAGTTGCTTGTTTTCTTTTCCTTTCTAACCCACGGGGGCAACCAGCAGCTGGATAATATTGTGGGAAGATATTCCTGTTTGCATCCAGGATGAGACGAGGATAATGTAGGACTTAGGGCTTGTCTACACTTGAAACGCTACAGAGAAGCAGCTGTGCCAACCTAGCGCTTCAGTACAGACACTGCTTCCAGCGATGGGAGCGCTTCTCCCATGGGTGTAGGTACTCCCCCTCCCCGAGAGGTGAGAGCTAGAGCAATGGCCAAATTCATCCATCGACTCAGCGCTGGCTACACGGAGGGCTGGGTCGGTTTGGCTACAACTCGAAGTGGGGTGGATTTTCACACCCCTTAGCAACGTAGCTGAGTCAGCGTCACTTTGTAGTGCAGACCCAGGCCTAAGAGTAGCAGAAGCAGAACGCTGCTACCTAGGGGATATAAGCCAGGACGATGGCCCATCAGTAACCGCAGAATGTTTGCTCCAGGCATATTGCTGCACCAAGCAGCCCAGGAACGAGCATTCGGTGGGATGAGCAGTGTCAGGAGAGAAGAGCCGAGTCCGGTGAGTCTAGTCACCAGCAGCACCGTTCTTTGGTGCTGTTAGCTACACTAACTCCGGGTTACGGGATACTCTTATTTCGAGGCTGCAGGTCTTTTTACACCTACACTACACTGCTTTAAAATGTGGGGGGGAGCTTAATCATCTTCCCCCAGCTGCTGCGTCCTTCCGACAGCCCTGGAGAAAATCTGTCCTGTAGGAGTGCGTCTGAGCCCTTCGCCGCTGGCTGCTCCCTGGAGACTGGAGTGACTGGGAACTGAACTATCTGCTCTGACCAGGCCTGGTAGTTCAGGTGGGGGAGAGGCAGGGAGATAAGGGAAAGCCTAAGGGACTGTTTTTGTCAGCCTCTCTTTCCACTCCATGCTCCGCCACTGTCCTCTAACCCTTCCCGTCCCTCCTCCTCCCGCGGTGTCCAGCCAAGCAACATGTTTTGGCCGAGGGAGTTGAGCCAGCCTGTGGAACGGCTCTCCCGCCCCAGCGCTCCGGTCAGGGAAACCGGGCCATTCCCGCATGGCACGAGCCACGCTTTGCCGCAATGCACACTAGCTCCTTCTATCTCCCGGGACCCCAGGGGAGCCCGCCGCCGAGCGGCCCTCAGCGAGACAGCTCCTTCCTGATCTACTTTTCCAGCTGCTGGGAGCTTGGGAGAGAGGCCAGCCAGCCTTTTGGTTTGGGGCAGGTCTGCAAAGCAAGCACAAGAGGACTGATTCCTGGTGCGCTGTGATCACCCGCAGGGGCGGCCTAAGGCGACCAGGAGGACTGACAAGAGAATTCTCCAGGGAATACAATGGGCTCCTTCTATATCAGGAGTGCTGTGGGCAGCGCTGCCAGGATCCCAGGAAAAGCTTCGTCAGGGGAAATTTTCTGGAGAAGCTTCAACCCCTGTTTCCACACTGGCATCTAAATCGGAAGCCTGATTTTCAGCTTTGCTGGCCGCTTTCTGCGTCTCTGAATGTGGAGGGAGCGACGCGCTCCCATAGGGTGACCTGACTGCAAGGGTGAAAAATCGGCCGGGGGTGGGGGGTAATAGGCGCCTATATAAGACAAAGCCCCAAATATCAGAACTATCCCTGTAAAATCAGGACATCTGGTCACACTACGCTCTTGGCATGTCCCAGCCTTATCGGTGCCGGTGGAGAATTCTGACATGGGAGCACAGGTGTAAGCGATGACATAAGATGTATAGCTGTGCGGTGTTTATGGGGAAGTCAGGATGAGGCAGAGAGTGGGCGCTTATTCCTAGTTCTCTGGCGCCCTGCGTGTTCAAATATTTACACCCGTGCAAAGCAGGTGGTAAAATGTTACTAAATTGGGTTGTGAATGATTGCACAAAGTGCCAGGCAACAGAGAGAGAATCCATTGCTGTGCGTTCTTTGCAAGTTTCTAGGGCGATCCGTTTATTGCCAGTGGAAACACTCCTGCTTTTGCAAACTCAATTTGCCATGTCACTTTCAAGTAACTTGGACATCTTAAAAGAGTCATTCCAAGGTGTGGGCAAAGGCTCGGGGTGGATCCAATCGGATCCTAGAGAATCCTAGGGGTGGAAGAGGCTGAGAACCATTGATAACCACTCTTTGAGTACCGTCTTCCAACCAGTTTTGCATCCAGTTTATATTGATTTCTTCTAGATCCGGGGGTCTCAAACTTCATTGCACTGTGACCCCTCTCTGAGAACAAAAATTACTACATGACCCCAGGAGGGGGGATTGAAACCTGAGCCCTCAGACACTGCCCTGGGTTGGGGGAGCAAAACCGAAGGCTGAGGGCTTTAGCCCCAGGCAGGGGGCCCGTAACAGGCTTCGGCCCTGGGCGGTGGGACTCAGGCTTCGGCTCCGGGCCCCAGCAAGTCTAAGCCAGCCCCAGTGACCCCATTAAAACAGGGTCACAACCCACTTTGAGGTCCTGACCCACAGTTTGAGTACTGCTGATCTAAATTGGATTTCCCTGGTTTTCTTATAAGAATGTCATATGGCACCGTGTCAAAAGCCTTACTAAAATCAAGTTACATTCTATCCTTCTCAGCTACCACTAACTAGGAGTTTCCTGCAAAATACTAGCCTAGGTTATTTTTCGAGATATGGGGGCGAAGGAGGGAATCCCAAAACTTCTGATTTCAAAGAATCTTTCATGCAAAAAGCTGTTTCCCATTTTTGACCAGCTCCACCTCTTTGTCTGGCCGTTGCCTCTTCTGTTTCATGCGGCACGGGTCTGCAATCTGGAGTTCGCAGACAAGCATTAGGGTGTCATGACGATTTTGTCCTTCCCATGTTGCTAAGTGGACGGGGTCCTAGCTTGTGGCGGGGATCCCTCGGGCACGTTTAAATATGAAAAAGTTGGTCACGGTAGGGAAAAGTTTGAGAATCGCTGTCCTGCACGATCGTTGATGCAGTCCTTGGAGTCTAGTTCCTATTCTCAATGCATGGCTGTTACTTTTCAGCCTTTTAAAGGTGCGGAGGACAATTCACCAAGCTCTGCCAGCCGCACACATTCTCACTGCCAGCAAAACCGCCCGGGGAAAAAGCCCCACTACAACACATTACACCTGCGATTGCTCTCACTTCTCCTATTCGTTTTGTAATTGTCTATTTGAAAAAGCCTTAATAGCTGTGAATTCTAATGAACCATCTCTGGCAAAACAGCCAATTCTGAAGCTACTTTCCCTCGATTTGCAACTCCGCATAAGGTGCTTGTAAAGTGTACATTGTAGCCCTCTTTGGTGGCTAACCCATATACAGCAAACAGCCAATCAGAGGTTGCTACTACCTAATGAGCTAAGCTTTTAGTTTAAAGGAAAGAAGTCTGTGCTTTGGTGCTGGAAGTCCCAGATTCAAGTCCCCGTAGGTACCTGTTGGCCGGGTGTCTTGCATTTTCACAAGGGAAAGCAGGGTAGAATCCCACCAACTTTTCTCTCTAAAAAGCTACATCCACAAGCAGTGAAGGTGGAATTTCGCCTGGAATCAGTCCCTAAAATAGCCGTATTATCAGGAGAGCATTTAGAAGGTGGTAACTGGGAGCCAGGCTCTTTCCGAGCTGCGTTGTGGTTTGCACTGGACTGCGCTGGACGCTAAGCATTTCACTCAGCTCTTAAATGGTAGTGGATGTTTCTCGGTCGTTAAGAAACTCATAAAGAGGCTGTAAACGCTATTCTCTTTAGGAATCATTGTGCTGGTCTTCCTTCCCCCGCTTGGCACCCCTGAGGCCATACAAACTGACCAGAGGGTGACCAGATAGCAAGTGTGAACAATCAGGATGGATGTGGGGGCGTGTAATAGGCGCCTGTATAAAACAAAGCCCTGGATGTCGGGATTGACTCTATAAAATTGGGACTGCTGGTCACCCTAACTGACATAAAGCTTGGGCCACATCCTCAACTGATGTAAACTGGTGCCGCTCTCGTGGATGCAGACCGTGGATCTGGGCCCCTCACGCCAGCTGAGGAGCTGGCTCCTGGGTTTGCTAAGTGTTTCTCATCCCCAGACACCAAAACGGCAATTATGTGCGGCAAACTCATCCCAAAGCTGGAAGTGCCCTGGAGGAGAGGAACTGGGGAATCAGTGGGGCTGGGAGAGAGGTCTGGATTGGGAGTGAGCAACATCTTAGTCCTGAGTTTGCAGTGGCCATATGGCTGCGGAAAAGACCAGCCTCATCTGGGGCTTCGTCCTCGGAGGCTCATGGCGTCTCTCTCTCTGGTGTGTCCTCCTGGGCATCATGTTAGACACAGAGTAAGCGTGCGGTGGGATCCACACGGCCGGCGAGATGGGAACAGCTAGGAGAGTGCTGAGGTGGGACAGGATAAGCTGTGGGCGGCCGTGCTTCCTAACGCAGAAGCAGAGACGCTGGAGGTCAGCTACGTATTGCAGCAGGAGCAAGAAGGGGCCTGCCAGTGGCCAGTGATCCGTGGGTGCAGCCTGGAGTTGGCATGGACTCAAGCCCACCCTTCCCTCCCTCCCTCAGGGCAGAGAGTTACAGGCCAGGCCAGGACAGGATCCCTGTCACCAGCGTTCAGGCAGGTAGGTCCCAGCGAGGCTGTATGTACGTCCCACGCAGCAGCTGAAAGCAGCAATCATCTGAACGATGAGTTCATCTTCGAGGGCCACCCTGGCCCATGGCACGGTGCAGCCGGGGATGGTCCTTTTGTTCCGTTCTCTGGTGCTTGTAAAATAAACCCAGCCTGCTTGCCCTGAAAGGAGCCTTCAAAGTCCTTTTCACCTAATGTGGCCCTAAGGGCTCCAATGCCACGGTGAAGGGCAATCCCTATAAACCTTTACAGGTCGGAATGAGCCCACCCGAGGGACAATCAGTTCAGAATGCTCCAGACAGCCGGGGGAAAGTGAAGATTGACATGCCAAAGCCCATCAGGGGTTCGTGTAGCCCTGCGTCCTCTTTTCTTTACGCTAGGAAAAGGAGTGGTGGGTTTTACAACGTGGTGGCAGCCGAGTGTGGAGAAGGCAGCTGTAGTTTTAACACGAGGTGAATGACAGGAAGGCGCTGAGGGTTAATCTCACACCTGCTAATGCGTTAAAATTGCCTTGTCTGCACTAGGGTTTTGCCCCTTGTTACCTAGGGAAGAGAAGGGCTGACAGTGACCTGTTATTGTTGTACCTAGTTGATTCCCAATAGGGAAACTGCTTCCTAGTGGCAGCTGGGAAATCACATTCCTCACAGATGCAGGAGGATCAAAAGCCCTTATTGGAGAGATTGCAGCGGGTCCATCCTTTTGCTTCAGGGGAGTCCAGCTTCAGTGAGTTCTGCAAGTTAACTACACACCACTCAATGCTTTCAGATATATTTGAAGCTGTTACCAAGGAATTTCAGTCCTCTTGCAGTGCTTCAAAGGAGTTTTGAATAGTGTGAAGGCCCCGAAGGCATTGGGGTGGCAGACATTTGCATAGCCACTTCTCCTCTGTGTATGTATCTATGGAGATGGTTCTCACTGGCTAGCCAGAGTCCTAACTCATGGGGTTGAGAACTGTGCTCCCAAGAGTCCGGATCTGCAGAAACGAAATATCCAAGACCCTCAGGAACATGGGAGTAGCCTTCCCTGGGGGTATTTCACTGTGTATTGAATATGGACCTCTAGCTCTGAAACTGGTCCGACACAGTCGCTTGACAACAAGGCTGTTTAGCTCGGTGACTGTACCCTGGAAAGCTGTGTCTCAGAAAAGACCATCCCCGAACTCCTAGTGCAATGCTGTGACTAAAAGGACTCGTGACTCGTAGCTGTGTAAACAGGGGAGTGGTGAGTAGGAGCAGGAAGGTGACTGTCCCTCTGTATACAGTATTGGGGAGACCAGTTTGGAATGTCACATCCCGTTCTGGTGTCTGCGTTTTAAAAACAATAGTGAAAAACTGCTGCAGAGAAGAGCCACAAAATGATTCAAGGGTTGAAAACAAACGTCTTAGAGCAAGAGACTTCGGGAGCTCTGTCTGTGTAGTGTCTCAGAAAGACGAGAGAGAAGTGACTTGATAACAGTGGATCTGGACCTTCCCAGGGAGAACTTACCTGGGACTAATGTTCTTTAGTGGAACAAGGTAGAAGAAAAACCAGTGACTGGATGCTGAAGCCAGACCAGTCCCATGGGAAATAAGGCACACAGTTTTAACAGTGAGGGTGATTGACAAACTACCCAGGGAAGCGGTGGATTCTCTGTCTCTTGATGTCTTCAGATCTGACTGGCAGAGGGCGGCCTGCCGGTCGCTGTCAAGGTGTTAGTCAGGCGGCCTTCGGCTGCACGCCTGTGAGAGGTCCACTGGTCCCGCGGATTCGGCGGCGAGTACACCAAAGCCGAGGACCGGCGGACCTCCCACAGAGCCGCCCCTTGTGTTAGTAATACATTTTAATGCTTTTAGATGGTCTCTTTCCATAAGTCTATAACATAGAACTCAACTAGTGTTGTATGTAAAGTAAATAAGATTTTTAAAATGTTTAAAATGTTTAAGAAGCTTCATTTAAAATTAAATTAAAATGCAGAGCCCCCTGGACCGGTGGCCAGGACTCGGGCAGTGTGAGTACCACTGAAAATGAGCTCACGTGCCGCCTTTGACACGTGTGCCATAGGTTGCCTACCCCTGTTTTAGTCCAACACAAGTTACTGGACTTAGTGCAGGGGAATTGGGTCCAGCCCTCTGGCCTATGTCAGATATTGCCCCGGGTGTATCACTGTGCTCATTTGCACTGGAGAGGCCTTGCCGTGCCCCGGTTCACATGCTGGAGGAGATGCAGTGACTCTGACTTCGGGGGCCCAGACCAAGTCGGAAAGGGACGGGCCGGTGTACAGCGGGGCGATTTGCAGGACAAACCACGGGAGGTTACAATGCAATGGGACAAGGTTGTCTTATGATGCGGCAAGCCTGGAGTGCAGCAGTTTAAAAGCTAGCCAGTCCCTATGGAGAGGATGGGATGCCCAAGTCCCCAAACCGGATCACTGATGGGCATCTTCCACCCAGCTCCTCGCTTTGACACGAGCTGCTTGGGAGGAAAGGGAAAGAATCCCCCTACTGGGCAGCTATGGAATGACCTGTCCATGGGGTACGTTCCCACCGAACCCCACTATCAGTGACAGGTAGGTGCCTGCCTCTCAGCCAGCCAGGATGAGAGTGGTCTGGCCTACTGGTTGGAGTGGGTATCAGTAGTCAGGAGCCAAAGCCAAGGGTTAAACCAGAGGGCAGTAAGTGGAGGAGAGGGGATCAGGTAAAGAGGGGTTGAGGGCAGGAGGAGCAGGAACCAGGCACAGGAGTAACGCAGGAGCGGGCACAGAGGTGGGTATGAGCAATGAAAAGCCAGAGATCTTCTGCTGGCCCTGGCAGCCAATCAGGTGATGGAGTTAATCAGGCAGCTGCACTGATGAGGCTTCCTGGAGACTAGCTCTGCTGCAATAACCATTTCGAGAGGCTGTTCCCAGTATCCACATAAATGTCCAGTCCTACTGTCCAGTCCTACGGACTGCATAAATGTCCTGCATCCTACTAAGCTCTTTGCCTCAATAATACAGTGGCAATGAGTTCCACAGGCTATGCCTGCATTATGTATGCAGTGATTGCTTCTATTAGTTTTAAATTAGATGCCCTTCAGTTTCATCTGGTAGCCCTTTGTCCTTGTGTTATGAGACAGGGGAAATAGGAGCGACTGGTTTACCTTCTCTCTACCACTCATTATTCTGTAGGATCTTGGTCGAAAGCCCTTTGAAATGAGTGGAAAAATTCCCACTAACTGCAGTAGCCTCCGGACCAGATCCTGTTGTTCTGTCATGAGCCTATTTAGTCTCTTCCTCTCAAATCTAGACAGGCAGGTAGACAGGCAGCATGGTAGATAGTCAGTTTTTGATGGGTGGATCCCTCTTCTCCCACAGGGAGGTAGACAGTGCAAAGGACTCAATTCTTTGGAGCTTGTCCCCGAACGAGGAATACGACGTGTATTTGGATATGCCTAGCCAGCGTCATAACAGCCAAGACCAGCACAGTTTGGAAGGGATCTTAAATCTCCCGCATCAGGGTTTTCTGGGCTTCAGCCAGTCTGCAATTAATAGGGCTCAGGATGAGATCTGCATGGGGAAGGGAGGGGGGCGATTGGGCTAGCTGGCCCCCGGTCTGAGCTGATCAGAGGACCCCAAAGCAAAGTGTCACTGGGCATTACCAGTCAGTTGCTCCGATGGGAATGAGCCGCAAGGGGCGAGATGCCACATGGCAGGGGAAGGCCGTGCCCCGCTTCTCTAGCACTCAGGGATAACGCTGAAGCCATGAGCTGCTTCCCACATGGCACTCCCCTGCCCCACTCCCACCCCCGCCGCCTGGTCCTTCAGAACTTATTACATCTCGTGGCTTCATCTGCATTGTGCTCTCGAGTTCGTCTGGCAGACTGGGAAGAGAGGGGGGCAGATCAGGAGGGCTCATTGTCAAGGTGGCTGCAGGATGGGGGGGAAGAAAAACGGAAATGAAAACGCCAAGGATAAGAAAGGAACGTGGAAAGGGGGGAGGGGAGTGAAAAAATAACGAGCGACGTTAGCGGTAACAAGAGGACGGTCCCCTGATCTCCTCATAATGAGGAAATTGACCGAGGGCTTTTGATACGGAGCCGGCATGAGGTAATGCAGATTCAAAAGACAGCTGGATGAGAGAGCGGCCTCTTTGTGGAGAAGCTTTATGCAAATCTCCCCCTGCTTTGCCCAGCTTGCCGCATGGGCCGAGAGCCAGCCTGTCCCCACACAGCTCTCTGGGGCGGGTCTGGAGCGTGGACAGCCATCCCACAGCCACACGGGCTCCCGCGCCGAGTCGAGGGCTGAAGAGAAGGCCGCGGAGGGAAGCTGCCGGATCCAGCCGCTGTCCAGGCGGGGTAGCCGGCTGCAGGCAGCCCTGGTGGGGAAGCATGTCAGGGTGCGTGCCCTTCACTGGGGCATGACAAGCCAGGGTCAATCACCAACTGACCCGCTACCCACCCATACTGTGCAAATTATTGGGGGTGGGGAGGCAGTCAGCACCTCCTAGTGGTCCGTACAGGAAACTCGATTCTCCTAGTTCTGTTTTGCCTCCAGCAAGCCCAGGTGCCTGTCCCTTGGCTGGGCCTGGGTGCAGGGCTCCTTCCAGACCAGGAGATCTCTTTGGACCCAGCTTACGCCCTGGGCACTCAATCCCTATCACCAAGGGTGACCAGACGGTGAGTGTGAAAAATCAGGACGGGGGTGAAAGGTAATAGGCGCCTATGTAAGACAAAGGCCCAAATTTTGGGACTGTCCCTATCAAATTGGGACGTCTGATCACCCTTCCATCACCAGAGTTTTGCTGCATGCATGGGAACTGTCTTGAGGGATAATACTATGTCTCCTCCTTGGCTACTATGAGGGGCTGGCCAAGCCAATTTGGCCAGCATCAGCCAGGCTTTCTTGAAATTCAAAAATCCCGCGGATCATTTTGCCCCATTATGTTTCACATCCCCGCTGCCTTTCGGCTACCAGCATCAGACCCAACCAGAAGGGAGAAGCACCAGGAATCCCACAGAGAATCTGCCCCTGCTTTCCTGCAGCTGAGCACCCAAACGACGGGGGGCGTCTCAGAAAGGATGGAAGTGGGGGACTGCAGATCCAGGCAAAAGGGCATCACTAGAGCTGTGTACGTGGGATGCCTGCACAAGCCCTACCCGCAAAATGTGTACTAAAGACAGTGGTCCAAGCCCCTCACGTTCACAAACATGAAATTGACGTGTGTGTTTATCTGAGAGAGAATTAAACAACCAGGAGACATGGAAATCTGAGTGGTTGCAGACTGGATGCACCAAGCCAGCCGGCTTGCAGCATGGTCCGGCTAGCAGGTGGAAGTGACCGGAAACATGCCACAGCGATGGTTCTTCCAGAAGAGAGCAAACTGAAAGAGATGCTGCCTACAGCTCAGCGGAGTTCCTGGCAGGGAACTGACAGACCCTTCCTTGAAAAAAATACTAAAACCAAGAGGCCTGGCAGCGGAGAGACAATCTTGCCCTGCTGTCTCCGGGAATGCCTGGCTTCTCCTCTCGCTAGGAGAGGGCCGAGTCATCTTCGCCTACCTCCGAACCGCCATCCTTTGCTGTCCGCAGAGAGGATGCTTCGCTTGCCTACATCTGTAGACCATCCGATGAGAATTAAAGTTATTCCGCTCAGCATAAATGGCATTTCTAATCTCATAATCCCTCAATATTGTTCACCCCAGGACGCGGCCGCCGCTAATCCCCAAGAATTTGTTCGTGGTCAGATTTAAGGAAAATGATGATGTGAGTGGAGGAGGCAGTGGCGGGACCTACATCAAAACCCTCCGCTCCCCATGCCTGCCCTCCAGGCCCCCCTCCCAGAGCAGAGGTATTAGCGGCGGAAAAACGCCGCGAATTCCAGCTCCAGCTCACCCCAGCGGAAATCTAACTGCTGGAATGAAGGCATTTTCAGAAGCCGTTAATCACGGTTGGGCTAGCAGAGGGCTCTATCTTAATCCCGTTCGGATTTCTCTGCTTCCTCCCGCAGCACTGGGGCTAACGTGCAAAGCTCTTGCATTGTTTGGGAAATTGGTTTATTTTCTAGATTGAGAGACTCAAATCAACAGGGCATCTGGAGAGGCCCCGCAGGGACCGTGGCCCAGACGTGGTGATGGGTGCAGAATAGTCCAAAGGGGAGGGGATTTTTTTAAAAAAGGCATGAAAGGCTAACAGGCCCGGGGCAGCTGGGGGGGGTTGGTAATGCAGAGACAGATGGGGCTGCCGGCTGTGCCAAGGAGTTGGTGGGTCTCCCTCTAGGAGTTCACCTCACCCAAACCACCTTCGCAGCTGGACCCCTTGGAGACCGCAAGCCAGGAAACCGAGTCCTCCCGGTTGGGCTGGGGGTGGAGCCCGAAGTCCCGTTGTGCTGGCTGGATCTCCCCAGTGGCTGTCAGTCCCCAGGGCTCCAGCCAATGCAGCCCCTTTCACCAGCCGCACTAAGTTTATCCAAATAAATTACACCAACCCCCGCCCCCGGAAGAAAAGGTTGCTGGGGAGCGAGGGAAGAGCTGGGCTGGGGGAAGATGATACAGGAAAGGCTGGCAGGATCTGATCGATCTGTGACCAACCCACCATTGTCTAGTACCTCCCAGCGCTCTCTCTGCCGCTCTGCGTGAGGCCACGTGCGAAGTCACAGTGACGGGCGAGAGCGCGCCTGCGGCTTCTTGCTTCACATGCACCAACCACCCGAACCAGTGGGGCTTCTCGTCAGTGGCTGGAAGTATAGGGCCTAGGACACACAGGCGAACGGTTCTGATTCTGTCCCGCAGAGGAAAACGAAGCACACGCCAACAACCCGCCCCCTGCCCATGTCGGTAGGTTCCAACCCAACGTGAAGCCCCGAATGGCTGCCTAGTGTTGCATCCCATAGCAGGTTGGACCCAGCTCTGGCCTCACGCTGCAGTGGGTCTGGGGGCTGTGCCCTGTGACTGAGACGCCCCACGGCACAGGACGCGTTGGCTGAGAACAGCACAGCTGCCTGGCCTCCGGGATTTGGATGCTCCATGAACTGCAGTGGGAGCAGGGTACACAAAGCCCCCATTGCTGCATTTCTCAGCCTCTCCAAGCTGATCTCCCGTTGTTATCTACGGGGCCTCTGTGCCCCTCTCCAGCCAGCCCGGCCCCTAGACCTACTTGTGGGGTTCAAACACTGTGATTTCTGTTCTGGGCTCGTCTCTTTCCCTCGTGGCCCAGGGAGCCATGGCCCAGGGAGCCGTCCCCCTGGGCGGTGCAGATCATGGCCACGCTGACCGCTCAGCTGTAGCAGCGGGGTGCTGGGAGCGGTGGGGCTGCCTGGCTCATCCACTGCAGAACAGCCCTTTGTTTTAACTTCCCCAAGGCTGGGCCTGGCTTTTTGGAACCTGCAGGGAGCTCTGTGTCCGCGGCCACTGCCCCGCTGGTGGCTCCAGGGCAATCTCCAGCAGAGGGGACCTGATCCTGGCTCTATCTGTCTCTCTGGCGGCCAGGGTAGAGAGCCCAGACACCCCCTTCCTCACTCCCTGTCCATCTGCTGGACTGCAGCTGTGTGTTTATTTCCTCGCGGAGCAGATAAGGGCACCTCTAGCCCCTCTGCGGAGGAGTTTCTGGCTCAGTTTTCAGCTGCTCTTCAGTGCTCTCCTGCAGTGCGAGATCTGACGGGCCTCAAGTTGTCTCCTCTTCCTGCTTCTTGCTGCAGCTCAGGCCCCAGGGCAGCAATGCTTTTTGCGTGGCACGAGGCGGAGGGGGCAGGGGCTCTTGGTGGCCCGTTAGGTTGCTTTATCTCTGAGTGTATTTCAAGCCGCTGCTGCTGCTCTTGTGCTTTTCTCTTTGTTCCGGAGGCAGCTGGGAGAAGCCCACCAGCTGCTTCAAGCCGTGCCCCATGCACGGCCAAAGGGCGGACGTGGCAGCTGCCCAAGGTTTCCTGGGAGAGGTGAACCACGTTTCTCCGAGCAGCGAGGCCTGCACCCAGATAGTGCTGGGAGCTGGCAGGTCTGGGGGCAGTGCCCGATGCCTCTGCTGATATGTTCTCAAGTGGCACAAGACCTCAGCATCCAGCGAGCCAGCTGGGCCCGGAGACTGCGTCACTGCTGCCCTGTTCCGCGCAGGCCGACGGGGCGCCCCGGAGATGGGACAGTGTTGAGGCGCACAGAGGTTTTGACGGGCTCAGAACAGTGCCACGTGTTCTCGCGCTGTCTCCCCCTGATGACGTGCGGCTCTCCGCTCCTCACTAGCCTTCTCCTGAACCATTCAGTATGTGTGTGAGCAGTTCCCTCTCACGGGGGCTTTGTCCCTAGGGCCAGTGATGGAGTGAGCACTGGGGTCTAACTCCTGCTCCAGCTATGCGAGGTTCCACACGGATGAAAGTTATTTTCCCGTGTTGGTTCCCTTCCACTCCCATCCAAGTCTCCTCCGCAGGCTGCTCCTCTGACCTTTGGCAGTTTCTCTTTTCCATCTACACTGTGTTCCTGTCGTTCCCCTTTCGACAGAGACGTGTGCGCAGGGTTTGAGTCGCTTTAGGAGCTGAGAAACCATCATAACCGTGGTGCCTGGCGGAGCAAAGGAGACGGCTTGTCTGGGATTCTTGTTCTCATCAGAGGTGCCATGATTAAAGACCCTCCCTCACCTCCCAGCAGGCCCCTGGGGTCGGGGTGACGCACGCTGACATTCAGGACTGTCGGTTCGAAATGCAGGTGCCCTCAGCTCCATGGGCAACATATGTGGCCTACTGGGGAGACTGAGTAGGTGGAGAACGCTGAAACTCGGGAAGCTCCTAGCAGTCGGCGCAGGGGGCACAGCCCCACAGAGGGGGATCTGTTTGTAACGAACCAGGGTAATAACACCCGCAAGTCTTTCCTTTAGCCCCTGTCCTCACCAGGTGTGGAGCGGCCTGCTGGGTTACTGGTGAGGAATTTGCCTTCGCCCTGCGGCACTTCAGGAACTCGGGGGGGGGTGGTTGTGGATTGGGGATGCTGGTGCCTTTCTTCAGTAGGTTACTGGTTCCGGCGCTGCCCAGCTCTGCAGTGGAACTGAGGAATTGCCAGCCCTGGGGTCCATCCCTCTCGGTGGCCTGTCTCCCCAAGCAGCGTGGTGACAGCGGAGGAGGAACTGAGCAGTAGCTGTGCCACCCCCTCCAAGCCTCCCGCCCAGGGCATCGGACCCTTCGGGAGCAGGGGGCAAGTTCAGCCCACGTCACTTCTGCATTTTCCAAGCGGATGTTTTCCCTGCTCCCTCTCTCCAACGCGGATGTGCGGCAGCCCCATCGCTCACGTACAAAATGTGCTGCCGGGTGCCTGCCTGCTTCTTCCCCGAACCCGCTCTATTGGCGCCTGGGGCCCGGCAGAGCGGCCGGCCTGCCCCGCGCTCAGTGTGTGCGCCCCAGGAAAGCCTTTATTTAAATTCGGGGTCTAGCCAGCTTCCACCCAGCTAACGATCACAGCGAGACGGCCGCTCTTCAGAGCCTTGTTTTAAGAGGAGTGGGGGGGGCTTGTATCTTGATCTTTCCAAGAGCAGTTGTTTCTCTCCGACCATTTAGCTGCACTCCCCAGCATGCAGCCGCTCATCTCTGGCTTATCATCTCCAATCCAATCAGAAACAAAACCACTGGTTCTTAATGTCTCATTACAGGCTGTTATGTGTCTGCCGTGCGGCCTGAGAGAGCGGCGAAGAGAGCTCCGGCTCTATTTAATAACTGCTTCGTGGGTCCTAATTGACAGATAAAAACGCTGCTAACTTGGTTTCATCAGATATAATATATGGATGGCAGCAACAATCCCATTCTAAAGGCCAGCTTTAGAGCAAGTCTTGATCAATTATTTTGACACTGCAAATCCGTAATCCACTGGTCTGCCATTATGTTCATGTCTTGATTGGTTGTGTTCCGTTCTGGGGGCTTATTTGAAACCCAGGAAAGTCATTTCCACAAACTTCCTGGGAATTGTAGTTCAAATGGCAGTAGTTAATGAACTCCCTGAATTTGGCATTCAGTGGGCTTCTCTTGCTCTCTGGCTTAGGCCAAATTCTGCTCTCTGTTTTGCCCAGGCAGAGGGGGTGGGGTATTGCCAACCACAAGTGTTGCACAACTTTGAGCCCAGCCTCAAAAAAAAAATCATGAGATCAGTTTAAAAATCATGAGATTCTTAAAAAATCCAAATATGTGGTGTCCTTTTAAATTCTCTCCTGAGATCTTTAGGGGGTCCCGTTTTCAAGATTTTTGCCACAAGCAGGAAGGCTAGAAACTTAAATGAAAGATGAGATTCTCTGCTGATGCCATGACTCCTGGAGCTGGGGATTTAGGAAAAACACCAAATATCATGAGATGCATGATAAAATCATGAGTCGGCCACACGGGTGTGACCAGTGTCAATTTGTTACACAGCTTGTTACATTTATAAACTAGCCCTGTCATCCTTTTTCTGCCATGTTGCTCCTCACCTGTGGGAGGAGCTCCCCATAAACAGCTGCAAAACTGACTCATTTTCTGCCTCCAAATCCCTCCATAAAACTCTCCTCCGTGGTGCGTACAAAAATCCTGACGTTGGTCAGGTGGCTGGTGTGCTGACCCCACTGTCGCTCGTGCTGACCAATATTACCTTGCTGTTTCCTCGTACACCCCCCCTCTGTTGGTCTGTATCCATCTGTCATCTCCTGATTATAAACTGTTTGGGACAAGATCTGTCTTTTTTGTGCTTGCACAGTGCCGAGCCCAATGAGGGCTTGGTTCTGGCTAAGACTCCAAAGCGCTGTGGCACTACAAATAATAACAAATCATTAGCATACGAATAAGTATGGCTACTTTCCTAGAGTGGCAGACCCACTAAAATGGTGTTTGTTATTTATGCTGGCTTGAAAGCCGAAAGATGTGCTAGATTCCTGAACCAATAGAGACGGTTTGAGGAAGCGTGGGGGAGAGGGGGTGTTCTTTGGAGATTTTAGGTGGTTTTCTTTTAAAGCAACGAAATAATTTTCCGCGATGTTTAATAAATTAGTTCAGCTGAAGGTTGGGGCTGCCATTATAAACTCATTTCCTTTCATGGTTTCTCTGACCTGAACTTCACACACGGGTGATTTCCCATCAGGTTCTGCAGCTCGGTGTCAGGGGTTGAGCGTCTTTGGTCTCCGCCCAAGAACAACACCATCCAGAAGAGTTTGTTGCTGACCTCCAGCTGGTGTGGTTTGTTTCTCCGAGGGTAATATTGAACCCTATGCACCACTTAAGTGCACAGGGGCGAAATTCATCTCTGGAGTCTAGTGAAGTTCCAAGCTTAGTGGTGACGATGAAAACAACAGCCCTGCGACACTGCGACCGCGGTGGATCACAGGAGGGAGGAATGAGCTGCAGCGTAACACCCAATGTCCTACCAGGTGGCACTGCCAAGGGAAATCACTCGACTCCCCCTGGACTGTGTGTGAGTTCCTCAGATCCCCCAGGGGCTGCAGTGGGAGAAAGTTGGGTGCTCCCTGGAGGGTGCAGAGAGTCGGAGAAGGACGGAGCCTGCCAGCTGCACAGGTAGAATGAGAGAGATGGAGGCACAAGCTGAAAGGAAAAGGAGCAGCTGCCCCATAGCAGTGCAAAGCAAAGGAAAGCTGATTGCCGCTGCGGAGATCCAGAGAGATTATTGGCAGCCAGCACTTCTGGGATACCACAGAAAAAAATCGATTTAAATCAAAATCCCCCTAATGGCAACTCTAAGAGGACCCTGTGGGTCGTTTGAATGTGAACGGGAAGCAGTGGAGCTCCTGCACTCGAATGCTCTGAATATTTTTAGCTGCAAAGGCCGCTCTGGAGAACCAGAAGTTGTGCCCACGCTCCTGAGCGGGGCGGGGGTGATGCTCTTAATGTGTATAAAACAGACAGACCAAGGCTAACACTGACTTTCTGGGGGGAGGGAGAGGACCCTGTGCCCCATGATGGGGCCTGTCCTGAGCTATGTGGAATGATGTGGGCACCCAACTGTCCATCCTACCGAGCTAACCTGAGCTTGCAAAGCTCCAGCGGAACCAGACAGAAACTGTCCTGGTGGCAAGCGGTAAAACCGGTTTAGCTGCAGTGTTGGGGAAACTCCCTCCAAGGGGGAGGTAGGTACCCGTGGAAGAAATCACTGTCGAACTAGCCAGGCAGACCCCACAAATGCTGCAAGGGGAGGATAGCACCCTTTGCTCTCCAAAATAAGGGGATCGGGCGCAGCGGGTGGACACAAGAGGTTTCTCTCCCCCGCCTCGTCAGGAGCGGGCGGCTTTCTAGTGGAGCCAGTGATTGCAAAGCCGGCGAGCGGAACAGCAATCACTCATTTGTGGTGAGGGTCTCTTGGGTTCAGTAGCGAGGGGTCAAAGGTTGGGCTAAATTGGTCTCAGCCAGCGTTTGTGAAGGAAATGTCCCAGGAGGAGAGCAACAGTGGACACATAAGGGGACATGCTGGTAGTGCAGCTTCTCTCTCTCAGCACGTCCCTTGTGTCAGGGTGGATTTTGAGTGTCAGGCGCACACTGCTACCTAGGTCCTGGTTCTTGTGGCCCTGGACTGGCTCTGGACTGCCACTACGGGTTTGAGTCCTGGCTCTGCCGCAAAATTTCCCATGTGAGCCGGGGCAAGTTCTGAAATCTTCATGTGCCTCAATTCCCCCCATCGGTAGGATAAAGATGATAATCCTTACTTTCTCCTTTTGGTCACCTCTTCAGGACAGGGCTTTCTCTTACTCTGGGCACATGCAGCCCCTCACACAAGGGCACCTCACTCTCAGTGCGGGTCTCCCGGTGCCACTGTAATACAAATAAGAATACAATCTGGCCTATCGTAGGTTTTAGACAGTGATAGCTGAGTGCCCAGGGAGCAGCTGGAATACAAAATGAACGTCCGAGGAATGTAGCGGCAACTAGGGTTGGAGGCTGAGTGTTTAATTGTTGACAAGAACAAACAGGGACTTTTTCCAGTGCTCCCTGGAGTATTTGGACCATGTGGTCTTCACGGGCCACCAGACAAAGGTCAAGACCATTGTTCTCATGTTCTCAAAATAGGAGGCTGCTGCATTCTTTCCAATGGTAACTTATTATGGACTTGAGAGTCTTTCTCTGGCTACGGCAGTGAAGCTTCTTCATGATGGTCTGGGCTGAGGAGAACTCTGGGCTTGGACCGACAAATCTGACAAAGCTCTGGACAGAGCTGAGGAGCAGCAATTAGAGCTGCCTTGCTTGTAACCCAGACTACTCTTGTCTGTTACGCGCTCATGACATCTGCACAGCATTTCTGAATAATGCTCTTTATAAACCACCGATAAACGGGGCCTTCCTACAAAGTGTGACCCATTTCTTGTACTGTGTCCGCTGGAGAGGAAAAACCAGCTGCCTTTATTTCAGGGTTACGAAGTACAGGGGAGCTCATTCAGATTTATTTTTGCTCTGTGCAAATGTTATCAGTTCTTGTCCAGACGGAGACTCGGGCATTTGACAGATCATTTGGCTCCGGTTTCTACCCAGGGACACAGGTATTCTACTGTTATGATTTATATAGCCCCGCAGTGTTAGGTGCTGCCAGGAGAATACAAAGGGGAGGTTTAATAGCCTTTCCCAGCTTGGAGATGTTAAACATACCTGTGACCGGCTCTTAAAGCTATCCCATCCCCAGGTTTGCCCTGGTGCGCCATGAGAAAGGTTCGGCTCAGGGGAAAGGCGTATCCCTTATCGCGGCAGGTGTTCGGGGGCACTGGCTTAGTTGAGTTTGTTGCTGTAGCAGTATTGAGACACTGAGGCCGGATCGGTTCCTCGGGGAGCAATGTTTATGATGGAAATGGCCGGAGGCTGCTCTGATGGGCTTGGCTGGAGAAGAAGGCAAAAGTGTGCCCTTGGTGTAAGCCGTGTGCCAGAACTAGCCATCCTCCATCCAGGGCCATGGTCCTGAGCGGCCGGGGCAGCACGCCCATGTGGGTTTTGCTGATAACAACAAGCATGCTGCTTGAGGGGGCCACCGATCTATGGGCCAAACTCATCCTCTGTCAAATGTCCTTTGCGCCTCGCAAGTCGGACATTAATGGAGGCAGCTGGTGCGTGTGTCATGCCACAACCGTGCCGGCCAGGTCCCAGCAGCATCGCATGAAAAGAGGACTTGCCGTTCTCCATGGGGCAGATCGCCCGGCACGTGCCTCGTTATCTTATCAAAACACAGCTCACGGCCTCGCAAAGGAGCCCCCGCGGCAACACGTGGACTGTTCGGGAGACAGAGCGGCTCTTGTCTGAATTCACTCCGGCCGCGAGGTGTGACACAGACAACACCAAATCAGCAGACGCGGATGGACGGCCCAGAGCAAGCAGCCGTTTCCAGCAGGTGAGAACACTGGCAGCTAGTTCAGAGAGGACAATTTCTAATGTTACCAAAGATGCGAGAGGCCAGTTGGCAGCAGGCTGGTGAAGTCTGAGTCATCTCCTATCTCCCGGCCCTGGCTGCAAATCCTCCCTCTGCAGGCCTTGCATTCAGAGTTCCACTTATCTGCCTTGTTTTCTTGATCGTTTTAAAAATAACTCTTCAAAGAGGATCAAATCACAGACACTTCCAACTGCTCCGAGTGACTGTTTCCCTCAGGAAACAAGCCTTTTATTTCCCCACATTGGAAAAATATGACAATTTATAATCTGTTACCGGGAACAGTTATTTCCTAGCAGGATTGTGATGTTTAGTTCTCTAAATAAAACATGCCGTCCCAGATCCTTGCCTGGTGTAAATGGCTGGAACCCTTTGGCTCTGTGTTCACTGCAGCTAGACATCCGCGGCTCGGGCTCTTTCCTTGCTGTGTAGACATAAGGGCTCAAGCTGGAGTCTGGGCTCTAGGACCCTGCAAGGTGGGTCTGGCTCCAGTGACTCTGCACAATGCTACCATTAAACAAATGGTTAGCATTTACTTCAGTTTGCGGCAGGATTTTAACAGTTGCTACACAAAAAGCATAGGCCAGAATTTGCAGTCCATCTAGTCTGACTTCTGCATCCCACCGAGCATAGGACTTCCCGACGTGTTTGAACAGAGCAGATCTGTTAGTAAATACATCCATCCTGGAAGGAAAAATTACCAGGGATGGAGAATCTATCACAAGGCTTGATAAGTTGTTCCAATGGTTAATTATCCTCCCTGTTAAAAACTGGCTCATTATTTTGAGCCTGGCTGTATCCAACTTGAGCTTCCAGCTGTTGGATCTTGTTAGATCTTTGTCTGTTTGGCCGATGAGCCCTTTATTATCAGAAATTTCTTCCCCATGAAGGACACTGTAGATCTAGATCAAGTCACCTTTTAACCTTCTCCTGGATAAACTAAATAGAGCAAGTTTCCCAAGTCTCTTGTTATAAGGCAGGTTTTCCATACCCCGCATCATTTTTGTTGATCCTTTCTGAGCCCTTTCTGGTTGTTCAGTTTCCTTTTTCTACCTGCGGATGCCAGAACTGTGCGCAGGATTTCAGTCGCCAAATACCGAGGTAGTTTTTCATATCTTTGTGTCGTCACCTAAACTACGCCCAGGACGGCGAGGAAATTGTCTCCTTATTCCTAGATTGTATTGAAGCACCTCACACTACTTCAGAGCAAGGGCTTGCCGTTTAGTCTGAGGAGTAGCAGTTTTGGGGGCCTGGCAGGTCAGTTCCCCTAAGTCCTAGAGCAGAGGCTGTCATGAACTGCACACAGGCAAGCAACTCCCGTTAGCAAAAGCCTCAGTTGAGGCCTTCTCTGGAGAAGTAGCAGTGTTGTCCCTCTGTCTCTCTCTAGGTCCTCACACCAGTCTAAAAGCCCTTTCCTCTTCCTGCCCCTGTCCCGCAGCTGTATGCCAGGGAAACCTTCTGTCTCCGAGGCCCTCCTGTAGGATCACAGGCTTCAAGGGTGAGGCTGGCATTTGGCCCTTCTTGTGAGCAGCTGGTGTGCAATACAAGACCTCAGACCTTTAAATGCCCTGCCAAGAAGAGGCTTTAACCCTTGAGATCTCCTTGACCAGGGTCTGGGTGCTTCTCCGTCATGCATCCCTCGTGGGTAAGCCATTAGCACCTTTCAGCATGGCATTATCCGTGTTAATAACGCTTCCAAATGAACAAACAGGAACGTTCTCCAATAATCCAGTTATCCCCCAGAAATCTGCACCTCAGCCCCTGTCCTTCCAAACTCATCTGCACTGGTCGGAGCAGGGCTCACTGTTCCTCTGAAACCTTAATGGGAGATAAGACCCTGTTCTGAACCACGAAGAACATGACAATTAGCAATGTGAGTGAACAGTAAGAACTCTCTCCCTTCTCTCGCAGTCAGTGGCTAACACTGAGCTTCCAGTTGACTTCAGAGCAGGTTAGAAGGGTCAGTTAGCTGGTGGGGTTTTCAGAAGAGTGC
Organism: Dermatemys mawii; assembly: GCA_007922305.1. Classification (NCBI taxonomy): domain Eukaryota; kingdom Metazoa; phylum Chordata; order Testudines; family Dermatemydidae; genus Dermatemys; species Dermatemys mawii. The sequence goes on along the minus strand of ML677491.1, from coordinate 3,233,028 downwards.
CCCATTTGCCTAGCTTTTCCTCTCGCTAGAGTCAAATGTAGCCTAAGGCCGGGTGCTTTTAAATCCTAACTTACGATTGCTTTAGAATAGTTCCCTGGTGGAGCATCTCAGGTGGCAACTTGCACTGGGCCGGGCCAGCAGAACCAGAGATCTGTGTGTTGGGTGCATAGGAGCTGGGACTAGAACCCAGGTCTTTTGAATCCCTGGCTGGGGCCCTACCCATTGGGACATACTGCCTCTTGGGAAGCTTTTGAATAGTTGAGTTTAATGCCCCTGTTTTGTGGCTGAGTAGTTCCCAGGCTAAGGTAGAATTCTAGGTAGGCTACCTTCATTTTCCACCCGTTTCTGTCTGGGAGCTGGTGTGTCCATTGGGGCTGGTATTCTGTGTGGCTTTGCTTATGTAGTTATAGTGTTAGAGTTACTTTTAATGGCACATTCGTGACGAGGAGCGGGCTAGACCACTCCAGTAGGGCCGGCACATTATAAATCTCTGCGAAAAAATGCAAGGAAGGGGGGGAAATTTTTTTTTAAAAAACCATTTTCCCAGAGAATATTAGCAGTAAGGGGGGAGAATTAAAAAGCAAGCCCCATGGAGCTTGCTGGGGTGTTCTGCATATGTTTACACTGGAAAGGAGTTTCTGTTTATTGCAGGGAGCGTCGGGGAGACCGCAAAGCGAACGTAAAAGAACACAGGACGGGGGGGAGAGCAAGAGGGGGCTGGGGTTGAGAATCTCCAGAAGTCATGTCCAGCAATAAATCGAAGCGGGGTCCATCCCATGTAACAGCCCCCAGAACATCTGCTCCGACTGTCAGGAAACAACTGTTGCGAGAAGCGTTTTTTCAGCCACAGCGCGGGTCCGTGGTGGGGAGGGGTGAGCGTGGATGTCTGGGTGGCTTCCCAAAGAGTGGAGTGGCCTGGGCAGGACACAGCTTGCCACTTTGAACTGCTCCCTTAATGCAGGCTCGGGGGGCGGGGGGGTGAGTCATTATGGGCACTAGGGGGAGTTTTAGCTCTGGTGAAAGGGGCCGGATTAACAGCTCTGGCCTTCCACCCACAGGCTTAGCAGAGCCTGGGCAGTAGCAGGCCACGCTTGCTTCCCACCCCACCGATGGACCTCACCCCTCTGCCAGAGGGAGACGGTCTCCTCCAGCCCTGCAGTCCTTGGCTGAGAGCCAGCAGACACCAGTCGCTTCGTGCCCGGATGCAAGAGCGATGGGCATGGGATAAAAAACCAATCTGAGTAGAATGGAAGCTAATTGCTGCCACGCTCGTCGTACCCCCGGACCTTTCGATGCTGCGTGGAAACCTGGAACAGAACTGAGACCCGTCCATTGCACAGGGGTAAATTCCTCCTCGTGTTCCGGCAGTGAAACGCCCCAGTGCCTGCAGCAGCAGAGGAAGGAGTCCAGAGGAGGTAGGTTTGCGAGACTCCCAGGATCTCTCCTTCACAAGCCCAGGTCGCACACAGCCACCCCCTGGGGACACACCCCTCCGCTGCTGGTGGGTTGCGACACCCTGCACTCAGCACCTGCCAAGGCATGTTTTGCGGGTGTAGTGCCTGGTTTTGAAACTGTTTGGCCTGTGCTACCGCCAGCCCCCGCCCTCCCTCAAGTGGAACTGCGGCACCCAGACCCATGGGGGACCCACATAGCCAGGCCTTGTAGTTGACAGAGAGATAATGGTAGAGTTTTATCCTGCTGCCTATCACCATAGTATCTGGGAGCCTGTGACAGAAGAGAGAAGTGTGACCTCCCCTCCTACTGGCTGGATGATCCGTAGACCAAAAAATATAACAACGGCCACACTGGGTCAGACTAGTGGTTCACCTAGCCCAGTATCCTGTCTTCCGACAGTGACTAGTGCCGCGTGCTTCAGAGGGAATGAACAGAACAGGGCAGTTATCAAGTAATCCATCCCCTGTCTTCCAGTCCTGCTTCTGGCAGTCAGAGGTTTCGGGACGCCCAGAGCATGGAGTTACCACCCTGACCATCTTGGCTAATGGCCATTGATGGACCTCTCCTCCAGGAACTTACCTTGTTCTTTTTGAACCCAGTTCTACTTTTGGCCTTCACCGAATCCCCTGGCAATGAGTTCCACAGGTTGGCTGTACGCTGGCTGAAGAAATTCTGCCTTTGATTTGTTTCAAAACTGCTCCCTACTCATGTCATGGGGGGACCGCTGGGTCTTGTGTTATGTGAAGGGGTAAAGAGTTTGGTTTCACAGGCCTTCCCCAGGACCTAGGTGCTTAAATTCCCCACCTGCCCATTGCATGTAGAATGCGGCGAGGGATAAAACATGCGTCTGGCAATATCATGACTTGTTTGGGTCCCATGAGGGCTCCTGAAATCCAGTGTGTCCTACCAACTGAACCACAAGAGTCAGGACTCCTGGGTGCCGTTCCTGCCTTCGCCACTGATTCCCTCTATGCCTTGAGCTGTGTCATGTCACCGCTCTGGGTGCCACTGTAAAGCGGACCGAGCGATACTGTAACAAATCTGTCAATCGCTCAAATGGCGGGACTAGAACTGAGCTCCTCCTGCCTCCCAAATATAGGCCCCTGACACCGAATCTCTCTCTGGGAGCCCATGTCCCACAGTAGAGCAGTTCTGTTCCATTCAGTAGAGCCCAGTGCAATACTTTTGTACCTACCTCCCAGAGGTTAGGCAGCATGATGACTTAATGAGTCAGATCCGGCTAGAATTGCAACCGGTGACAAATCTCCTGTTAACTGCCCTGGGGCCTGGATCGCATCCGTTCTTTGGAAAGGGCTTGGAAGGTATTAACTGCTGCGTATTATTGTTTGACATCTGAAGCCAGCTGCACTGTTGTTAGAAACACCCTTGCAGATGATGGTTACAGCCCAGCCTCTCACATATAATCTATTGCCATGGGTTTAACATTTCAGAAGAGGTGCCAGACATTTATGGTGCACATTTCCACCCTCCCCTTTGCTCTGGAAAATGTATCCTATTAAATGATGCAGATGACACACCATGTGGCAATATATTTGCAAGCCACTTGCGGCCTTAAAGCCGAGAGCTAACCAAGGCTTAAATGGAAGGGGCAGGGATGGGAAGAGAGGAAGGAAGAGACCATGTTTGTCCCCTTCTCCTTGGTTCTTCCTCAACTCCTCCCTCTTTCATTTCAGGAACAAAAATTAGTATTGCATCTCCTGAAGTGCGCATTCATGTCTCGCACCTGCAAAGTTGCATGCAGCGGCAGTCATCATGCGTGTAACCGGAGAGCTGACATAAGGGGTTGCACGTCAACACCGTTGTTGTAATGGTGCATGTAGGTCATGGTAGCCACACATGCAGTTTGCCATGGGAAATGGCAAAAAATAACCTTGGGCCTCAGACATTATCATCTTGCAGGGACTTCCAAAATCCTGAGTGCCACCACAGGCCAGAGGTCCCAAGCCAGGCACCGAAGCTGGGCTGGGTAGGATGCATGCACCAGGCCTCGTTCCTTTGGCACGGCTCAGCCATTGCACGCGGCTCTGAAAACGTCACCTCCTGTGTGTCCAATCACGTCACACCTTGTCCACACTGGCCATGCCCTTGAAGGGCTGTTGGCTTGTAGCCACCGGGGAGGTTTGATCCCTACCCTCAGAACGTGCCAAATCCCAGACTTCAGCAGCACAGAGCATCCAGATCTGTGCAAGAGATCAAAGGTGTCTTCCAGCCCCTCCCTCTGATGCGCCACTGACCACAACTCTGCCTTCTTTTGTGTAGCAGGGATATTGTCCCTCCGCCCTCCTGGGGGTTCCCGCTCACTCTGGCCATTGCTCATCCTCTTTAGCCGTTATTTGCTGCGTGCCAGGAATGGCCGCCCCTAAGTAAATAGTGTAATGAACGAGATGAGATGGCCGGAGGTGTTTCTTGTTCTTCTAGGCTGGGGGAGGAGGGCAGACGGGTTCCCTCATGTTTGTTGCATGTTGGGCATTACCCAAGGGGAGATCTTTGGCCGGCCCCAGAGCAGGAGCAGCCGGCATGCCCCATTGTGAATGCCAGCTGTTGTTTTCGTCCCAGTGTCGGGTCCACCCTGGGGTTTGCTCCAGTTCTCGTGCAGTGTGAGCTGCCAGCCCAAAACGGCTGCGGTCAGTGCAAAGGCAGGCTGAACTCAGAGGTTTCCCCAGCCCCGCTCACTCCTCTCTCTCTAATAGCAATTTCCTGTGCAATCCTTCAGAGAGGGGAGCAAAATCCTTCAAAGCCTCTCGTAATGTTTCCTTCTAAAGCGTTGGGGTTTTTTTCTTCCTCTCTGGGAAGTCGCACTTAGAGGCCGCTGAAATCCCATCAAATACCCGGCAAAATCCTTGGGAGGCTCCCTGAGATCTTACTGGGAGCCCAAGACTGAGTGACCTTGGGGGAGGAAAAATCCAACACAGTTTTGCCTGCCAGATGTCTATACTGCATGGAGTGTAATGCGAGGGCCTCGTCCGTGCTGGGAATCTGCCCCGAGTCCAGCCAGCGCGGCAGTACCTGCTTTGCACTCTCTGCTAGGCCTTTCCCTTGCTAAACTTTGCAAATCTTATGAAAGTTGGGAACTCGGTGGAGCTCACAGTTCTGCATGGGCCCTCTTCAGTCCCAGCAGTGGAGCCCTGAGGAAGATCCTGGGTTCTCCGGGCAGCTGAGGGCTGGGAGCACGGCTGAGTGAATCACTGATTGCTCGCATCAGTGGCTGAACCAAAAAATAAGATAAACAAATACATTTGGGGTCAAACCAAATGTTTTGGCCACCCTGAGACAAGTTTTTGTTTCTTTCTGTTTTGCATCAGATTTGGGTGGTTTTTACACTTTCTCTTTGTTTTTAGCTCAATTTTTCAGAACAAAACCTTTCCACTTCTTCTCACATTTTCTTTTTGAGTTTTTCCAGCCAAATCCATCTGCCAGATTCGACACAAATTCTCAGATAGTTTTGGTGAACCCCAAACTGCCTTTTCTGGTGAATAAATGATTAGTCTGAAATGTTTTACCTCGTTTTAGCTGTGAGCAGTCTGAAGGGAGGAGCATGTGGAAGAGACACCTCTTGGGAACCCTTATAAGAACTACGGGGTACCCAATGAAATTAATGGGCAGCAGATTTAAAACAAATAAAAGGATGTTCTTCTTCACACAGCGCACAGTCAACCTGTGGAACTCCTTGCCTGAGGAGGCTGTGAAGGCTAGGACTATAACAGTGTTTAAAAGAGAACTGGATAAATTCATGGAGGTTAAGTCCATTAACGGCTATTAGCCAGGGTGGGTAAGGAATGGTGTCCCCAGCCTCTGTTTGTCAGAGGGGTGTGATGGATGGCAGGAAAGAGATCACTTGATCTTACCTGTTGTGTTCACTCACTCTGGGGCACCTGGCATTGTCCACTGTCGGTAGACAGGATACTGGGCTAGATGGACCTTTGATCTGACCTAGTATGGCCATTCCTATGTTCTTATATTCTTTATGTTCTTCAGGCTGCCAGCGAAGAAGTAGTGTTTGACTGACTCAGGAAATGATCCCCTCAGCTTCCCTTGGTGAAGAGGTTGAGTTGGTTGGTTGTGGGGCCTGTCGGGAGGAGATTAAAAGGGGAGATACGGGCTGTGGACTCTGCCAACCCAAGAGTGAGAACTCCTGCAGTAGTGACTGGCGAGGGCAGGTGAACTGGGACATTGTAGATTCTGAGGGAAGAGGAGAAAAAGTCTCTGGTCAGACAGCACCTCCATAGGCAGTGGTCTTGTCACACAGTGTTAGGCCTGGACAAGGAACCTGCTTGGAGAGCAAAGGTGCGACAAGCAGAGGTGGTGTTTATTCATCAGCTGTCTCTCCTCTTCCTGAGCCTCGGCACTGTGCTGGACGGGAGCTCCCCAGAGGTACCATCTTTCAGATGAGACAGTGGAGGGGTTTTGTCCACTGGGGGCACTTCCCTCTGGTACTTTCCCCAAGATCTGGGGTATTAAATACAAGGCCCTGGCCAACTTCCAAGGAGTGGGAGTACGTACGTTCTCCAGCCCCAGATTGCTCTTCACTTCCTCTCGTGAAACATGCCTGGTGAGACCAGGACCGTCTTTAGGATTTACGGGGCACGATTCAGTATTATTAAACTGGTGCCCCTATTTCCGACAGCAGCCCAGGCTTGCGTGTGTATTTTAGATAAGGGTGGTCTTTTGAAGGATTTATTTTAAAAAACTATATGTCTGAAGTTCCAAGCATCTAAGGCTAAAGATTAATACTCAGATTGTGCATCTAAGAATCTATGCAAAGATCTTTTTAGAGATGTAATTTTATAATCTTCACCAGCTCACTAATGAAATATTTTTAAAGCAAATTTTGAACTAAGGTCCTGTAGACTGACATGTTCTGAGTAAATATTACAGTAATGCACAATTGTTTTTGTCAGTAAATTCAGAAACTCACCTTATATACCTGGGGGTTGGCAAATGCCCGTTAAATGGCTTCATTACCCCTGGAATGGCTCTTTAACAGTTTCACTGCTGTGCCAATAGGTCTGGCAGGCTGGAAGTCTTTTTCACTTTTAAGTACTAGATCCCCTCCAGACTGAGCCCCCAGGCTGCAGCAGCCAGCTGTGTCGGGAGCCTGCAGGAAGTGTCAGAACAAGGATAGGAAGAGGCGGCAAGGTGGACGCTAAGACCCAGAGGTCCCCCAAATTTTCAGGTGTCCTACACAGTCGCGTATGCTGCATATGCCTAAGGACAGCCCTGGGTCAGACTTACCATGTGCGGCTGCAGCTCTGTCCCTGCCAGGAGCTTTGTTTGGGAGGGGTGATGTCTATGCAGTTTGTTGTGATTTGGGGGTCTCTGGCTGGAAGGTGCTAGGGAAATCTCCGCTAGCTTTGGCCCAGGTAGTGTGATCGTTCCATGTGCTTACTCCTGAAAAATGCCTGAGTGGTGTTGGTTATCCCATCTCCAGTGGCAGCTACCACCAAAAGGATGGAAAAATCCTTAAAGGGAAGTTTCTTCCTGACTGCCATCAGTGATTGGCTGAGGCACTGAAGCATAAGGGTTTATAGCCCTGTTAAAATTTTATCCTGCCTAATGTAACTCTGGATGTTCTCCTTAGCCATATGAATGTCCACAGTCCTTTTCTGGATCCAACTGAGCTCTTGGATTCCCTGAGATCTTGTGGCATGGAGTTCCACAGGCAAACTATGTGTTGTGTAAAAATATTATTTCTTTGTATCTGTTTTCTCTGAGCTAGCTTTCCGTTTCAATGGTTCTCCTCTTGCTTTTGGATGGAGGGAGAGGGGCTCATCCCATAGTTTGGCGGTTGGGAAGGGCAGAGGAAATGGCATATTATTTTAAAAAATCATCAGGAGCATGAGGATTTGTTATGTGTGTTTCTGTGGGAGCAAAATATAAATGCTTTAAAAGTGGCACTATTTATGTTTACAAAAAAATCAAGTGAATATTTATTACAAGCCCTATTACCGCCCCCAGCTGGCTCAGTCTAGTAAATTTGCTCCTTTAACTCAGTGGTAATGAATAGCCAGCAAAGAACAGTCAATGTTACCTAGCGTATGTAGCAAGTCCAGACTTGTCATTTATAGGACAAAGAAGGTAACAGTGCCTCTGTATACAGATTTGGTGTGGATACACGTAGGGAAAATGCATCCATTTCTGGGTTTCTGGTCATTTAAAGGTCATCGATAAATTACAGAGAATCCAGGGAAGGGCAACAGAATTGATTAAAGGATTAGAAGCTAGAATATGACCTAGAGGAGAGCTTAAGAGAATTTAGTGTCCTATGTACTGCATAATACAGCTTAGAGAAGGAAGAAGGGAGAGGAGTGAAAACAATCTTACAAATATGGTACATGTAATAATTAGGGCTGGATGACACACGCCTTGTGGATAATTTAATTAATGCTTCCCACTTCGTTTTGTGTTGTGAATTGTCAGCTTTCTAATGGGCATGCCATCGGGGGGGAGGGGGAAAGAGCTTTTCATTTATTCAAATCAAAAATCTTCAACTCTTCTAACGGAGAGGCAGCAGAAACTTCCGACTCGGCTTAATAACCCTGCCTGGGATTTGAGCAGCTAGCCGATGTCGGAAGAAAATCCATGTAAAGCGTTTAAAATCCCTTCCGACGTGCGTTTTGCGGCTAGGTGAAGTAGGGCTGCCCAAGGTAAGACTGGCTGAGTCAGGGGTGCATTTATTATTTCCAAGAGCCGATCAGATCCAGGTTTAATTTGCCCACGGAACTCGCACGATGCAAATGAGGCAGGATTCAGAAGGGGCCTGGACACTTATAAGCAAGAACATGCAGAATTGCAATAATAAGGATTGTGAATAGCCAAGAGGGATGGGAAGAGGACACTTTGCTTGCCTGCTTCAGGGCTCCTCCACCTTCCCAGAAGCAGCTAGGGCTGGGCATGGTTGGAGGCAGGATACTGAACTAGGTGAAACACTGGTCTGATCCCAATGTGCTAAATCCTCTGTTCCTGTCTCCTAAACTCCACAGCGCAACAGTCCCACCCCGGCCAAGCTCCTAACTTCGGCGCACAGCTGGTGCGTACATGTGGACTGTGAAACACATGTCTATATTTCTCTCACCCAAGGCCTTGTTTAAGTGCTATGCATGGAGAAGAAGGGGGGTCCGTGGGGACCAGAGCCTGGCTGATGGTTGAAGAGGGAGGCAGGAGTCCCAGCACATCACTAATTTCTACCCTGAAATCATTGTTGCTGTTAGGAGATAAAAATATTTGCAACTGACCTGGCTCAGGGCTTCATTAGTTTGTTCGGGGTGATGCTGTTTCAGGTGGCTGGCGTGTACAGGGAACGAATGCCCCGTGCATTAGCTAATCAGACGAGCAGACTTGCTTTTCCTGCCTGAGGAATGTGCCTTTGAACCGCCAGCCCATCGCTAATGAAATGGAAACGGGGAGAGGAGAAGCCAGATCCAGAGCAACTTCAAGGCGCTTCCTTTAATCCTCTCCTAGGTATTTATCTCCCAGCTCCTGTCCCAAAGCCAACAAGCACCTGGACGCTCGCCAGCCCTTGAGCCGTGTCCAAATCTCGTGGACTTTTCAAAGTTCCTGAGCCCTGTAAACTTGTCACTGGGACTAAGGAGTGAGCTGGGAAGGAGATGATGATAATGAACGGCTGCTGCCGGCTGGGGAAGGGCTAGAGATTGTTATGTTTCCCTTATGAATCCGCCAGCCAGTGCCATAAGGGGGATTGGGAAATAAACCTCGGGGAGGAGAAGATTTCAGGGAATCTTCCCCAGGCTGGAGGAAAGGAGATTGCGAATTAGCTCCAGCTATGCAAACAGACAGGGGTCAACCATCCCCACAGCTGCAGGGCATGGAACAGGGGCCCCGGGTCCAGAGCTGCGGCAGGGCAAAGGTAGGCTAAACCGGAGAGGGGGAACAATTGGAAGAGTTTGGCAGCTGAACGGGCTGCCAAGGAGTGTAGGAAATGCCAGCGCTGGAGAGCTGCAGAGGTAGTGAAGCCAGCCCTGCAGCCATGCAAAGGTGCGGGGACCAATCTCCACTCCAGGCACCTAGGACAGCTGGGTTTGAGATGACCGCGCCGATCAGCTGGCTGGCCCGGTGTGCATTCTGAAAGGGGACACTCAGGCACTCAGCGATGCAGGGACATATAGAGGTGGAACCTTGCTCGTGCAAATCCTCACCTTGGGCCAGATCCTTACTGGTGCAAATTAGGAAAGTACCACGGACTTCAATGGAACCACTCTAGTTTAGAGCAGTCAAGGATCTGAACCATTGGGACAGAAGGGACGGGACCCAGGAATATGGGTTCACAAGGACTGAGCTCCTTAGTGAGATTCATTGAGGTACTTTCCAGAGATTACTCAGCTGGGGTGAAGAAAGCAAGGCTGACCTGGTCTAGCCAGCAGGATGTGACAGTGGGGACACGGACTGTCCCTGGAGCCCAGGGATCCCAGCGGGGACACAGATTGGAATTTATTTGAAAGAATGAAACGTCGTGACTTCTTTTTTTCCTGGACAAGATACAAATTAAGTGAGGCTGTGTTGGCAGGACAAGATCTCTGAGTGTTAGCCAGGTGTAAAACAAAGTCAGATCCCTCCGGTCTCTGTCAGAGTGGCGTAGGAGCCACGCAGAGTCAGATCACACGCTGCATTCAGGGCTGGATCGTCTGTGTCCGTTTCTCATTAGTGTCCATCCCTGACCCAGGGGCGGGTTGCTCCGTAGCACAATGGGGGCTGGACTGGCTTTTGCTCATCGCTTATCGCTTTTTGATTAAACGCTTTTGCAGATCACTCATATGGCATTAGGTGATTGTTTCTGCAGATGCTTCTAGGGCACTGGATCCAATCCAGCCCAGGCCAACAACGTGGATGGTTGGTTGGTGACCTAGGTGAAAGGGGCGCGGTGCTTAGAGAACAGCTGATTGTATCACAAACACTGCTGCACTTGGCCCTACCTGACCCCCTTCTGGGCGTTCTCAGCAGAGGAATGGAGTCTGGGCCACCTGGAAGCAGGTTGTCAGAGAGGCTTGGACCATGGCTGGCTGGACTGTATCTCTTCTGTGACTTCAGCTTCGAGGGCTGCCAGACTGTTGCCAAGATCCCCTGTTAAACAGCAAGATGCTAACAGCATTTTCAGGTCAACCCTTTGCTATCAACGGGGTGGTGGGAAGAGTTAATCCCATTCTGCCCGGCCCGGAGGAGACCCCGCCAGCGGGGAAAGGGGAAACTGAGGCAGAAGGAGCAGGCTAGAGACTCTCAATGACATTCTCACCGTGGTCCGTCATTCAGCTGCTCAGAGCAGAGGTTTTCCTGGGACTTGTTCCAGTGGCTCCCAGGCGGCTCATGGCATCTCACAAGGCCTGCGAGTCGCTGAGGCCACCTGCAGAGGGAGAGGCAATTCCTGGCCATCTCCTCAGGCTTCTCCACCTGTACGGCTGAGAACCTCCGTCTCCAGAAATCTGGCTACCTTTGCACCTCATTCCGCAGCCTCCTCCACCGGCTGCTGCCACCAAATCCGCTGTACTGGAGAAAAGACTCACCTCCCTCTTCGGTTCCCAGGCTGGTGGGGGTTCTTGGGCAGCGGGGTGCCTCACGGCAGCCGGATACCCCGGGCCACCTCATGGAGCACAGGCTGGGGTTCTCTGCCGTGGCTCCCAGACCTGTGCGGTTTGCACGGAGCAGGTGAGCAGAGGTGAGTGTTGGTTCTTTAATTAAGCATCTGGCGTTCTTGGCCGTGGTCCTGGATGTTTAATTACTGGCATCCCCGGGGGGCGTGGAGGAGTTCCTCCCAGCTCTTCCCGTCGGAGGAGGGCTCCGAGCAGACTCCAGATCTTAACTGGTTTGGGGGCGCCTCCCCCTCCCTGGGAAAGGAGCAGCTCCGGCAGGAGAGGAGGCGGAGGTTGTGGACGGGGCCAATGAGGGGTCTGTTTGGAGCACCCAGAAGCCTTTGCATCAGGAAACCCAGCACATCCAAATCCTTGGTTAGCAGCTGAGGCTCCCCTCGGCGGCTGGCTGGCTGGAGGAGCTCCTGAAGAACGTTAAAAATGCGCTCGGGGGTCGTTCAGGGCTGACGGCTGTAACGGTTGGTCAGTGACTAGTGACGAATGAACTGGTGAGCTCAACCCCTCTGCGAAAACGTCACCCAGATGGCGCCAGATAGACCCTCTTCTGTGCGGCTCAGCAGGGGCCAGGGATGGAATGGGTCCTGGAGACTGTCTCCTCCTAGTGGTGGTCTCTCCAGGTCAGGATAGAGCCCCGTGCAGCTGACGAAGGTCTTGGGAGATGCCGGCACTGCCCCACTTGGGACGTGAGCATGGTGGCTGGCTTGTAATCAAACTCCTTAGCACTGGGTGTTTGTCCATTGTCCAAAGGGGCAGTTTGGGGCCATCGGCTCTTCTTGCTGAGGGGTAGCCCAGGGCTGGAACAGGAGACAGGGCTGCGGATTGGGATGAAGGTGCATTGGCAGCTTGCGTGGGGAACCCAGGCGTGGAATATCGGGGGGCTGCCTGTCGGGACTGAGGTGCATTGGCAAAGCCGGAAGTGAGGCCGGGTCTGGGAGAGCAGGTGCCGTTGTGACTCCAGGATGAAAATACATCGCAAGAGATGGGGCCAGGGTGGTCCTGGGGCTGGAGGAAGCCTGGCCACCAGGCCTAGTTTCCCACCTGGCTCTAGCCAATGTCCTCAGACCCTCACTGTCAGAAGCTTCACGTTCATTCCCTTTATTTACTGATTTCCTCTTCTCCGAGGAAGGAAACCCGCCCCCCCCCTTCCCGGTTGATTGCTTGGCCTGTCACATACCCACATCCTGGGTCTCTTCCTTCCCTCCCCATCTAGGGAGCAATTAGAGTTCTGGGCACCAACACAGCCCTCTGCCCTTGGCTTTTGGTGGCACCACCCCCTCTCCATCAATAGCAGCGGGCTGTTTCAGGCCAATGCCCTGTCTCAGGCTAATGCCCCATCAGTTCCCCTTCCTACTGGCAGATCAAGCAGAATTCCAGAGTTGGCTTCACTCCACGCAGGGCTGGCCTGCCGCAGGTTTGACCTGCAGGGTGATCAGACAGGATCTCATCCAGGGACCGGTTAGAGCTCTTCTTACTTTAGCCTCATTCTTCTAATTCACAGATTGGTTCTGAGCCTGTTTCCTGGCTCCCTTTGAATGGATTTTCGCTTGCTCCAAAGCGCTGTCCAAATAACGGCACCGTCTAACCCTTTAGTTGGCGGGGTTGGGAGCGAACATCGAGCGCTGGCTACTCAGTGGCCTCCTGCAGACAAGTTGTCTGTGTGTCTTTGCTGCCCGTTCGGAAGGCTGGCATCGTTCAGGCCGAGAGAGTAATAAGTAGTGAGTGAAACGAGCCGGCGGGGAGCGCTGCTTCTCCCCGGAGGATTACACACCCGAGACGTGGCCAGAATCGGGGAATGTTTCCCCAGGATCCCAGCAACCATTCAAACGTTCGAGAATCGTATGACGCCAGGGCACCAAGCCAACCGACCCCCGCTGTGAAAACAGTCACTTGTCTGGGGCTGGGGGGGTATTCAAACCACTCCGGTCCGGGACCTGCCCACCTCCTCCACGCCGGCGCCTGCTGCGCTGGGTTTGGGTCCGGCCCTGTGGCACTGCGGGCTGGTTGGGAAAGGCACACTGGCGTGCTATCGGCGAAGTGCAGATAACCCACACGTGGCCCGGGGACGGAGCGGCTGGGTGCTAGGTGAAGCGTGGAAAGTTGCTGAGGTTGAGGCTGCTGGCACAGGCTGCCTCAGGAAACTCCTCCTCCTCCTGGGGGGTCTGTGATTAACAAAACTGCCCTCAGCCGCCCCATCCCACCTCTTTGGGTTGGGTTCCTTCGGGGGGCTCGAGGTGGAGGCGGGGCTGACAAAGCACAACAGTTCTGTTCACTCACAGGGGGTTACCTCATCCTGGGACAAACCAGAACAGCTCCCTGTCCTCATCCCTGCTCGGCACCCCCACCCCGGGTGAAATTCACCCCCGGGCCGAAGGGCCAACCCACGACCCGTGTGCCTAGACCTTGTGCTGCTCCTCAGCACGAGGGGCGCATTCACCAAAAGACAAGACCCGTTCTGTCCCTCCCCCCGCTCCCTAGTCAGTCCTCCCACGTGGAGGAGAGAAGAGAGGCGTAAGGAACTTCCCCTCCCCGCATCAGCGGGGTCAGAGACCCCCTAATACTTCCTCTCGGGCCTCTGGGGATTGAGGCAAGACCTCCCACGCACACCCTGGCTAGCAGGGGAAGCCGAGTGGAAATCCATCTGCAGGAGGAGAGGGAGGGACTCAGGCGAAGGGGAGCCTAGGGCAGGGCCCCCCTTGGGGGGCTGCTGCTTACCGCGTATGTTACGTGCCCCTCTCCACTGGGAGGGATAGAGGCTAATATCCTTTGGGCCTGGTGGCTCATTACATGACAAACTGCTTAGATGGCCTCTCCAGAGGATCCTCCGGGATAAATATACAATTTCCAGGAGTTCTGGTGGGACAGCTTTGCGGAGGATACACAGCTCATGCCGACGGCCTCTGTTGTGTCTGATTATCCCTGGTATTTTCCCCTGTCATATCCATCTGGAGCGGCAAGGAGAATTGATTGTCTCCTTGGAAGCGAGGGTGAGGTAGGGGAGGGGGCCAGAAGGTGGTTACAGGGCACACATCTCCCTGCGCTCTGGCTTGCTGGTCCCAGGAGCTGGGGAAAAGGAAGGTTTCTCACAGGGAAAATCTCCATTGTATTTGTGTGGAGAGTGTGGTTCTTGGGAGGCAGTCGGGCACTGGGCGGGGTTCAAATGCTGCAGCAATAGTGGGGCGGGGAGAGGGTTCGTCAGGTGCCCTCCAAAATCCCATCTTAATTAAGATCTAAATAAAAATCCCTTCCCTTCATGCCATCTCCCCTCTGGGCTCCAAACAGAGCCACCCAGAGAGTAGATCAGAACCTCCCTTCTTTCCAACCCCTCCTGAAAACTCGCTTCTCTGACCGAGTGCTCTGTAAGAGAGAGAGGTTGGCAGAGGTGTACAGAGTTGGTTAACAGATACTCCACCACTAGATGCAGCTCCCGGGTACGTAGCTTAGTTCCTGGGCTGTGCAGCACCAATGGTTTCCTCTGCACAGCTCTTGACAGCTTCTCCCACGTGGAGGCTGAGACGTGTCCGCGGCAGCTGGTCCCACACCTACGCTGGGAACAAACCGCAGTGCCCGTCGGAGGGCGTGTTCTCCATCGACATAAGCAGCGTCACTGCAAATCTCTATTACTGAGGCAGCGAAGGCAGAGCCGGGGAGAGGGCAGGAAGCAAAGCCCCCGGGGTAAGTGGGGATGGAGGAGAACCCTGATCGTGGGAAAGCGGTGGTGTGAGCTAATGGGAGACCCTTCGGACATCAGGAGACGAGGGAGGCTGAAAGTTTCTTTTATTTAGCTTCATTTCCATGCTGCTCAACTCTGCAGAATCGTCGAGCAGTTTGGAACTCCCAGTGAAGTGTGAAAGTATTGTCAGCTCCATTTTACAGATGGAGAAACTGAGGCACGAAGCAGTGGAATACTTGCCCGAATCTCCTGTGAAAGGTTTCTGTGTAGTGCTGGCCCCTTCTCACTCAGCGGCTCTGCGCTGTGAGTGCCCCAGCCAGGATTGCTGCCGTTAGGGACAAGACTCGGGTTCTTCTGCGGCCCTTCCTCCGGGGAGCTTTGCAGCGCCAGCCCAGCGGCGGGAGAGGGAGCCGCCGGCCTCCGTTCCCTCTGGTGCCTCAGCAGCAGAATCGCTTCTGACGTTCCACTCGGCTCCACCTGTGCAAACCCCCGAAAGCAAAGGAGTTGCGCAGGTGACACCACCAGCAAAATGTAGCCTGCAGCGCCTTAGGACAGGGGATGCACAACTCCGCTCGCAGACACCAGGCTGCGTGTGCAGCCCTGGCAGGAAAGGCGGGGAAATCGTCGTTGCTCATAAGCTGTGTGTGTTCTTGCTGGGAGCACAGGAAGAGAGCGAGGAAGGTGGGCGTGGTTCTAGAGCGAGGGTTTTCAAGCACTCATCACGGGTGGGCTTATCCCTTACAGAGGAGTTGGCTGGGGTGGCAGGAGGGGAGACGGGCACTTGGGGGAGTGCTGGGTGACCACAGGCCCCCGGATTAGAAGTTGGTTCGCACTTGATACAGCAGCTGCTGGGCTGTGGGCGAACATCGTGATCCCAGAGAGGATGGGCAGGCCGGTCTAAGCAGATAAATCGGGGGTGAGAGACGTGCGTCAGATCAGGATCGGGCCCGGGGGAGCTGGTTCGCCCTGGATTTGGCTGGTTTGTGAGCGTCAGATGGGTGAGGGGCGGCTCGGCTGGTTTTTATTAAAGTGAATGTTCGTGCCGGTGGAACGCTCCTGCTTGGCCTGCGGGTGATGCTCCCTCATGGCTCGGGGCCCCTGTCAGCATGTCCCACCCCGTACTGCAGGGACTCCCTATATATAGGGGGAGGTGGGAGTCCAGCCTCCAGGAGCGGACCGGTGGGCTGGGGCCTGGCAGACTCCTTTCCCACAGCCCCCCAGGCAGCCGTCAGCCGATGCTGCCCCTAACCTAGACCCCTCGGTCACTGACAGATACATCGAGATCGCCACCGTGAGAGAGGGGAAGGGTGATTGGCTCGGGGACTGGGACTTGGGAGCTCAAACTGCAGCTCCGCTGGGGCTGTCCCCGGGTAACCTGAGCTCTCCGTTCCCCTCTGTGGAATGGAGATGGTCGTTCTTCCTTTCCACCACGTTCCATCAGTTTCCAGTGTAGGCGCCTCGGGGCAGGGGCTGTCTCTCCATAGGCATATGTACAGCCCCCGGCGCGGCTCTTTCCTGGGGCCGCACCTCCTAGCTCATCGGCTGTTGTAGCTGGTTGATTTCCCTGCCCGCTGCTGCGGCTCAGACTGGAAGCAGCAGGACTTGATTTATTTGAATGGCTTATTTACCCCAGTTATCCTGGGTATTGATTCAGTTTCCGGGTCCGATGTTTAATCCCGTCTCAGAGCCAGCTGCTTGTTGACTCGTGACAAGATAGGTCCGGTCAGATTCATCAAGCGCATCACCGAAATGGACGCTGCCACCCTCTTATCATGGGTAACTCCCTGCAAGGGATTTTTCAGTGCAATGTTTTTTGGCTTTGGAGTGAGAAGCCAGCCCAGCGTCCTCTCAGCTGGAGGGTCACTGGAAAGGTCACTGGAAAGGCCCTCTCAGCTGGAGGGTCCTGGAAAGGCCCTTTGGTTTTGCAAGAGCTGGAATGTCTGGGCCACCCTCCCCGCTCGGGAAATGCTCATTCTGCCTGCTACTGGTTCCGGCTAGACGTGCTATTCTTCACTTCCTGTCCTAAACCGGGGGGTTGAGGAGAAGTCAGCAAGAGTAGAACTGGGCCAGTGTTTGTGCTGAAATAGTTTGCACATTCCTGCCTGTGTATCGTGGTGGGTCAGAGGGAAGGCAGGCGAAGGTACCGTGAGCCCAGTCCATGCCCGTTCTGCCAGGGGAGCTGCACACGTCTGCCATGGGGTGAGCTGGTGCCACCGTGCCGGTTTGGTGTTCGTGCCCAGGCTCAAGTGTCATGAACTCCCCAGGGGTTTAGCAGGGCGGTTGGAAGCTTGTCGGACACAGGGCAGGTGGAAACCCTTCTCCTTCCCCCCGGTGCCCTCTTCTCTTCCCTGCCCGTCGCTCTGTCCTCATCTCCTTTGAACTCAGCTCACAGGCTGCCCCTTAGAGAGGGCACCCGGGCAGCTTCCCAAGCTCCGGATCTGCCCTCCCTTGTCCGCTCTTAACCCGTATTGGCTGGGCTGGGAGCTGTGGACTCGAGCATCCTCCCCGCGCCTGCACAGCGTGTTGCCCTGTTCTGGGGGGGAGGCTGTGTCGTGGGAATGCCAAGTGGTGCCAGGCGAGCTGTTGGGTATTCCAGGCTCTGCACAGAGGGAGGGAGCTTGGAGGTTGGTTATTCTCCGCTTTGACAGGGACAGCAGGGAAGCGCCCGCAGTACCTGCTCCCCAGCAGAGAATTCCAAGGTCGGTCCTGATGCCAGGGGCTTTCCACAGCCCTCCCAACGCCCTAGCCCCACACTGCAAGGCATGGGGCATCATTTCAATGAAACAAGGTGACAGTGTCGGGCACCACAGCACAACATACTGCACCACGCCTGCTCCTGAGTCAGAGTGGGCCCCGTTCTTCCACCATATCCCTCCCACTCTCTGCACTCCTCAAAACCCACCGCTGCCACCAATCCCTCTTTTTGCCACCCCAGCCATCCCTCTCCTGAACCCATTGCCCTGTGTTTGGCTCGGCAAGCTCCTCAGGGCAGGGCGGGTGTGTTTTGAGGCTCCGAGCGCATGCAGCCTCCACTTGCTGCAGGACCTTCTCTTCCTGCTGGTCAGGATGGTTTTCAGGATGGGAACCATTTTCATTTAGGGAGCAGCCTGCTTCGTCTCTCTCTGTTTTGTGTTCTCGTGTGTTAGGGTTCTGGATTCTAAGAAACAAAGGCGGGTTATACGGCGAGAGGATTTATGTTTTTGTCTAATGTCTCTATGCAAATGCCATGAACAGAACAAAATCTATCCTGTGCAGACTCTAGGTGCCATTTAAGTCCTATTTAAGCCCTATGAGCTGACCCTCTGCACAGGTCTGGATATCATTTGTAGGCTGCCCATGTCTGGGGCCCTATACATCAGGTACCATGGGGGTGAATCCTCCTAGCTGAGCCTGGGGCTAGCTGGGTCAGCCTTCAGGCAGATTAATAAGCCCAGATAGGCTGCAGCAGAATTGCCTGAGTAGCCGGACTGGCTGAAAGGGGCCAACAGATCTGCACTGAAGCTCAGCAGCAGGTCACTGGCTGCTTAATGCTTACCCCAGGCATTGCGATCGCTCCTGTACCCCAGCCCTGCTACAGCCTGGCTCCTGGACTGTTCCAGTCCTGCTTCAGGCCACCCCACCCCTGCTACCTTGCCCAGTTTCTGAATACGGCTCTGATGCCTGGCTTTGGTGATTGACTCCTGGCTCTAACTCAGCCCCTTGGCCTAACTCCTGGTTCCTGACTCCAGCGTAGGGTGGCCAGAATACCAAATGTCCCGGCACTTCTGGGAATGGCATGGGCCTGGCAACATACAAGGTCCACACTGCGGGGCGGGTGCCATTTTGAAGAGCCCGCTGGCATGAGCTCCCACGCACTGTGCATGTGAGATCATGCCAGAGGGGGCGGAGTGGCATTCCCGTGTCCGATACCAGACAAACCATGTCTGTTTTTGTGTCAGTACCAGACTGGGGACTGCTCGGTTTTAAACCGAACGAAGGGCCTGTCTACTCTGGCTCTGGCCCCCGGCTCCTGTCCCCAGCTCTAACTCCTAAGTCAAAGCACCCAAGCCCTGGTCTTGGCACCATGGCCTGAGTGCAGAGTAAATGGCTTTAAAAGGTTTTATTGATGAGGGACTGGGCCCGGCCTAGATTGCCTCCCATCGTGACAGGGACATCCTTCCAGATGGGTCTGTGTGGGCTTTCAAGATGCGGGCTCCAGTGCTGGTGGATGCCGTCACCTCCAGCCACATGCTTTTCCTTTCGTATCACAGTGCTCCAATGCCATGCCACACAGGAGAATGTCAAGCTGGCCTCCTGTGCTTTAGCTTTGCTCGCCTCTCCCCTGCCCTGCCTGGCCAAAGCAGGAGCCTGCTTTGCCCACAAGGCCCGTGACATTAGCCTTGATGGCATGATCATTTCCACAGAGAAGAGTGATTCAGTGTGTCAATCACAAGCCTGAGCAGGCTCACAGGCGCTGCAGGTGTTGACTTGCTTCTCTCTCTCGGTGAACAGACTTTCCTGCTAATGACCTGAACTCTCTGGAGCCATTAGCCGCGCTCAGAAGCTGGGCCGGTGGTTTGAAGTGATACTCACGCTGACTCTGCGACAGGCTGCATTGAATACTGTAGGCTCAATCAGCATGTGGTGAAATAAACGAGAGCAAACCCATCCTCCAATTTACTTACCGAGAAGCAGCATTTAGGCCGTGAGCTTGCGCTGAGGTTAGTGTTTAAAGCTGGGATTTCAGCCTCTGGTTCTGCCTGAGTAGCACACTCTCTTCTCCCCGAACGTATGGCATTTACTCTTGGAGCTCAGGGTGAACTGTCTGAAAGGGCAAGAGTGAATCTCTTGCTTGGTTTGTGAGTTGTGCACTTTTGGAAACAGGCCCTTTAAGAAGTTTATCTTTTGCCAAGTCGACCCTTTTATTCGGCTCCTTCCAGAAAAGTCCTAATTTTTGAGACGTGGAAATGGACTCACTTCTGGAACACAGTAGAGTCGAAGATTCTGAAGATGGATGACACTCCTAGACCATGCTCCTCTCCTTGGGTATCTGGGCACCACAGATGCATCCATCCATAATTCCATAGATGGATCGATCCACAGATCAATAAGGAAACTGGGATTTAGGTTTTGGAGTGTCCTGGTATTTACACGATGGGGTCCAACAACAAATACATTGTATATCAATAGCATGATAAGTAATAGCTCACAAGAAGAAACTGTTGGAACCATGGATGAGGCCAGAAGGTCCCTGACTAGGGCTTAAGGATTATTGATTGCGGGTCTTGGGAGCTCAGCCAATGAAATTA
Source organism: Dermatemys mawii (assembly GCA_007922305.1). Taxonomy (NCBI): domain Eukaryota; kingdom Metazoa; phylum Chordata; order Testudines; family Dermatemydidae; genus Dermatemys; species Dermatemys mawii. The sequence goes on along the minus strand of ML677491.1, from coordinate 3,212,998 downwards.
TCATACCTGCTCCTCTCTCTCCAGAGCGTCGCCTGTCTGTCTCTCTGTGGTACTGATAGAAGCCCCCAGAGTATCTGAGCTCCTCACGGTGTTTTGTTAGAATATATTTATCCTCCCAGCCAGGCAGGGCAGGGCTGTTATCCTCCGTGTAGCCAGAGTGACTGGCTTGTCCGGATTCACTCAGGAAGTTTGTAATGGAGCAGAGAATTGAAGCCGCATCTCCTGAGAGCCCCAGGCTAACGCTATAACCACTGGGCCATCTTTCCTCTATCCGTGGAACCTGAGTTTCCATCACAATTGACATATGTTGCATTGTTTTTAAAAACCTCGAAAATTCCACTGCAAAACATGTTACCTTCAGTGGCAAAAGCACATTTCCTCCCAACACATACCCAAACAAACAAGGGGCTTATAAGTAACATCAACATTCATTGGCAATGCTAATCACTAGGCATTAGCCCACGGATGTCATGGTATCACATTAACTCTGTAGCACGTTCATCTTCACTTCAACAATGCTGCCACCCTCCACGTGCACCAAAGAACTGACAGTCACTCGGCAACGTGCAACTGTAGCAATTTACACTAGCGGCACCTACAGCAAAATCTCAACCTCTGGTGTCTCTGGTTCCCACATGTGCACATTCAGATGTGCTCGCTCCAGGAAGCAATTTCAGACATTTCAGTGGAAGGTGTGATGTAGACGAACATGATTATTAATTATTATTTCATTTACTACTGCAGCTGCTCCAGAGCAGAGATTTGCAGGCGGACTCTGGTGAGAACTCGTTCCTGTCTGTACAGATGCTCCCGTTATCAGCTGTAGAAATATGATTTATTCATAGTTTTTATTTCCCAGTGGCCCTCTAGAAACCGGCAATTTTCAGGAAATCTGCATTAGAATAAATAACATATGTTTTCTGCAGCGAACAAGTGCTGCTGTCAAAGGGAGGAAGGGCACCAATGGTGCATCTAGTGAGAGATACCAATCTAGGTGCATTAGGGTGACCAGATGTCCCAATTTTATAGGGACAGTCCTGATTTGGGTTTTTTTTCTTATATAGGCTCCTATTAACCCCCCCACACACACACTCCCTCTCCCGATTTTTTACACTTCCTATCTGGTCACCCTAAGCTCCTATACATATGTAATGGGGTACAGTCTGTGTATATGAAGCTATATAGGTGTGTGCAACACACACACACATTCCTAGATCCCCAGGCCCAGCTGAGCTCAATTCAACACTTAAATTATGCCCCCCTGTAGCAACCTCCAGAGGACTACTCCAGCAATTGGAGCGTTAGCCTTGCCACCTTACTGCCTCATTCTTACCTAAGGGCGGGACAGGAGGGACAGTTACACCAGTCCTACACCACCCAGCGATTGCTCTCCTCATGGAAAGCCTTACGGAGCAGGCTCAGCTGACTTTGTGACTGCAGACTGTGTAAATTATCCACGGTGAGACCTGGAGGAGGCTAAGATCTATTTAATATCACAGCGCGCGCGCACACACACACACACACATTCTCTCCCCTCCCCCCTTTCTCACAAATGTTTATGTTTCTGGAGGAAATACATGATGGTACTTTGTCTTATAAAGGTTTTATTGGCTTGAGTTAGGGATGATGAGTTATGCAGGTCATCTCAAGCTCATGTCAGTAGAATCCCTCGTCGTCCTGGGCTGTGTATGTGCCACGTGTGATAAAGGAAATAAACCTCTTACAGAAATGTTTTAGAGAGGCTTTAAACCTTTGATTGGTACTATTTTTCGTATCCCTCCACCTGTAGAGCCAGGAGTCTTTAGTACATTAAGTTCTCAGCAGGCGAGGAAAATTATAACTGATCCATTTCAGAAACCCCTAAAAATGACCTAAAATAGCTTTTCTATATATAAATATGCCATGATTTTAATGTCCATTATCTCAGGGCCAGGAAAAGCTACTGTAGATCATTTTTAGCGGTTTCTCAAATGGATTGGTTATGTTTTCTCCCCTTTGTACTTCGGGACTCGAAGTACAAAGACTTTGTGGCTTTACAGATGGAGTGAGACAGAAATCTGTTACTCGATCAATGTATCCATACAGGACCTTATTCATCATTGCCTGGCATCGCCTGGAATTGGTCCTTTCACACAGGCGCCACCAAAGCAGAGTGGGAGCATTTCACACTCCTGTTGCTCTGGCACAAGGGACTATGCGAGACACAGGGCAGTGGAGAGAGCAGCTCAAGCACCGTAGAATTATTTTACAGATGAACTATGTCACGAGTGGAATGCTGGGTCCGACAGCGCCGTATGGGACGGGTTCATTTAGGATGATTGGCACAAATCACTGGTGGTTCCATCACCTGTCAGGGATTTGGCCCATCCAAATTCATGCTGACAGCAAGTTTAATCAACAGTACTCCAGCATCTGTAAGCTGGCAGCATAGTCCAATGGAGAGTGAAGTGCTTTAGGAGTGAGGCGACCTGGCCTCAGTTCTGCCACTGAACTGTTCTGTAACCTTGGTCAAGTCACTTCTCTGTAAAACTGGGACAATACTGCTTCCTTTGTGTCCCTGATCTACTTATAATCTAATATGTATGGGAGGTAGAGTCTGCCCCTTATGACAGATCCTAGCACAGTGAGGCCTCTAAGTATTACTCTCATACAAAGTTTGTATTACTCTCATACAAATAATAGGGAATTTGGTTATGCTGAATATTTTAAAGACAAGTAAGATTTTAATGTTGTAGAGTTTTTCATCAGTGATTTCCTACCATGCCCCATCAGATAATGGTGCATGTGACAGGGCATTGTGATATTGGCTCTCTAGCTGGCTTGGATTGTCTGACTCTTGTAGCATGGGAGAGAAGCTGCCATCTAGACAGAGAATCACCTGAACAAATAACTCACAGAGAAGGGGTGAGCACAGCAAGACTGTGATTAGCAAATCACCTAGGGAAAGGCAAGAAGGCAATGCTAACTGGCCTGAACTCACCTGGTGTGACTGAGATGACTCCACTGGAGTTATAGCAGGGATGAATTTGGCTCTGTATTTTCCATACAAATCCCAGGCGCTCATGCGACAGGACAGGTCGATTAGAAGCAGGTGTGTGAACGCTGAGGTGTGGTACGACTAGCGGAGACTTAGTTAAACACAGACATTGACCACAAGATTAAACCCACTGGGGTTTCCCAGGGCACGTGGGTGGCTTTGCGACTGAGAGAGGTTGGTAAACAGAGCAACTAAGCAGGAGCTGTCTGCACTGAGGCTGTATTAATTTCTCCCTCTCTTGGACAGGAAGCGAAGGCAGAGAAGTCAATATTTACTGCAGATTAAAGAGGGCAGAAGAGGTCAACTCCCCATATAGGCCTGCTTCTGGAGGGGCCAGAGGAGGCTGCAGGCTCTCCTGAACTGAATGGGCTGGGGACTGTCCTGGTTTCTAGCCCATGGCACCCCACTGGTTGCAGGGTTCCACGGGCTGTCCCCAGGAGAGAACTGGGCCTTATGACCGGAAATAAGTCAGATGGGACAAAAGAAGGCTGGAGGAGCCAGAGAGCAGCCAGGGATAAATTTAGTGATTAGAATGTCATCATCTACCAGTCACTCAGGGGAAGGGACGTGACACCAGCAATTGGATTCCAGCTTTGAGGGGACGTTGGTGTGGCCGCGGGGTACGCAAAGGCGTCTGGGAATGGGGCACGCGCCGTTCCTGTTCCTGCTGGGTGGGAAACAGGAAACACTTCCTCAACCTCCCCCCTTTGCTTTGCGTCACCGTATCGTCTGGCGAGCAGTTCCCCAAGCAACCCGTGGGACATGCTGTTCTGAACCCAGTCCTCGAGGGGCTCTGTATCTGGGGGTGACCCACAGAACTCCAGAACCTCCGTGCAGAGAGTATCTTTAACATTCCCCTGATGGCTTTGTTCCTCCCCACCCCCAGCCTCTCTCTCTCCGGCGGCCTGGCAGTCTGGCCTGGCTCCAGCGATAGCATTAAGGAGCCCTGTATCGATCGGGGTGTGCTGCTTTATTTTCTCTCCTTAAGAGCATGGGCTGGGCTGATGAGCTCTGCCTGCTAGAGGCAAGTGGGAGGGGTGGGCAGGATTTCACTGTTGAGCAGAGGCACTGCACAGACCCGGGGACCCTTGGCAGCCCCACCTCACCCTCTGGGAGGGGAGTGGAGACTACAGGAGAGGTAGCGAGTTCGCTCAGAACCAGTGCTGCAAATGGAAACTTCTCCGCCTGGTATGGGGGAGGGGTCTGAACACATCAACACATGGACTGCCACGGAGCAGAGTGCCACCTGGCCCAATATCCCTCCTCCGGGCTTACCACAGTGGACTGGCACACCGCCTATCCTGGTATCCCTCCTCCTGGGCACACTGCCACAGACTAGCGCTCCGCCTGACCCTGTATCCCTCCTCCTGGCGCTCCACCATGGACCAGCGCTCCGCCTGACCCTGTATCCCTCCTCCTGGCGCTCCACCGTGGACCAGCGCTCCGCCTGACCCGGTATCCCTCCTCCTGGCGCTCCATCACGGTCCAGTGCTCCGACTGACCCAGTATCCCTTTTCCTGGCGCTCCACCACAGACCGGTGCTCTGCCTGACCCGGTATCCCTTCTCCTGGCGCTCCACCTGACCCAGTATCCTTCCTCCTGACACTCCACTACAGACCAGCGCTCCGCCTGACCTGGTATCCTTCCTCCTGGTGCTCCACCACAGACTGGTGTAACACCCACAGACCCCGGTTGCTGGCGGGGGCCGAATCAAACCTGGGGCCTCTGGAGCTTAGCACATGAGCCTCTACACGGCATGAGCTAAAAGCCATGTGATTGTAGAGCAGACTCATTAATGTCTCTCTAAGTGGTCTCGGTACCACTAGATGGAACAAAACCCCACACCCAGGAGGTGTGTGGGTTACACCAGCACTCCACCTGAGCTGGTATCCCTTCTCCTGGCACTTCACCGTGGACCAGCACTCCGCCTGACTCGACATCCATCCTCCTGCCACACCGCCATGGACCGGCGCTACACCTGACCTAGTTTCCCTCGTGCTGGCGCATTGCCACAGAATAGTGCGCTGCCTACTTTGATATCCCTCCTCCGGCGCTCCATCTAGTCCAGTATCCTTGTCTCAGTATCCTTGTCTCTTTCTTTCTATCTGTCTGTCTGTCTGTCTGTCTATCTATCTATCTATCCCATACCCCCATCGAATCTGTCTATTCCATACCCCCATCCTATCTATCTATCTATCTATCTATCTATCTATCTATCTATCTATCTATCTATCTATCTATC
>ML677491.1:3171987-3207709 GCA_007922305.1 Dermatemys mawii | reverse complement strand
ATCTATCTATCTATCTATCTATCTATCTATCTATCTATCTATCTATCCTTTCTTTCTCTTTGCATACAGTGCTCATGCACCTCTGTATCCAAGCAGGAAGACAGCGAGGATTTTCAAGGGGGTTGCTATAAAGACAAGCAGACTAATGATATATGCGAGTCCTTCTGAGACTGTTGAGTGAGAATGCAGCCGCGAGGCCATTCAGACGCCCTACTCGCTGAAAAGCAAAACTAAAGTCCTACGCCCAGCATGCAAATCTCCAACCGTCTTCAGGGCATGGAGGAATTAGCGAAGATCGCTGATAGCTGGTTCCAATTTCGAAGGCATGTAGCCAGGACAGAGGAGATAAATAATCTTCAGATGGGCTAATTAAAGTCTTGTTAAGGATTAATTAATGATATTTGCAGGCGAGGCAGCCTTCTGAGGTGGTGCAGGTAGTGGGTGGGCCCCTCTGTGGGGCCGAGGTGAGCTGAGGATTCGTTCTTGGCAAAGGATCCCCCTGGGCTGTCTCTGCGAGGGAGGCCCGGGATGAGTTCATGCTATATCTGGCTCCCGCTAGGCTCCCAAGTGCCAGGCACATTTCTAGTGCTGTCTCCTGATACCATGAATCTAGCTGGGCCCTTGGCCCTTTGCTTTTCCTAAGCGGCAGATGTCCCCTGCCCCCCTCCCTCCCCGAACAAATACTTCAGGGAAGACATATGGGCTGCGTGAGAATGATGGTGAGTCAGAAGCCTAGCGTGAGGGGGCGGCTGGGTGGAAAGGGCACCGGGAAACCCGGCTGCCGAGCAGGGCAGAAACTTGACCTTTTGGAGAAGCGGCTCTAGCCTTTGACTGCCTCGCCAGGCCTGGGAAGGGAGGTGGGGCATGAAGCGAGTCAAAGCCGTGGGGCTGCAGAGGATGCTTGTAATGAGAAGGGCAAGAGCCAGGAGAGCCAGTGTCGGGGTGGAGAGAGAGGGAGGCAGAGGAGACTGCTGGAATCAGCTCCTTCATATGAATAACGTATCCTAAACACCCCCCTCTGCAGGGGGAAAAGCCAGGGCACCCCCGTTCACTGATACCCCAGACATCTGCGCTCTGGGCCCATCATTGTGTCCCTCCCAGACCAGCCCTGATTCTACCCGTCTCTGGGCACTGCTCCATCAGTGAACACACCCCCTGCAGCAGGTACTGCCAGCCCCCTGGCAACCCAGTCTCTGAGGCTTCCCCGCCCTCTTAGAATGCCGTGTCTTTGATTTTCTTCTGTGGAATGCCCTGGGCCGTGTGCCAGGGGCACCCAAGTAACGGTGGTCTGATCAGCTACTACCACCATGTGGTAGCTCTGAGATACAACAGGCTGGTCCGTAGCCCCCCTCGCCCCTTCTTCCTTAAGCACTTCATCAGGTGGGTTCTTGGGGGCCCCATGTTTTGAGCCTGGTGGTTGTTTCCAGCTCCCGCGGGATTCTGAGAACGATAGCATAGGAGGGAAGTGGGGGTGGGGAGATGGATGAAGCTTGCAGAACTGAAACTCTGCAATTACTCAGCAAAGCCCACTCCTCCTTCCCAAGGGAGATGATGGTCAGCTGATCTCAGCACGACGGACCCATTCCAGCCGAAGAGGGCTGCACACATGCACACTTGAACTGTAGCCTGAACTAGACCGTGCTCCTCACCATGAGTCCAAGTTCATTGCACTGCCGACCTCCTGTGCCTTCTGGCGGAAGGACCTGGAGCAGATATGTGCATTCTCCCCTGTAGAGGGCATTAGCAGGCAGTCGTGCATGGGTATAATACGCTCACACCCGCATACTCCCGGCAGATACTGAGTCATTGGGTGCAATGTTCCCTGGCTCTGCAGTCTCCATTAAATACAGGGTGCCAGCAGGTCTCTGGGGCTCCTTACTCTCGCCCTGAAATCAGTTCCACCCCAGAACAGGTCAATGAAATTTGGGCTCCAGCTGGTTCCCCGTAGCCACCTCCCTCTCTGCACACCCGCCGTCTTCATACACGACTGCATTGGTCGCACACGTGTAGCTCAGCCTGGTGGACTGCCCATGTTCTCTAAGCTAACGTCACAGAGCCGGGGGAGAAGAAATCCCGCAAGGCAGGTGCCACCGATCGACGTCTTCCAGCCTGTATTCTGCAGGAAGTCAGGCCAGAGGATCACAAGGGCCCCTTGTGGCCTGCACCTCTGTGAATCTCTTCTACCTCGGTGGAGTGTGTCACTGACCAACGGGGACTGCTTGGTTGTTATGTCCATTACATGAAACTAACAGCTGGAATGTACTGTCAAGCTGTGTGTGTGTATGTTCCACAGAGAGGATAAGAGACCTATTATTGCTACCAGCTAAGGGAGAGCTCCTTTTGCTCATGTGTCGGACGTTTCTGTTCTGGCGGCAGAAGCCCCGAGGTCCTAGGCCCAAAGTGTGTGTGTGAGTTGCACGGCTTTGGCTGTGGGAAGCTGCAGGACTAAGGCGCGTCGCGAGTGCGTCTGCTTGGGGAGTTAAGCCCTCTCTAGAGGCCAGTGGCCCGCTAGCAGACACACCCATTAGGGAACCAGGTCTCGGGAGACCCGCTGGCCGGGTTCCGATGCAGTGTTGAATCCGGCGCCCCCAGTCAATAGGGAAAGCCACATGGGGGGCTTTAGCGTTGGAAGCTGGATGGCAGGGGTTGGGTTTGTTGCCTCTACCCACGAGGTCTTCCTGGATCAGCGTTTCCATTGCACAATAATGGCAGTGAAATCTGCTTGCATTTAGTGTGTTGTCCCCCACCCCCATGCTTCCTCCGTTGCACAGACCGGAGTCCCAAGGACATCCCTGTTAGTAACCTGGGTCTCTGCTTCCCGGCAGCCTCACCCAAGGAGCCAGTGCTGATGTGCCGATCCAACAACTACCCCAAGGGATTCTACTGCAGTTGGCACCTGCCCAGTCCCACATACATCCCCAACACCTTCAATATCACCGTCATGTAAGTGCCTGGTCCTGGGGCGGGGGGGGGGGGGGGCGGGGGGGGGAGAGCTGCCTCTTCGCATGGGGCAATTTTGTCCCCAGACTGAGGGCCAAATCGGGAATAAATCTGGAGTTGCTCCTTGAAGTGCCTCCAGGTTCACACCACAGACACAGAGCACCTAAGAGATACCCTGGTGGAGCTGCATGTCCCAGAAATGGGCCAGCCAGCTGTGCACAGCAGTGATGTTGTGGTGACATCCAAACTGGTGTCCTGGTGCAGGATGTGACCCCGAACGGAGTCATCCTGAGCCCCCTCAGATCCTATTCCTGGGCGTCGGGGCCAGTCCGCACCACCTCCTTTTCCACATGGGGAACTAGCTCCCACCCGTAGTTCACCTGCCAGCCACTCTGGTTTAAATTCATTTGGCCTGGCCAAGGGCCATCACATCCCTCAGAGCCCCCAGAGAACTTGTGGTGGTCCCTAGACACTGCCCGAAGGACAGACTCTCCCATCATAGACAGCACCGCCACTGCCGGGCTGGGCGGACGAGAGAATTGGGGATGCAGCCTTTGAGCTGTCCGGTGCTGGTGGCTACTTGGGAGGTGGCCACCGGCTGGCCTGTGTGAAATTAGGGAGTCTACTCCACTCAAAATCAGCTTAACGCTGGCCCTCACCCTGGCTGCGTGTGGACAGGGAGCCACTGCCTCCTCTCTGCACCCAAGTGGAGGGAGGAAGCAGAGAGAAGTTGGCCCTGCAGCCACCCACTGTCCTTCTTCTGTGGATGGATTTATGGGTTTCTGGCTCCAGGGCTGTCAATCAGCACAAAATCCCCACCCCTCCCGCCCCGAGGGTTTAAAGTCATGGACAGCGCAAGTGTCCCCGTTGCAAGGAGGCGATGACGGAATCCAGGCAGACGCTGAGAGCCGCCTCCCTTGGCTGCGCTGGCAGAGCCGTTTCTAAATGGTGCAGACGCCGCCGTCCGCAGCACGGGAGGGTGGGGGCAAGGCCCGGGTCACGGTCCCATGGCACACGGAGGAAGGGGGAGCAGGTCAGCCCGGGAGCCGGAGAAGAGTTTCACCCTGAACGTGAAGCCAGAAAACAGGCTTCATGACTGAGTTTGTGGGAAAGGAAAGTGGTGGGGGCTGCTTAAAGGTAGACCCAAGCTGGGCCCCCAGACCCAACTATCCCCAGCTCTCACCACACAGCAGGAAACTCCCGTGGTGGTGCAGCTGAGGTCTGAGCCAAAGAAAGGGGCCTCTGGGGACGACGGAGGAGCAAGAAGTCTCCCTAAGGCTGAGGGCAGGTCTGAGCTGAGAAGAGGCACGATAATTAAGGCCAGGCTGGAGCACAGGGACGCCAGCATGCAGCAGGCCTGGGCCCCAGTGAGCCTGTCCCGCGGCGTGCTGATCCTCGGGGTAACGCCTGTTTTCTCTTCTTTTCTGGTTTTGACAGGCATGGCCCAAGGGAGTTGGTCTGTGAGAAAGACGCTTTCCCCAAAAACAGGTGTCACATCAGATATCTCCAGCTGTTCTCCACGGTGAAGTACAAGGTGACCTTGACAGTCACGAATGCCCTGGGCAGAAACGCCACCACAATCACCTTTGACGAGTTCGCCATAGGTAACTTCCCCGGCCAGCCCTGGGCTCTTGGAGCTGGGCAGGAGGTTTGACTGGTTCTGAGTGTGGCACAAGGCTGCTTTTCTTATTTCCTGGGTGGTTGAGCTGGGGAGAGCTGCCAGGTTGACAGCCCTGGAACAGAGCCTTTGTTATCCACAGAATGGAATTACCAGGGCAGAGCATGGATGTGTCCTACCCATGTTCTGCAGGGACTCCCTTGAGTCAGGAGAAGGGATTATGGTCTCCTTGGTCCATATAGCCCGTTGGCTCCTCTGCTGTTGGAAAGAGAGTCCATGCCATCTACAGTGATGCTTCACTGAGTGTTTTGTTTGGAACATGGACAAAAACTAGGTTTTGGTAGTTTTGGTTGGATGTATTCCAGGGGTTTCATCCCCTGATACACTCTTTAATTGAAGATTAATCTTTTAATTTCTGGGAACTCCAGGACAATCCTGGTGGAGTGGTAGCCCTCTCTGTGACAGCTAGTTAGGCAACCAAACAGTCGTCCAATGACAATGCCATGTGGTCACCACAGAGTGAAGCAAGACTTGAACAGGCAGTCCCCGAGTCGTCTGATTCCCGGCTTACAGCTGGGTGTGTTGCTTGTCTCTCATCTCAGGCTCCTGGGGTCGGAGGAGATAACTGAGTTGTGAGAGCAGCCCCCAAAATGCACACTCAGCTCCGTTCTACTCAGACGCAGCTTGGGGCGGGCAGCAGGCCTCCTTTGGAGTGGCTCCACTGTCCGTCTCCCATTCGGAGCAGGGAGAAAGATGTTCCCGCGGGGAACTGGTGCATGAAATGAGGGGTTCGTTGTTTGCACCAGACTTACTCCGCCCCTGTTTTCACTCATCCAGTCAGGGAGCAGAAGCAATAGTGCCCTGAGTGACTCGGCTGCCGAATCACGTGCGGTGAGCAATAGACGGTCACGATGAAGAATTCAGGAATGGCCAATAGGCCGAGTTGTGTTTCTGTAAAGCAGTGGATAAATAGCTCCCTTGTCTAATGGTTCCGTGTGGTCTGACATCAGCTACATTGAGAGATGCAGACATGTCTCAGGAGCCACCAGAAACACAGCAGACAAGTGGGACAGGCTGTTGTTACTGAGCATGTGCACTGCGTTAGCACCTCGAAGCCTCGGTCTAGCCAGGGCCCCATTGTGCTGGGTGCTTTCCAGACATGCAATAAAAGCCCATTCCTCCACAATCTTCATCTAAGGCAAGAGCTGAGTGAGAGAGGCACCCAGGAGAAGGGGGATTATATATGGCAGGGGCCAGCAACCCCCGGCACGCGTGCCAAAGTTGGCACGCGAGCCAATTTTTATTGGCACGCCGAGGTCCCTGCCACCGGCCCCGCTCAACCCGCTGCCAGCCTGAGTGAACAGAACCCCAGGCTGGCAGCGGGCTGAGTGGGCCAGTGGCCGAGATCCCGGCGGACAAGGGGCCGGCAGCAGCCGCCCAGCTCCAGGCACCAGCATGTTGCCAGGCGGCTGATGTTCGCGCGGAGGTTTTTTTTGTTTTGTTTTTTCCTTGAGCCGCCCCTGGGCAGGGGGAGGATGATCGGCTCCCCGTTCCAGACGCCCTGCACGGGGCGAGGGCCAGGGCGGGGGTGGAGGGTTGGCTCCCCGTTCCGGCCGCCCTGCGCCCTGGGCCAAGGAGGGGTGGTTTGACTCCCCATTCAGGCCGCCCTGCGCCCTGGAGCGGGGCGGGATTTGGCTCCCCATTGCAGCCGCCCTGTGCGGGGGAGAGGTTTGGCTCCCCGTTCCGGCCGCCCTGTACAAGTGGTGGGGGAAGGTTTGGCTCCCCGTTGCAGCCGCCCTGCGCCCTGTGAGGGCGAGGTTTGACTCCCCGTTCCGGCTGCCCTGGGCACGGGGGAGGGATTTGGCTCCCCGTTGCAGCCTCCCTGCACGAGGGCGGAGGGAGTTTGAATCCCTACTCTGGCCGCCCTACACCCTGGGGGGGTTGACTCCCTGCTCTGCTGCCCTGCGCCCTCGGGGGGAGGGTTTGGCTCTCCACTCCAAGGCCACCCTGCGAGCTGGGGGAAGGGGTTGGGGTGGCAAAAAACCAGAGCCACTGGCTGCTGTGGCCCACATTGGAAAACTCAGGAAAAGCAAGGGCAAGGATCACACTGAACTGATAAGGTCTGCATTTTAATTTTATTTTAAATGAAGCTTCTTAAGTATTTTGAAAATCTTGTTTATTTTACAATACAACAATAGTTTAGTTATATAATACATAGACATATAGAGAGAGACCTTCTAAAAACCATTAAAATGTATTACCGGCACGCGAAACCTTAAATTAGAGTGAATAAATGAAAACTCGGCACACCACTTCTGAAAGGTTGCTGACTTCTGATCTATGGTATCATTATTGTTTGTGTGTATGATCCTAGCCCCTAGGAGCTCTGGTCCTAGACCAACAGCCTGTTGTGCTAAGTTCTGTATCCACAATTCATAGGTGACTGCAGCTGCTCATTCAGCAGCAGTCTCAGCCAGTCACCTGCCCAGCCGTAATGTACAATGGATCTTTATTGAACAGGCAGCCGGGCTTCGGGAGACATTTGACCCACCTGGGCCTAACCCCTCACTTGGTTACTGGTTGCTATTCTATATGTAATAATGGTGGTAAATCACATGGATGCCGCAGGGTTGGGGACCATGATAAGAACCCCAAAAGAATAGACCTTTGCACATGTCTAGCGTCCCTCATCTCAAGGGACCCCAAAGTCCAGTACAACCCACAGATGAATGACATCATCAGTGGTATCAGACTTTCCATTTGGCTTTGATTCGGTCTGTTTAGGTCTAGAAAAGCTTTGGCTGAGTCTAGGAACATCTCAGACTTTGTCATAACCTGCTGGATGGAGCAATTAAGATGAAACCATCAGAGATATTCTTGTGTTTCTGGTTCTGACGAAAATCAGACTAAACATATTATCTCAAGAATTAACCAACTTGCCTTCAGTTTCCATCAAGCTTCAAGTTTTCTTCCATTTGAGTTGGGAGAGAAGAGCAAAGCCCAGAAACAACTGAAACAATTTGTTGGTTTCGCAAATGCACCAGCAGTTATTGGGCCACAGAAACAAGTAAATGATGTCCCTGTAATCCAGCCAGTGTTCAGACGAGACATTTGATGTAGTATATGCATATGTGTGCGTTCCGGGAGAGAGAAAGATGGGCAAAATCCATGATTGATGTAAGCAGGTGCATCTCCATGGATTTCAACTGAATTGCTTTCACTCACTCCAAGATGGATTCGGCCCCTGTGTGGTCCTAAATGCAGAAAAATTCAGACTGGAAATAGAGCATCAAATCTTAACAGTGAGGTAACTGTGAACCCTGTGGGTCCTGTGTTTGTACAGTGCCTCACACAATAGAGTCTTGGTCCACGACTAGAGCTCCTAGACACTACGGTAATACAAATAAATCCTAATAATAGCAGTTGGAACAACTAGCCAGGGCTGTGGTGTATTGTCCACCCCTTGGAGTCATTAAATCAAAACTGGCGGTCTTTCTAAAAGACACGCTCCTTAAACTAAGGTGACCTCTAGTTCCACTCTGAGTTGTTGGACTCAACGCAGGAATCACTGGGTGAATTCCTATGTCCTGTGTTATGCAGCAAGTCACACTAGATGGTCAGACTGATCCCTTCGAGCTTGAACATCTACAGAAATGGTGTATTTACACCTGCAGAGAGTAAGGTGATAGACGCCCCACTGAGGAGTAAGTGGTTGAGTAGGCAGCTGGGGAGATGGCGGAGAAATTATGGGAGGAAGTCATCAGCAGAGAACCTACTCGGACCTTCCTACACCACCCAAACTGAGTCTCTTTTGAGGTCTTAAAGAGCTTGCTTGACTTGAAATAAATATTTAGCAAATCAAGCAAATCTAAATCAGAAAGGCTATGGTACAAAATGAATTACGCCTAGCAAGGGACATAAAAGTCAAGAAGAAGAGGTTCTTTAAACACATTCGGAGCAAGAGAAAGATGAAGGAAATGTAGGTCCTCTACTTAGTAGGGAAGGAGAGGTAATAACTGGTGACATCAAGAAGGCTGAGGTGTTTAATGCCTATTTTATATCAGTCTTCACTAAAAAGGTCACTAATGGGGACCAGATACTAAACACAATTAATAGCAGCAACGAGGGGGAAGGAACGCAAGCCAAAATAGGAAAGAACAGTGTAAAGCATAGTTAGATATGTTAGATAGAGTCAAGTCAGCAGGGCCTGATCAAATTCATCGTAGAGTACTTAAGGAACTAGCTAAAGCAATCTTGGAACCATTAGGACTTATCTTTGAGAATTCATGGAGGACGAGTGAGGTCCCAGAAGACTGGAGAAAGGCAAACATAGTACCTATCTTTAAAAAGGGGAACAAAGAGGACTCAGGGAATTATAGAGCAATCAGCGTAACTTTGATACCCGGAAAGATACTGGCATAAATTAGTAAACAATCAGCATGTAAGCTCCTAGAGGATAATAAAGTTAGCCAGCATAGACTTGTCAAAAACAAATCATATCAAACAAACCTAATTTCCTTCTTCAACAGGGTTACTGGCTTAGTGCATGGGGCTGGGGGGCAGTAGACATAATATATCTTGATTTTAGTAAGGTTTTTCACATAGTTCCACATGACATTCTCAAAAAAAGTTGTGGGGAGGGGTAATGTAGCCTGGATGAAATTACTGTGAGGTGGGTGCATGAGTGGTTGAAAGAACGTACTCAAAGAACAGTTATTGACTATTTGCTGTCCAAGTGGGAGGACATACCTGTTCCCACAGGGGTCAGCCTTGCATCTGGTGGTAGTCAATATTTTCACTAATGCCTTGGATCATGGTGGGGAGAATATGCTTAAAAAATTATCTGGGGGGGTGGTCACGATCACGTTGCAGAGCAGGATTAGAATTCAAAAGACTTTGACGCATTGGTCTAATTTCAGCAAGATGAAATTCAGTAAAGACAAGTGCAAAATACTACCCTGAGGAAGGAAAGATCAAACACACAGCTACACAGTGGGGAATAACTGGATAGAGGGTCATACTGCTGAAAAGGATCTGGGGATTATAATGGATCACAAATTGAATATGAGTCAATGTGATGCAGGTTCGGACATGTCACTGCAGGACTCAGCTCTTCCTTGACTGGCCTTTGACTGACTCTGGTAGGGCCACCTGGGTGACTTCCCCTGTGAGTCCAACAGACACGAAGGGTGTGTCTACACTTCAGTAGGCACCCACGGCTGGCCCAGGCCGGCTTCCTCGGGCTCGCGGGGTTTGGGCTAGGAGGCTGTTAAAATGCGGTGTCAGGCCACAGCCCCAGCTCTGGTACCTTCCCATCTTGCAGAGGCCCAGAGCCGGACTCCAGCCCATGTGAACCAGCATGGGCCAGCCGCGGATTTTCAGTTGCAGTGTAGACGTAGCCTAAAGTGCCCAGGAAAGGGGCGAGAGCTTCCCTCCCATGTGGGCTTGAGCAGGCCGGGCAGGGCCTTGACTGTCATGGCTTCCTGGTTCAGCTCATGGTTTCCATGCAGCAGCCTGGAACCGCTGGTTGTTTTCAGGGAAACACCTCGAAGCAAGGGAGCCGGCTTGTCTAAAGCAAGTTGCCCTTGTGCCTGCCCTGACGGGCGGAGCGTCAGATCCAGTGGCGGGTGCTGGGTGGGTTTGGAGGCGTGTGAGAACTGTGTGTACACCCAGAGCTGGGGCTGCCAGTCCAGCAGACACACTCGTGCAAGCTCTCTTCGAGCTAGTGCGCTCCACTGCTAATGCAGCTGGGGTCACATGGCGAGCAACGGCACGGGCTAGCCATGCCGAGCACAAACCCACCCAAACCGTGGGGGTGTGAGCTAGCCGGTGCCACTGCTGCCTCCCAACAGGAAGGCAGCATTTGCCAGCAAAAATACTGGGCCGTGTCACCCTCTGTCAACTCCTCACATGCCGGCTAACCGTGGTATTTACCGGTAACTCTAACCTGGCTTAGAGAGGTAGCATTTCGGGACCATTCACAGGCAGGTCACCAGCGTCCACAAGCGTCCTGGTCTGGATGTTTGATGGCCCACTTGTGAAGTGAGCCCAGCTGTCAATGGATATTTGACCTGTGATGGATTCCCCCCGGGGTGCCACCTGGAACTGGGGTACCGCTGAGCTCCCCAACCCACCAGCCTGGGCTCCCTTTACACTGTACGGCTGTGACCAGCCTACTAAGCCCTCTGCCAGGCTCCTGCACACATACAGATAGGGACCCACCCAGCTGCAGTACATGTAGATGCTGTGATGAGCTTTGTCTGGGGAGGAACTGCCTAGCTGCTCAAGTGCACACCCCCATCTGGAGTATAAACACCAAATTACACCGTCTTGTGCTGCACAGGGATCTGTATAGCATAAGCTCATGAAATTCACCCCCTCCCTCAATGTGGAGAAGGATATGAAACAGCTTTCTGCCCTGAGTTATGACTCCTACACATTGGTTTGTGATAAAGCAAAAGCAAGCATTGGCCTGCTAAACCCAGGGTTGTGAGTTCAATCCCTGAGGGGGCCATTTAGGGATATGGGTCAAAAATGGGGTTGGTCCTGCTTTGAGCAGGGGGTTGGATTAGATGATCTCCTGAGGTCCCATCCAACGCTGAAATTTTATGATTCTATTCTAACTACAAAAGATAGATTTTAAGGAATTATAAGGGATAGCAAACAGATCAAAGTAAGTTACCTAGCAAACAAACAAAACATGCCATCTACGATTAATATGAGTAGCAAATTCTTACCTTAAATGATGTTTCAAGCAGGCTGCAGAGATTCTTAAGGGACAGCTGCACTTGCTTACAGCTTAAAATCCCCAGGTGGTCCATTCACAGGCTAAAAATCCCTTTAGCCTGGGTCCAGCACTTCCCCCAGTTCAGTCGATGTTCCTTTGGTGTTTCCAAGTGTCTCTTTGGGTGGGGAGTCAGTGAAGAACCACAATGATGTCACTCCCCTGCCTTAAATACCTTTAGCATATGACGGGGAACCCTTTGTCTCCAAGCTTGGATCCACAGTTGTCAACTTTTATGCGGTAAATAAGCCCCCAACTTTCACAATAAGCCAAAAATCAAACTGATCCCATTTCAAAACAAGGCCAAAACAAGCCAATCCCTAAGAACCCCAACACTCTATGTGATGAGATCCACCCAGTGTGCAGTCTGGGACTGTGGTGGGCCCTCTGTGCACCCTTGACTCTCCCCTGCTTCCCCCCTTGCCCCTGCTTGCTGGGAGCCGATAAAAAAAAAGAAGAAACAAGCTACAAGCCAAACAAGCTACAAGCCAAAAACTAGCTAATAAGCAACTCACAAGCCAATTAAGCCAAAAACAAGCCCAACTTCTGTTTTGTTTTTTTTTAAATGTGCTTGGCACGTCTGCTTGGTTCCCACATCAGTCAGTGGAAAAACGCTGGTATTCCAAGATGCAGACCAGCCCCAGGTGACCTGGTCTCTGGTCCCTGTAGTGTCACAGCTGCTGTGTCTTGAGACTGTTTGTAGCATCCTCAGGTAGGCCCCCCAGGTGGGAAATCAGCTACTTCTAAGATCTATTGTTCTCCCTAATGGTTCAGTAACTTGAATGGTCCCTTCCCAGCTAGCCATCTAGATTGACAGTCTTTTGCCTAGTAAGCATTCCCCAGGTGTAAACACATTTGTAATACACCTACATTGTCAATATTCCTAACTTCAGACACAAAAATAATAACATGCATACAGACAGGATAATCATATTCAGGAAATCATAACCTTCCCCATGATATCTCACATGAACTATCTTGCATAAAATACATCAGAATTATGCCATAATCATATCATTATAATTTCACTGTGAAGAATATGGGGTGCATTGTCGTATAATAGGCACTATTTGGGCCCCTGGGTGGCCTTCTCACTAGAAGCCAAGCCCTGAATGGGTTGTGGAGAGGTGATCCCTGCAGGCCATGGCTGGAGTGAGCCTGGAGGAAGGTTGCATGGTCTCTGCCCATAGCATGCTTTGTGCTTTGCATATACTGGGGACTGCTGGAGCCTTTCACTGGCACAAACCTCACTCTGCTCGAGAAGAGATGCTAGCACTGTCATTCCCGTTTGCTGTATGTGGGGGAGAGGGGGTGAGCAGCTCCTCCCTCAATCCTGACTTGTGTTTTAACAGCTTTAAAGCAGCCTGACAGATGGTATTTGCATTCTTCATGCAAAAGAGGGGTGGGGGGGAAAAAAACCAACTCCACCTCACCTCCGCCGCAATTTTCCTGATGGGAGCCTTGGGCAAGTTATCAAAAGAAAACACACAGCATTAAAAATGTAACATCCTGCTGGTGCTAATTATTCCGCATATCAAAAGCAATTCAAGGCAAACGCGATTCCAAGCGAACAGCGGAGTGCAGGCCACCAACCTAAGGAAGGGAAGGACATTTTCGGCTCGGTTGGATGCCGTAACATGCTCAAATGCAATCCCTGCACTCAGAAGGGCAGGCGTTCTCTGACCTCTTCGACCCAAAAGGAAACCAGAGCATTCTGCAGAATGGCATGCAGGTTATACACAAGGGAGACTTCACCGCCCCCATTCCCCAAAATGCAGCCACCTCTCAGATGGCAGCCTAGCCACGCTGAACAGCAGTTTAGAATGTGCAGACAGAGAGAAGCAAAATGACTTTGGAGTCAAGGCACTAGACCGGATTCAAAAGATCTAGGTTCAGTTCCTGACTCTGCCCCAAGCCCGCTCTGTGGTCTTAGGCAAATCACTTCTTGTCCCTGTGTCCCAGCTGTGCAATGGGGTTAATGATACTTCCTTACTTCTAAGGGGCTTTGCAAGGATCTGATATTAATGTCTGTAAGGTGCTCACATGCTACACAGATGGGTCTGTAACAACCTACACAGCAGGTCAGTTCAATTTAAACTGCTTCGGTAGGCAGAATTAAAAGACCTAGACTGGAATTTGGCCAAACCACGGAGTTTAATGCCCTTACCTTTGTGGAAAATGCCCTGGGATATTTAATGATCATAAGTGATCAGTTTTATGGTGCTGTGGTACTGACTGATGGCACAGAGTGCCTCATCTCAGTCCCACTTCCTGCAGCACCTCGGTTTTACCCGGTGAGTTCCTCCTATCTGCAACTGATGGGGCCGGACTGCTTAATTTCTGAGGTATGAAGGTGACAGGCGGGCCTGAGATCTGAAAAGCTGAGGTCAAGTTTGTCTGACCAGGGCAGGAGCTCTCTGAAAAGGAGGAAGTTCCCAAAGCATGGCAAGCTTGGAAATGAAAACATGTGAAGGAAATTTACTTGGCCGCTCCAATGTTGCCCTTGCTCCTCTTCGAACTGCTGGGCCTGTAACAATTGGTAACTAGATCTTTTTTGCTGAGGATTATTTATTTGATGAATTTTCCCCTTTTTTCTGCCAGTGAATTAACCGTGAACGGATTTTTGATTCTTTTTTAAATGAATTGGGTCAGCATTTGAAACGGGGTGCTGCCCATTTTATATGAACTTCTCACGGCCTATGAGCTATTTGTGAGCTAAGTGATTCGTTGACTACTTCCACTGTTCTCTGGTCTACTCTTCATTTCTCATTCCTGGCATGAAGTGGATTACCTGAGTCATGTGGTATTGTGTCTGCTCTCTGACTGGATAGATGATATTTTTCGAAAGAGCGAAACCAAAGACATCAAATGTCAGCGTACCTCCATAAACATGACAGAGTCCTTTCAAAAACCACAGAACCCCTGTTTGATATCTGCTTCCTTGAGCGCTAGCAAGAATGCTCCTGGTCAGTTAGAAAGGTCAGTCTTTTCTAAGGCCTAAATGGTTACCATGTGATTCATATGTCCACATAGGGGTCGATCCAGCCCATCTCTATAGAAAACAATGCAGACTTGTCCCCTGTGATACATTTTTTTATTGTTTTGTAAAAACTAATTATAAACGATCTAAGTGGCAGGGGTTCCCACTTGTTCTACCAGTGTAATTAAACTGCTATCATTATACCAGTATAACTCCCTTTGGGGAAATTCTTATTCCAGTATAAAAGTGGCTTTTTTCTGTCCTAAACCACTTCCCAAGCACTATTATCTTATACCAGAATGAGTGTCGTCATAGGGTTATACCAGTAGAACTATCTCAGTTTAAATTCACACTTTACTTTAGACTGGTATAATTTTATTGAGTAGGCAAGTCCTTCATTTCACTCTGTTACTCTACATCGCTTACCATATTTTCTTTTTTTGTTTTTTACTGCTTGCAAATCGGTCATGAGCCGAGGCTGAGTTCTCTTAGCAGATCGGTTGGTTGATTTAATGCGTATAAAAGAATGTATTTTGTTCTTCCTACAGTAAACGCTGCAGGTCTCCCAGTCCTTTCTGTTGCCCCCCTCTAAACTCCCTTCAACTTGTCAATATCTTTTTTGCAATGGGCTACCCAGAACTGAACACTATACTCTTCAACCCCTGCCCTATCGGTCTGTCTGTCTATCTGTCCCCCTCACTATAGTATTTGAGCACTGGATAGCAAAGGCCTCAGTGAAATTCCGAGAGCAGATCTAACCCAGTTACAAAGCTGGAGAATGTATGTAGCATGACAGGAAGCAGTTATGCTATAGACTTTGCACTTGATCTGAAGCTGGCATCTGGTAGACTTTCAAAGTTTGCCCCCTCTTGCCCTTTACTGCTGTCTTCCAGGATGTTCCAAACGTCTGTAGATTCCCCAGTGCTTGTTAATAGGTTCCTCCTCTGCGGTGGTGCAGATGGAAACAAGGTTTTCAGGACTGGCTGTTTTGCACGCTGGAATCTCGCTGGGAAGTTGTTACTTGATTGGAGATGAAGGATTTCTTCTTGAACAGTCCATCAGACAAACCAGCTGGTATATTCCAGGGAAGCTATAACAGTGATTTATACGTAGCTGCAAATATACACAGCACTTTTCAACACTGAATTAAGCCATTTTTTCTGCTCCAAAGAGCATGCCCCCTAAAATGGACAAAACAAACAAAGGCAGCAATACTAGCTGCAGTTCATAGTATCCAGCATTGGCCTAGCGCTGGTCCCACTGAAAACAAAGCTAAAACTCCCACAAGCTGAATAATTGCTTCTCACTGAACCGTCTCTCCTTGAGACCAGGATGCAAACATTCTGTGAAGCTAGCTGCCTCCTCAGTGCACAATCACAATGAACATAGGTTCTTGGATTGCGAGGTGACACAAAGGCACCTAGATGACCGGAGCTGGGAAGAGTCGGTGAGCTGAGGAGCTAAGGGGAGGATATTCTTCAGTCTGACTGCAAGCTGCGAGGCTCAAAGCAGAGACCACTGAGGTTCTGCGACCTGTGCTCTACCGGATGAGCACGATGGTCTTTCCTGCCCTGAAAATCTGTGATGAGAACATGGTGGAAACAGCCCGGGTTTTCACACCATTTTGCAGGTTGGGGACGCTGTTGTGCTTCACACAAATCCCGAGGGTGTGACTCCATTTTTAAGCAATCCTTATTCGGGAAAAACTCCCACTGATTCGGGGGAACTGACCAAAGACCTCAGAGTTGGGCGCACTGTTTTCTAAACACGCTGGAGCGCTGTTTGCAGACTCTGTTGGCCAGGAACATGCAGACTCTCTCAAGGGCTGAGTCTGCTGCTGCTCACAGCCAGAAGAGTCTCTCCCAGAAATCTAAACTGTCCTGCCGCCTGCCTCCATTTTGCTTGGGAAAAGAGAGCTGCTCCACATGCGAATGGCTCATAACCAAATCTCTGACAAAATGGATGGATTTGTTCCACCCACTGATATTATTCTGGTATTTGTTCTTGATCTGGGACTCTCTTTCCATCCACAAAGAGCCAAGACCATCCCTGGTGCAGCTTCACTGACGTCATGGGGCCATAGTCTGCCCTCAACTATACTGGCGTAAACCCAAGGGGTCACATATCCGGCTGTCAGCCCATCTGAAGCACATGTGCCCCGATCTTCACCCCAGTATCCGAGTACTTCCCCAGCTATTTGACGAAGTTACTCTGGCTTCACAGATGACAGCAAGATTTGGCTCAGAGTGTGACACCGGGAGAGCATTTGGCCCTAAGCGTTTCGGTCCTTAGGAAACACAGCAAAGGAGAAACACCTGCAAAGTGAATGGATTGAAGTTGGAGGGTTTGAAAGTTTCCCCCGTTGCAATATCTCACGTTCACCCAGTGCCTTTCAACCCCAAGGCTCCTCGCAGACTTGATGTGAAGCTGGATTTTGGAATCATCTGCATTCGTTCAGCTACACAGATTTTTTTTTTGCAAACCAAATCCACAAAGTCCACAGAGCCAGCGCTGGATTTATACTTTTCCGTATGTGTTTGGACTCAAAGGCCCTTTTAATGGAAGCCGATGTCCACCCCAAGCTCCGGGATTCAAAGCGAGAGAAGGAATTACACAGCCATCTGGAGTAGCTCAGGACTGCGCAGCACCGACAAATCCTCCCCCTGCTGCTTGTTGATAAAAGACAAAGCCACCAGAGGAAAATCAGGCCTGATAATAATTGTGTCCCCCCCTCCCCCTGGCTGGCCTGCTACCAAATGGGGTGATTGTGCCTCGAAAGTGACCCCAAAAAGCACATGCATTTGCACACATCACCTGGCTACAACCCTCTCCCCCCTTCCTCCCTCCGGGGATAAAACTATATAAGGAAAGTCATGTGGGATTTGAGGATGCTCAGCATCAGGCCAGCGTCTCTCCAGCTGTCGGCCAGACAGGCCAAACCCACTGGATAACGCCCCCTGAACCTGACATGATGCAACAAGTGGGGCGCTGAACAGAGAGATAAGGGGTGTGTGGGAGGTGCCCCCGCTGGGATCGGCCCATCCTTCTCCCAGGCTTGTGGACATCTGCCTCGTGACCTCATCTCTTCCTCTCCTCAACTCCCCTTTGGCGGCTCGCAGGCAGGACAGCAGCCATGAGGATCCAGGCGAGGCGAGGGAGGTGGCGGCTGGAGGCAGGGCACCCTGTCCATGAGAGAGGGGGTGGGGATGCCGGGGAGGGAAGGGGCTGGATGGGTGTCGATGCTGGCAATGCGGAGGAAGCGCCATCAAAGGAGACCAGGCCTGGGCGATGTGGGGCCTGGAAGGCCGGGACCAGAAGTTTAAGAGGCAGCCTCTTGAAAACAACATCCTAGTGAGGAACAGACCTCCCTGTCCAGCCTCTCTTCTCTTTCCCTCTCCCAGCAGCGTCCTCGGCACCAGGTGTCCCTCCGCTGCTGAGTCCCAACTTGTGAATTCTGGTCCCTGATCATCACCTGGCCAGGTGGTTGCCGTGGAGATGATTGTCCAGGGAGTGTATTAAGAGTGGTGGTGAGAATCATGTCATCTGCAGATACTGAAGGCCAGACAGCCATTATTGGCCTGACCTCTTGTGTACCACAGGCCAGGAAGTCATCTCCAAGATGAGTGTGATGGTACCTCCTGGTTGGGCTCACTCCCTGAGACCAAGGCAAAGCCCAGTGGAATCAGAGGCCATCTTTGTATTGGCGTCACTGAGCTAGGGGCCTGTCCCCACTCACCCTGAGACAATAGAATAACTCTCCCATTGTGAAAGTGAGTTGTCCAACCTCCTCCCACCCTGCTCCATCTCCATGCAGCTGTGGATGGCTGGTGCCTGTTTGCGATGCTGCAGTGAGGGAAAGAGACCGCGTAGCCCAATAAAGTGTTCTGTCGTCGCTGCCCTCGAGTTGAGAGCA
Organism: Dermatemys mawii; assembly: GCA_007922305.1. NCBI lineage: Eukaryota > Metazoa > Chordata > Testudines > Dermatemydidae > Dermatemys > Dermatemys mawii. The sequence goes on along the minus strand of ML677491.1, from coordinate 3,189,474 downwards.
GAACCAGAGGGACTGCTTTGGAAGGGCCCATGCTGGTGCACAGACAGGAGCCCACAGCTGCTCAGACAGGGTTTGATTTGCAATCCGGCTGCCAGGTTCTGGCACATATCTGTGTAGCCAACTCCCCAGTGTTACCGGGGGTTCTTTCAACCCAAGGCTCTTTGTAACTTTTACTCTGTGTGAGCTGGGGCCAGGAAATAAATCAGGGGAGACACGGCTGTCCAACCGATAGATGACTGTCACAAACAGGACAACACAGGAGTGCTTTCACTTAAAGCTAAACTTTACTTGGTCTCCAGCACTTGCATATGTCCGCAACAGGTTAGTAAAATGCCCCCAACCCTCGATAATTACCGAAGCTGAGTGTGGCTCTCAAGGGACTGCAAGATGTATACAGAGGGAGAGTCCAGAAAAGTCCCACTACCCCAAACTTTCCCCCCTTATTTATACATTAGTATGTCCCTTAAAGAAAACTTGTGACAAGCAGTTTCAATGATCCAGCAAGAGGTTCCTTCTGATTATTGATTAACCCGGTGTGGGTTTTTCCAGAGTTCGCAGCTTTGAGGCCCGAATAGACATTCCCGGGGCACACCCCTGCTCTTCTAAAATGCATGTATCAGCAACTTCAACACAGTTCTTATCAGGAAGGATGCTGGGTCAAGCTGCCCTTCCCTCCTGCATTGGTCAAGCTGAGGCTGTGTCCTGGCCAATTTACAGCCTGCTGACTTGGCTGCTTTTAGCAAGAAGCCGTAGTGGTTTCAGGCACTTTACTGGTTTGCTGACATACCCCGTGTACACCAGGAGAGTATTAGCGTGAATAGGGAGACAGAACACACAGTTAGGTTCAGGCACCCTGCGACCTCTGGGCTTCTCACCTGTTCAGTAATTAACAGGCTGTTAATTACCACAGAATATGGCGCAGTGCCGCACACTAACACTCTCGCCCTCACCTTGGCCTCTCAGAGACTTGCTAAAGCAAATGAAAAGTTTTAGAAGTTGGGAGCTCAGTTCAACAATGAGTGGCGGGACACCGCCGCATTCCCCAAGAAGAAAGTGGCCTGTCTAAAAGTATAATAATGATTGATTTGCTATCCACACCCTGATACGTCTTCAGCTTCAGAGCACTTTACAAACCTGGGCTAATTACTCCTCATTCAAAAATGCCTCTGAAGTAGGTGAGCAACTATTCCAATACCCGCAACTAGGGCCAATGGGGAAGAGGCTGAAAGCTGGGGGAAGAAGGTAAAACATGGGACTTGCACTCTGGGTGAGCATGAAGAATCAGTAACCGTCCTGGGTGGAATCCTGATGTTCTCGGTCCTTCTGAAGCTAAATCTTCATCGAAGTCAGTGCACCAAATTCTGAGGCCTTTACTCAGTTCTTATTTGTGCCAAATTTCCATTGAAGTCAGCTCGGCTGAGTAATGAGCACTAGCTTTGGCCCATCGATTTCATAGGAACATTGGATGTCAAACTGGAAGGGACCTCCAACGTCATCCCCTTGAAAGGGATGGTTTGGGGGGTCAGGATTGAGAAAGAGGGCTTAGAAGCATACCATACCAGTGTCTATAACTCATTACCAGTCACCTCCACTCACTTAGTCCTCAAGTACAATGTCTGTCTATCTATCTATCTATCTATCACCCATGTACGTCTATTTGTCTGTCTGTCTAACTGACCCTCCTCGCTGTAGTACACTGGAGCCCCGGTATAATGCGCCCCGCTATAACGCACGTTCGGTTATAGCGCAGTTATACCGTGGCTCCCAAGTCCTTCTTCTCTGTCCCCGGCAGGCGCGGGGGCCACGGCTTCTCTCCCCTGCTGGGCAGCGCGGAGAGAAGCTGCAGCCTCCCCTGCCAGGGACAGAGAACTCAGGACTCCAGGTGGGAGCTGCGGCTTCTCTGCCCAGCAGGGGACAGAACCTGCGGCCCGCACCTACGGGGACAGAGAACTCTGGGGCTGCCACCCCAGAGTTTTCTGTGGAAGCCGCGGCTCCGCCCCTGCTGGGACGGGGGGACTCCAGGCTGCTCGAGCCCCCTGTGCCAGCAGGCGGGGAGCTGTGGTTTCCCTGGAAGCCGCTGCTCCCGCACCTGCCGGGACAGGGGACTCTGGGGCTGCAGGCGCCGGTGTCCCCTGCCCCTGGCAGGTGGATGGGCAACGGCTTCCACAGAGAACTCCAGGGCTGCAGTCTGCAGCCCCGGTGTTCTCTGTCCCTGGCAGGCATGGGACCGCGGCTTCTCTCCCCTGCTGGGCAGCGCGGAGAGGAGCAGCAGCCCCGTGCCTGCTGGGAATGGAACCCCGCTATAACGCAACCCCGCATTTAGCACGATGGGATTTTTTGGATCCCATCCGTCGCTTTATAGCGGGGCTCCACTGTACCTGTTGCTTCTAATCTGTACAGAAAAAGCATCTGCTAGTCCACATATTTACTGTACGCTTCATAAAACATATTGCGACATATCCACAAAGTGTAAGGCAGAACCTTGAAGCTACATGGCCATGTTGCACAACTGATATTTTGTGAGTGGCAAAATGGACCATGGGAGGAAGATACCTGCCGTGTGTTTGTACCTGGAATAGAGCCATATTGTGAAATAGCATGAGAATGGATTAAGAGTATTAGGTGTAAAAAGACCTTTCTGTATTATTCCAGTAAAGCCGGACCCTCCAGAGAACGTGGTGGCCAAGCCAGTCGCCAACAACCCCCGGAGGCTCGAAGTGAGGTGGCAGAACCCTTCCTCGTGGCCTGACCCCGAGTCCTTCCCGCTCAAATTCTTCTTGAGGTATCGCCCTCTCATCCTTGACCAATGGCAACACGTGAGTGATCTATCAGTCGTCTTCGCTGAGAGCCAGGGGTTGGGGGGGACGGCGAGGGCGTTGTTCAGACCCAAGCTGGCAGCCCCTCATTACCTGTTGTGAAGTCAGTTTAAGGGGGATGCTGGCTTAGGAAGGACCTTGGACAGGAGGTGCTCGGGAACGAGAAGGGGCTTTATTGCTGCGAAGGCACTATCACCACCTGGTAACCAGCTTGCAGAAAATGCACGTTTGATTCTTTCCTTTATGTCAGGCCAAGCAAACGCAACCAAAGCCTGGCTGACTCTTTTAAGTCCCTGTTCCACCTTTAAACCACTCCCCCCCACACTGCACTGTAACATGGATCCAGTATCTATTTTCCATGCGTATGTTCTACATAAAACGTGCCCGCTGAGATGTAAGAGCCATTTGAAGTGTAAATGTCACCGCATCTAAATGTGCTCTGCCTGTTAGATTCCAAACCAGAGATAAAAAATATCTTGTGCCACAATATGCGGTGCTGTCAGGGACACAGTCTTTGCCTTGCCATCATCGTAGTTTTACTTTTAATTCTTGTTTCTTTCTTTAAAAAAAGAAAGTTGTCAGAGAGGTTCTTAGGACAGAAGTCCACTGTTAGCTTGAAGAACAGGGACAGCACAGGTAACTGCATTTGAGTCTCCATGGTCTGTTAAACCTTCGTCTTCTCTTCTGAGACTGGCTGACTAGAATCCCAATTAGGGCCATGTTTGGTGGTGGGCTATGCAAGGGGGAGATTATTAGCTCCCCAGCAAATGGAGCGAGACCAACTGCTTGGTGGTATACATTGATTTCAGATATGTTTGTAGAGCTGGTCCATGTTTCTTTGTCAGACCAGGTTTTTTGGATGAAAAAAGATCTTTTGAAGGCAAAGAAAATGTCTGTGTCAAATTTTTGGAGCCTTAGATGTTTTCTTATTTTTTGAGAGGGTGAAAATGTGTAGTTTTGGTCCCAGTTTAAATTTGTGGGTTTTTGGGGTTGGGTTTTTTTTTGAAAACCAAGAAATTCTTGCCTTCTCAGGCTTTGGGCGGGAATTTTTGTCCCCTTTTCCTTCTCTTTACCCCTCTGATTTTTTCACTGGAAAGCAGGGGGATAAAGAGGGGAGGGGAGTCTGACAAATAAAAGCTACAAATACATTTTTTTTTTAGGGTTTTAAACATTTTCATAAAAAAAAAATTGTGTGTGAAATGCAAAATTTGGTTTCACTTGGTCAAAAATCAGAAGACTTCAGGGGAAGTTTAGCAGAAAATGCTTTTCCAACCAGCTCTGCCCTTTTGGCTCATTGCAGGAATTACATGTGCAATCAGATGACCTTTCATCTGCCTTGTTTTGGGGTGGGAATAACCTGCCTGTCCACACTAGTGACAGCAGCAATCCTGCTGCCTATAGCTCCTTGGGGCAAGATGGCTATGTCTGTCTCACTATGAGCTCTCAAGACGGACAGGCCTACTCGGTCTGGTTGTGTGCCTGAGTGCCAGTCATTTTATGCTGTGCCCCAAGAGAACCGGGGACTTGGCAGTTTTCCAGCCTCCTGGAGTCTGATAAATATGATTGCTGGCATTTGAAACTATGTTAAGAGCGGAAGGATGGTCCCGTGGCTAGGGATGCTAGCCTCAGATTTGGGAAATTTTGATTCAAGTCCCTGCTCCACCACCGACTTCCTGTGTGACATTGGGCAAGTCACTTAACCTCTCTGTGTGCCACAATGGGCATAAGCTTCACAGAGGGGCCATGAGGTTAAATGCGTTAAAGATTACATGGTGCTCGGATACCAAGGTGAGGGGGACTATCGCAATATGTTAGATGAGAATTCTCAGTAAAAATACAAGAGACAGTTTGTCCCCGGTGTGATTCATCGCTGCAATCTGGAGAGGATTCCTCATTGCGTCTGGGAGTGGAGATGTAGACAAAAACAATCCTTTCCTCCATATTGCATGGCTTGGCAGTCCTGCTGTAAGAACCAAGGTTTCTGATCCAGAACTGCCGGTGTTCCAGGCTTTTTCCCTCTGCCATCACTCATACTGTGGCGGCATCATTCTTCTGTATTGCTTGTTTAGATATTAAAAAAAACCCCAAACCTAATTGTGAATGACGTGGCACCGGTCGCTGGAGCAGGTCAAATAATGCAAAAGTGTGTTTGGGAATAATTTGCTCAGTGACTGTCAGCCAGCATTTCCCGACTAAGGTCCCGAGCTCATTATTAGACTGTCTGTCAAGCCAGCTGGAGAATGAAAAATACGATTTGTGAATAAGCTGAATGAAAATGCCGCTATTCATCAGGTGAATTATTTGCAGTGATTAATTCAATCAGCTCTTTAAAGTCAGGCAGGGGTAGCGCTGCAGGGCCATGCAAAATTCCCTACCCAGCTCTGTCAAGCCACTTAAATTCAGAGCTGCAGCACTTCCTGCCAGTCCAGCCCTGGGCTCCTCACCCCTCACACAACACAACACAAACACAGCTTTGCGTATCCATCACAATCCCAACCCACAACCCGCCTCCCTGCCATTCCAGGCCAGGGGATGTGTCCAGGGAATGTGTATATGTTTGTGTATGCCCCCCGCCCCCGTCCTCCTATACACACACATACACACAGACCTCTGGCCATCCCCTCTTCCCCCCCTCCTCCCCGCCACAGCTTTGTCGATGCACCACAATCCCACCCACACAGCTCTGCCAATGCAACAATTCCTGCTATGCCAGTCCTGGGACGCTGCTGGCCGGTGAGCAGTGTGACTGAGATGAGGCTGCAAGGATGACAGGCAAGAGGCAGCCCTGAGCTCCCAGTTCCATGCCGGGATGTCGCTCGTACCGTGACCAGTTCCACCAGGTGCTGAGCGGCAGTGGAATAAGAGGCTCTGAGAAGGCAAGCTGGGCACTGAATGGGAGGCCATTCCTCTGCCCACAGCCTGAAGCGGGTGAGCAGGGGTGGATGGGCACCAGCCCCTCCGGAAAAGGTGTGGCATGCAAATGGTTAATGTGTGCAAAGTGTCACAGACAGGTCTCTCCATTGCACACTGTGTCTTTCCCAGGTGCACTCGCCATTCCCCTCGCTATGGGAGTCCAGGGGCCAGTCTACCCGGGACTAGGGCATGTTCCGGGAAGGGGAGGTGCCTCCCCAGCCATGTGGCATCTCCATGCTGCCCTGGCGGGCTGTTTGGCTGACACTGGGGTGTAAGGAGCTATCGCTGTAAACACAAGGTGCCCTCCCCACGTGGCAAGGCCATTGCACCGGACCTGACTGCTGGCTGCGGGAACGGCCATCACCAAGTGTCCCGGCAGGTTAATGAAGAGGGAGGCCAGGTGGAGAAGGATGGAACTCTGCCAGCAGCCGCAAGAAGCAATTAAACCATATGCTGGCATGTATGCCTACCCACACCCAGGGCCTCATGTTAACCACCATTCTTGGCCCCTTCTTCACCCTGCCCTCCCACCCCACACACACCCGCCCACCTCAGGTTAAACCCCTTGCATATAGAGGAGTCAGCTCGTGGAAATCCGACCTGCCACCTACTTAGGTTGCATCCCCCACCCAGCCTTGCTTCGTGCCACGGGGCTTCACCCAGCAGGGCACAGGGATGTGGAGATGGGAGTCCCAGGGGGAACAGAGGGATTTCCAGGGCAGCAGCCTCTGGGCACATGATAGATGAACTGCAAGAACAACCCGGACTGACTGGCTGAGCGGCAGGTCGCAAGAGGGCCGCTGGAGTGACTGGCGGTGGACAGGAACGTGCATCATTTGTTGGCAGCAAAAGCAATTCCTCCCTCCCGCTGAAGTGTGTCTGCTGGCCACCCGAGAGCAAAGATTTTGGCCTCAGGCTTTGCTTTGCTGGGGTGATTTGCACAGACCGCTCTAAAATGCTGCCCTGAAGGCGTCAACAGAAACGGATTGGCCGTGTCGTGAGCACTTTTCACCCCCAGGCTCCAAAGCGCCTCCCAAAGCATCCAAGAGCCCATTTTACAGATGGGGAGAGTGAGAAGCAGGGAGCCGCTGACTCGGTCCAGGTTACACAGCAGGTCGGGGCCTTCCCAACGAGATCCCACCCTCCACGTACAAGCTAGAGACCCACCCTTGCCCCACACGTCTGAGGAGTGGACGGGCTGGCTGAGATGTGGGCCCCACTTGGAAGCATCCTGGCATCCTGTGACAGTCAGCTGCCGGCAGCTCCCCACTCATCCAGCTGGCCACCAGCAATGAGCTGTGTCCCCCCTCCGTAGGTCACTATCAGGCCCTCTCCAGTGCAGGGCTCCAAGGCTTCGCCCTCAGTCTGTCCTGAGGCCCCCATGATGCCTAGCATCCTCTATGGGCAGAGAGAGGAGCGGCTGGCTACAGCACGGTGCGGCTGGGGCCTGCTCTGCTGGAATTCAAAGATCCAACAGGCCAATGTTATGTTTCATGTAGCAACAAGTGAAGGTCTCCAGCCACAGGGCAGGGACAGGGCGGAGTTAAAGCAGGTATGAGAACCCGAGTGACTCCACAGTAGAACCCGAGTGACTCTACGTTAGAACCCGAGTGACTCTACGTTAGAACCCGAGTGACTCCACATGAGAACCCGAGTGACTCTACATTAGAACCCGAGTGACTCCACATTAGAACCCGAATGACTCTACATGAGAATCCGAGTGACTCCACATGAGAACCCGAGTGACTCTACATTAGAACCCGAGTGACTCCACATGAGAACCCGAATGACTCTACATGAGAACCCGAGTGACTCCACGTGAGAACCCGAGTGACTCCACATGAGAACCCGAGTGACTCCACATGAGAACCTGAGTGACTCCACATGAGAACCCGAGTGACTCCATGCGAGAACCCGAGTGACTCCACATGAGAACCCGAGTGACTCCACAAGAGAACCTGAGTGACTCCACATTAGAACCTGAGGAACTCCATATCAAAATTGTTTAGTTTACACAGGTAGTGAGACTGGGGCCAGAGGCGCTCCTGAACTGCCAACTCTACGCACCCAGCCTGAGACTCCTTCCTGCTGCTTTCTCATCCTTCAGCCCTGGACTGCTGTGAACTCAATCCTCCAAGCATGTGAAGGATTATCAGCGTGCTAAAAGAAGGAGCCCCCTCTCGACTGAAACACGGGTGTCTGTGCGCGCTGTTATGTGTGGTAAACGCGTGGCATGTTGCAGCCCCTAAAACAGAGCTGGGACACACATGAGCAGTGGGTGTAATAGGCCAGGGGAGGCCAAACCTCCCCAGTCCCAGGCCATGGCTCCATCCACTTTCTGCCCCAAGGCCCTGCCCTTGCTCCGTCTCTCCCCTGAAGCCAACCGGGGCTCAGCTTGGGCCAGCGGCCTGGAGCTTGGGGCTCAGGCCGGCTGGACGCCTGGGGCAGCTTGGGCCAGTGGGCGCTCAGGCTGGCCAGCAGCCAGCGGTGACTCGGGCCGGCTGGTGCTGCTGGGGTGGACTGGCTGACTTCCCGGAGCTCCGGTCAGCTGAGGGAGGCAGGCCGGTGTTTGGAACCGCTCAGCCACAGCTCCACCAGCTGCAGTGGGGGGCTTGGGGCTCTGGAGTGCGAGGGGGGGATGGAATGGGTGGGGCCTCTAGCAGAAGGGGCAGGGGCAGGGCTTGCCTCCCCAAAGTGGGGGTTCACACGCCATCCCTGGGGACATGTCCCTTCCCCGGCACTCTAGGCTGACAGCCTCATCAAAGGTAGAGTTAATTTCCTGATGGGTGGCAATCAGTCCTCCCTTCTAGCCTGCCCTGATGAGCTCGCCCCAGAAAGCTGGGGACTGGAAAGCCAGGCTCTCCTTTTCGGCTGCCAGGAGGGAGAGATGGGATGTATTTGCAGATGAAACAGGTTTTTCTACTCTCCTCTCTTGGCAGAACCTCTCATTTTGTCTCCTAAATATAAAACATTAAATATTTAGGGTATCCTTTATTTTTCTCCAGCTTTTAAGTTGGTAATTCAAGCCAGATTAGCATGGTTTCCTCCTCTGTTTTATAGCCCCGTCCTGGCCTCCAGCGAGCTCTCCTAATGCGCTCAGATGTTCCTCTAATGGATTACCTAGGCTGGAACTGGATACTCTGCCCTAATGGATTGCTAATAGCCTGTTTCTGGTTTTACAGGCTCCTTCAGTTAACTCACAACAGCAGCCGCGATCACTGCACTCACACAGACTGTATCCCGGCGTGCACGCTGGCGCTCACACATGGAGATGATCACACACATCTGCAGACACACACACACCGAGGTCCCATCTGCATGAAAGTGCACATGTGTACATGAATGTAGACACCCACACACCCATCTACTCGGACTGTACAGTGGCTGAGTCCTAGGCTCACCTCCGTGCCCACTTGCCCACACTGCTAAAGCCCCCACTAAAGGCTACGTTGATATGAAAACACCCAGCTCATGCAGTGCTGTCACTACAATGGCATGCACACACCAGAGACCTCCAAGAGGAGCCAGGTAACACACAAGCAAAGTCAGCCACCCCCATCTAGAGTGGAGCACACAGGGAGTGGGCAATGGAGCTAGTCACATGCTTAACTGGATCAGGGCTTTAGAGTGGGAACCTCTTCACTGTCATTTTGCTCTACCATGGAGCATCAGGGAATAGAACTCCGGGTCCCTGGCTCTGAAATTCTAAGTCCTGCCACGCAAGGTAAAGGGACCCCTATGACACATAGTCGAGCAGTTTTGACTCTGTCCAGTCGAGCACAGTGACGCTGATACTCACTAGTCAGTTTGTTACCAGGCAAGAGAAGCCGTTTTTCAAGCTGAGACGGCCACCCCAATCTTGTGACTCCTAAAGCTGGAGATTTAGGAAAAACACAAAATGGCGGGAGGCTTCTAATACGATTGGGGTCCTTGGCAACATTGCAGATCCGTGCCAAGCACTGTGTTTCAAAGCATCTGCCCCATTGCTAGGAGAGCGTGGGATGGAATTTCTGATCTCAGGAGACAGAGACACCCACCTCAAAGTAGCCACCAGCCCAATGGCTAGGCTGCTTAACTAGCATATGATATCTCAGAGGAGCAATTGATGCAGCAGGCATATGGCTGAATCACTTGATGATTCCCTGTTCTGTTCATTCCCTCTGGGGCACCGGGCATTGGCCACTGTCGGGAGACAGGATACTGGGTTAGGTGGACCATTGGTCTGGCCCAGTGTGGCTGTTCTTATGTTGTTATTGATGCCTGCTGGGATCACAGAGAAGCAATTGCTCAGACGGTGTCTGGATCCCTGTTGGGAATCACTGAATCCTATCCCCGTGCAAAGCCGCAAGGCAGCAGTGAGGGTGGAAGAGATGAACTTCTCAGTCTGTTTACCAAAGCCCATGCAGTTCCTGTTTCAGGGCAAACCAAAGCAAAGATACCCACTCCCCCAGCAAAGCCTGTTTATCTGCAGAGCATTTGAGCGAGAAGCGGGGAGGAAATCTGTGCAGTTCCATTTGCCGCCGCTGTCTCCGGTTTGGCGTCGCTAACAGTGTCGCTTTGTGGAACAGATGCTCCTTAGGGGCAGTTTGCATCGTCGTTTGCCCAAGGACACTTTGCTCTGGGGAGTTTGCTTTTAAAAGGCAACCAGGTTGCAGAGGTTACCTGGTCCAAGTCATGCGCTTCCCACCTCTGAGCGGGTGGAATCTGGGAGCTGGGGGCATAAGGACAGAGATGCCCAGGGTGGATCACTATGAAAAATTGTCTTACAACCCTCCATTAGTGGCCAGTGCAGCTCGGGGGATAGGGTGGGGGGCATTAGCAGCGTATGCTGAGAAACCATCCAAGCCTCTTCAATGGGATTTCCCTTCTTCCTGCTATCTGGGGTGTTGAAGGATTGGGTCTGGCATATATTGCAGCAAGGAGCTTGTCTGTAAAGTGTGCTGCATGCCCCTATCACATTGAAAATAACAACTAACAATTAGCAAGTAGCAGAGCCAGAGACAAACGCTGCTCCCAGCATGTATTGCTTTGGGTCCGTAGCTGCAGGGGCTGGGCTGAGACACGGGGATGAGCGCCCTTAATTCCCACACCCATGGACGTGAATTGCTAGCCACTCGGAAGAGCTGGGCACCTCGCAGGATTGAACCTTCAAAGCCAGCTTATCCCCGAGGTTCTGGCTACACTGAATTCAGGTGTGACTGCATCATGTGTAAACGTCCCTGAGCTAGTTAGGATAGCTAGTTGAGGTCCCAGAGCCATGGAGCCCGGCAGTAAAACCCAGCCTGGAACCCTGAGTGATTTCTCACCTGGCTAGGCCACGCTGCCACGGCTTCGCTGCTCCGGGACCTGAGCTAGCCTGCTTAAAGCTAGCTCGGTGTGTCTACACGGGCTACAATCCCACCCGGTGATTGCAGCGTGGACTTACCCTAAGGCAGTAGCTGGGGGGATCGGCTGAGCAACATGTACACACACACACACACACACACACACACACACACAAACTTCCCCTAAATGCATGCGGAACACACCCATACAAGCAAGTGCAAACACACAATCTTCCTCCCTCTCACAGTGCCTTCAAAACAGAGCTGATCAATTACGTAAGCCCATAATTAACTTTATTCAGGGGAGTATCTCCCCCAGAGTGGAAGGGGTTACTCAGGGGAGTAAAATTCCTCCCTGGCGGAGGTGTTTGCTTGCTACAGGGGGCCTTTGCTATTGGAACTCATCTCTACTTGGGACGTGCATTCCACGAGGCTTTTGGCTTCGCCTTCTTTCCTTGAAATGCCCTCCATCACTGCCTCTGGGTGAGTCCATTGAGGCTGCACTGAAACGCAGCCCCCTCCTTCCAAAACAAGGACCCCCAAGGAGAGGCGAGGCTGGAGGGGCGGGCATCGCACTGTGAGCCCACCCGGTGCTGACCCCGCAGCAGCAGCTCCTGTCCCTTGGAGCAGCATCCGGGCCAAACCCACATGCCGGACTGCCAGGCCGTTCAGTGTGGGGACCCTCCCAAACTGCCCCAGGTGACAGCAGTGGGAGCTCTGGTGGCGAACGCGTGACCTTCAGGCACTGCATTGTAACCACCGTGTCGTTTAGCCCTGCCCAGAGCCGGGTGAGGCGCGGCCATGCTCCGAACGCCAGCCTCCCTGAGCCCGGTCTGCTGGAGCTGGGCCAGTGGGAGGAACAAAAGGAAAAGTTTCACAGGGATTCATGGAGCTGCATAGCTGCTCGTTAATTAAATTAGAGCTAAGATTTCCTGAGACTTCATCTCCTGTATGGCACGGGCCACAGGCCTTCCCTGCATGGCTTCCTGCTCCCAGTCCAATGGGTGTGGTTGGACTAGCTCTACCTTTTCGTTGTGATAAGGATGGGGGCTGGCCTCTGAGAGATGTCTCAGGTTGGTGTGGCTAGCAGCGGCTGAGCACTGTCCGAAAATCAGGCTCTTCTCAGCTGTCTCTAGTGGGGCACCCAAATATTGAGACCCCTCCCAAAATCACAAGCAGCTTTTGAACCATAGGACTGGAAGGGACTTAAAGAGGTCCTCTAGTCCAGCCCCATGTACTCATGGCAGGACTAAGTATTATCTAGACCATCCCTGGCAGGTATTTATCTAACCTGCTTTTAAAAACCTCCAATGGTGGAGATTCCACAACCTCCCTGGGCAGTTTATTCCATCATTTAACCACCCTGACAGTTAGGAAGTTTTTCCTATTGTCCAACCTAAACCTCCCTTGCTGCAATTTAAGCCCATTGATTCTCGTTCTAGCCTCAGAGGTTAGAGAGAACAATTTTTCTCCCTCCTCCTTGTAATAACCTTTTATGCATTTGAAAACTGTTATCATGTCCCCTCTCAGTCTTCTCTTCTCCAGACTAAACAAACCCATTTTTTTTCAATCTTCCCTCATAGATCACGTTTTCTAGACCTTTCATCATTTTTGTTGCTCTTCTCTGGTCTTTCTCCAATTTGTCCACATCTTTTCTGAAATGTGGCACCCAGAACTGGACACAATACTCCAGATGAGGCCTAATCAGTGCAGAGTATAGCGGAAGAATTACTTCTCATGTCTTACTGACAACATTCCTGCTAATACATCCCATGATGTTTGTGATCCTCTGTGACCCCCAGATCCCTTTCCACAGTACTTCTTCGTAGGCAGTCATTTCCCTGTTATATGTGTGCAACTGACTGTTCCTTCCTAAATGGAGTACTTGGCATTTGTCCTTATTGAATTTCATCCTAGTTACTTCGGACCATTTCTCCAGTTTGTCCAGATCATTTTGAATTTTAATCCTGTCCTCCAAAGCACTTGCAACCCTTCCCCGCTCAGTATCATCTGCAAACTTTGTAAGCGTACTCTATATGCCATTATCTCAACCATTGATGAAGATATCAAACAGACCCAGACCCAGAACTGGTCTCTGCAGGACCCCACTCATTAAGCCCTTCTAGCTTGACTGTGAACCACTGACAGCTACTCTCTGGGAACCATTTTCCAACCAGTTCTTCACCCACATTATAGTAGCTTCATCTAGGTCGTACTTCCCTAGTTTGTTTATGAGAAGGTCATGTGAGACAGTATCAAAAGCCTTACTGAAGTCAAGATATACCACATCTACCACTTCCCCCATCCACAAGGCTTGTTACCCTGTCAAAGAAAGCTATTAAGTAGAATTGACACAATTTGTTCTTGACAAATCCATGCTAACTCTTACTTATCACCTTATTATCTTCTAGGTGTTTGCAAATTGTTTGCTTAATTATTTGCTCCATTATCCTTCCAGCTGACTGGTCTGTAATTCTCCGTGTTCTCCTTATTTCCCCTTTTTATAGATGGGCACTAGATTTGCACTTTTCCAGTCCTCCAGAATCTCTCCCGTCTTCCATGACTTTTCAAAGATAATCACTAATGGCTCAGATATCTCCTCAGTCAGCTTCTTGAGTATTCTAGGATACATTTCGTCAGGCTCTGATGGCTTGTAGACATCTAAGTTGTCAAAGTAATTTTTAACTTGTTCTTTCCCTATTTGAGCCTCTGATCCTCCCTCATTTTCACTAGTGTTCGCTATGTTAGATGTCTAATCCCTACTAACCTTTCTGATGAAAACCAAAACAAAAAAGTCATTTAGCATTTCTGCCATTTCCACATTTTCTGTAGTGGTTTCCCCGATCCCTCATTGAGTTATGGGCTGACCGGGTCCTTGGGCCACATCTGTAAGCGGGTGCAGTCAAGTCTGACTCAGCCAGCAGGCCCACTGGTCTCAGTTGGCCCTCCCTGGGAGGGAGGAGGCCAGGAGAGATGGCGGAGTCTGGTCCTTAATCAGAGAGAGAAGGGGGGATCAGGAGAGGAGAGGTTTGTGCTCTCTCGGCAGGGTTCTGTTTATGACTACTCCCTTGACACATTAATGAGGAAGGCAAGGAACCTGAAGCAAAGCAGAAATCTTTGCCGGGCTGCCTCCGCCTGGAATGTGCAGTGCTTAGCCAGCGAGGAGCCCGGAAACCAGAATCATCGTGGTCATTAATAACTGAAAACCATCCCTGTGTCTATGGGGAACGTCCAGAGCAGGAAAGGCTAAAAACACCACCAAATGGGGACTCCTGGGGCCCCCGACGGGAGCGAGTCTCCAGCATGTCTCTTTGCAAGAGACGAAGAAAGCCTGGAAATTTGGCGGGTTTCTAACAGCAGTTTACCTTAGAGCTATCAGGGCTGTCAGCTCTGTTGTCTCAAAGCATGTGTGTTGGGAGATCCCGCCCTCGTGGAAGGGGAGGGTGAATCTTTAACAAAGGCCCGTTGGACGTTGGACTTATATAGGCATCGACCAAGAGGAATGGAAACCCAAAGCGTTTTAAAGACACTGCGTAAGCGCTTGTCTACACACACAACTGCACCTATTCAACCAAAGGAGGGATTCTAAAGTGATTTCCTTAAGCGGGTGCTAAAGTCAGTGTGGACGCTCTTATTTCAGTTTAGACGAGGCTTGTCTTGGTTAAACCTTGGCTGAGCCCCATTTAAGAAGTAGACTGACCTAGCTACGTTGCTTAGGGTTGTGAAAAAAATGTTGTGCCCTGAGCACCGTAGTTCAGTTGGCCTAACTCCCAGTGTAGACACAGCTAGGACAAAGGAAGAATTCTTCCATCGAGCTATCTACTGCCTCTCGACAGGGTGGATTAACTTCAATGGTGGAAAAACCCTTTCCGTCGATGTAGGAAACGTCTACACTATGACGATGCAGCTGCGCCCCTGTAATGTAGACCTACCAGCAATCCATTAAGAACAGGTTTAAGCTAAACTGGTTTAACTAAAGCGTATGCATTTGTGTGTAAACACCCCTGAGGGGATGTAATGGGAGAGCTGCATGCCTGAGCCTAGTGAAATTGGAGCAGGACATATCTATTTGAGGTACTTATCTAGGATGACCAGACAGCAAATGTGAAAAATCGGGACAGAGCTGGGGAGTAATAGGAGCCTATATAAGAAAAAGACCCAAATACCAGGACTGTCCCTATAAAATTAGGACATCTGGTCACCCTATACTTATCTGGCCCCTGTCACCACAGTATCTGAGTGTGTCAGTCTTTAATGTATTTATCTTCACAATACTCTTGTGAGGTGGGCAGTGCTATTAACCCCATTGTACAGGTGGGGAAACTGAGGCACGGAGAAGCTAAGTGTCTTGCCCACCGTCACACCTGGAGTGTGTGGCAGAGCAGACAATTGATCCTAGGTCTCTGAAGTGCTAGGCTAGTGCCCCAATGACTGAGCTGTGCACACTGCTGCACCTCAGTGTAACTCCCGCCACTGCAGACTTGCTTTTGCAAACGGGCGTCACTTCTCCCAGCGGAAGAGGATTTGTGTGTGGACGCACACCAGCTCACACTAGCCTATGGAGACTTTGACACCCATGCAAGTTGGGCCCATAGACTGAGCCTGAAGATCCCTTCCCCATCAACAGCTTACGATCACTCTCTGGATTCTTGTGCTGCGGTCTTTTCACTCGCCCTCCGGGACCCACAGCATCTCCTGGGTTGGTCAGGGCTGCGTTGGGATTGGATGTAGGGTTCCCATGCCCTGCTCTTTACTTGATTTGTATGCATATTTCAAATAACCTTCCGGCCCTTCGTCATCCAGTGCAAAGAAACCGAAAAGGGCAGAGAGCCAATGGGTTTTTCCCCATTGCTGGTCCCATTCAATGGGGTTCCCTGCTCTCTGAACCCCATCTTGCCTAGCTCCGGCTCCTTGTCCTCCCTTCAAGGCCCAACCCAGTTCTGCCCCTCCCGGCTTATTCGCTCCTTTCTTAGCACCCCTTCTGCTGCACCCCTCCCGACAGCCTCCTCTTTTCCTTTGGCTGCTTCCCCCACCCCCGTCGTCGCACTAGGGCCGCTCACACGTCCTCCACCCAAACGGCTTTTCGGTGGGAAATGGGATTCTCCGTTCGCCAGAAGCGTCTGGCTGAATGGGCCTTTTTCTCTGAGAACCTGGGCGCCTGAGAACGGCAGCGTTCCCGCTCTGAGACATCCCGCCCTGTGTCCCGTGGGAGTCGTCATTCAGGTGCTTCCCGCACCCATCCTCCTTTCCGCACTGGGCTCCCTAGCCAGAGTTCACCTCCCGTGTGCCTCCACCCATAGGCATAGTTTTGAGGGGGGGAAGTGGTGCCCCCCAAACTGCAGGCCTCAGGCAGGTGCAGAATTTGCCCCCCACTCCCTCCCCGCATGGCCTGACTGGAGCTGCCAGTCAAGCTACACCTAGGTCTCCGCCGCTGAGAAAGAGGGGAGAAGACTCTGGAGAGGTAGCAGCTCATCCATTGTCCTGCCTGGGATGGGGAGGTGTTGAGGCAAATGCAAGGAAGGGGAATAAGAGTGTGTGGATTCCCTCAGAAGACCTTGGCCTGCTCTCACTGCATTGACCGGCGTCCGGCTCAGCGGTGCCCCCCACTGGGGCAGGGGGAAGCTCTGCTCCCTGGGGGCAGTGCATGGCTCAGCGCACTGGGATACAGCGAGACACCCCCTTTTCCTCTCGGGCTGCAGGCGGCGAGCCTGTGTGTTGGCAGGCGAGAGGGAGAAAGGTGGGGAGGTGTCGAGGAATGGAAAGCAGAACCCAGCAGGCACGAAGTCGGCAAACACGTTTTCATGTGGGACGCAGAGGTTCAGTCCAGTCTTCCCCTTTCAAACAGCCCCCCCCACACCTCCACCGCATCTCTGCTGTGGGGGATTATTTACCTCCCTTCAAAGGGCCGCGTCTGGACCTCAGCTCATCCAGCGACCTGCCAGAGAGCACCAGGAACGCAGGCTGGGGTTTCGCCCCAGCTTTTTACCCCTGGGGCCAACTGGGAGGGGGGCAGCCAGGTGCGGGGTGGGGAAGCACTGAGTGGACGGGGAGGCCGTTGTGAGCTCCTTTCACCCCAGGATGGTGCCCACGGTGAGGGAGCGTAGGGGCCTGTGGAGCGACCGGATGCTGGCTGCAGGTAGTTTAGCACCTCGCTGGGCCGTTTCCCACCCGGCGCATGGGACACTGTTAGAGCCACAGGGTGTGGACGGGGTTAAAGGAGATTTGAACACCTCCAGATGGGGAGGAATTGCCGGAGGGAGGGATTAACAGCAGTGTCTGGAGGGAGGCAGAGGGGGCTGCTGGGAGAAAACTTCCTGTGCACTTCAGTTCCAACTCCCAGCTCCCCGATAGCCTAGCCCTGAGCTCTGCCCCCCAGCTCTGCCAGTGCCCCCCAGTCCCGACCCACAGCCCCTGCTATCCCAGCCCTGAGCTCT
>ML677491.1:3158355-3171977 GCA_007922305.1 Dermatemys mawii | reverse complement strand
AGCCCTGAGCTCCCCGACTCCAGCTCTGCCAATGCCCCCCCAGTCCCGACCCACAGCCCCCTGTTGTCCCAGCCCTGAGCTCCCCCCGCCTCTGCTCCATGCTCCAAGGAGGCCTGTGTTGTCGGCCTGGAGAGGCAGAGCCAGGGCTGGGGTGTGGGGGAGGAGAAGGGTCTGGGCCCAGCTGGAAGGGACCCTGGGGACAAGAGTTATCAAGATCCTGCCCCCGCTCTGTTAGGCTCTGCTGCAGACCAGGCTCTGCCCCACCCCTCCCCTGCCCCGTTGCGGCCTTGCACTGGCCAGTACAGCACATCCTGCACCAGCGCCTCCCTGACACACGTACGCTGTGCCCCCGGGTCACACAGGGTCCCCGGCTGGCACCCCTTGCTCGTGGGAGACCGCCACCCCACGAGCGGGACGTCCCGCCTCTCCGCACTGCCTCAGAGCTGAGGAGACAACCTCCCAGCTTGGCTTGCGTCCTAGTGACAGGAGCTAATTAACAAGCGAGGGAGGCAGGCCTCGGAAGAGAGCTCTCAGCCAGCCCTCGTTAGCCAGGGATACCGCTCTGTCTAGGCCAACATGCACGGATCTGCCATTTCCCTTGGTACCTGGCACGGACATCGGGACATTGGGCTCTGGGGACCTTCCGCTATATAATGCCGTGGGAATCCCTGAGCCCCCCGGCTCCCTCTCTGCTCCTGGTTGGGGGGCATCCCTGAGGACTTGGGCCCTTTTCCAAAGCCAGGGAACATGTCCCTGCTCTGTTAGCAGGTGGAGGCCGTGGGAAAGTGTCCGTCTGGGGGCTGAGGAAACTCCAAGGGGAGGACGTAGTCTCTCGGATAGCTGGGCGGTGGAGGTGGGACGGGACAGATGGGAAGAATGGCTGGGATGTCCTGCACGAGCTGTCAGCATGGTCAGCTGAATAACTGGCTTCAAGGAGTCGGGATTTTTTTAGTCTTGCATTGCTAATCGCCCTGCATGGCACCAGCTTCTGAGCCGTTCTCAGTCTCCGCCCTGCTTTGCAGCCGGCCGAGTGACTTTTGGCAGGCGCACAAAGCGGGCTGCGAAGCACCCTCCCCCCACACACTCCGGCCCACAAAATTACCATTTGCAGCTTTCGCCAACTTTTGTCTCTGTGTGGCAGGGACGCGGATTAAGGAATTTCTCTCCCTTTGATGCTGCCTCTCTGTCCCTCCTACACCCACCGATCTGTCTGTCGGGTTGGATCCCTTCCCCAGCTCTCCACCAATGCAAAACCTAATCCAGGGGCGCGAAACTGCTTGGGCTGGCTGCCCAGAGCCCGGGATGCTGCAGAGCTGTGCCCTGCCCCCGTCACTAATCGCTAGGCTAACCTGGCCTGGAATCACTGCAGTCATGAGCGCTACGTCTCTTCCTGTGGAGAGTCGACTCCACTCTCCAGCTACTCAGGCCCTGGCCACCGTTCCAGGGCCACCCTGGGGTGTTCCCACAAACCCTCCCAGTTCCTCAACCCGTTTCTGGTGCTCCGGCTCCGCTAGGTTTGGGTGAATCCTTTTCCAGGCCCAGCCAGCACTGTGGGCCACCGAGGCAGCACAGACCCTGGGCTGGAGTGCTGGGTGAAGGTTCAGGTCAGGTCTCACTTTACTCCACTACTCCCAGTGAACCCCATTAGTTACCCTGGTGTAAATACAGCCCCTTTCTATTGGAGTTTCCCTGAATTAGTGCATCGAGTGCAGCATTTGGCCCTCTGTCCACAGCGGGCATCCAAGCCAGCCAAGGAGTCCGTCCCTGTGGATCTCACTACCAGTGGGTTATCTGAGAGAAGAGAGGGGCTTTGGAAATGGAAGGGGCTGGGTTTGTGGAGGGAGACGATCATCTCTGACTGGGTGAGCAAGGGTCTGGCAGCTGGGGAGGATGCTTGTCAGTGTGGGATCCAGCGGAAGGTGGAGGGCAGGAAGCTGGCGGGGAGCAGGACAGAGGATCAAGCTGGGGAATGGCACTGAGGGATTGCTGCCTTCAGCGTCGCTTTCCCCCCGCTCTCCCTTGCTGGGTCTCTGCTGAAGAGCTGGGTGCAGCTAGTGTTGGGGGAATGTCAGCCTGGCCCAGGTTAGCCAGGCGCCTGTGGGTTGGCTGCCTGTCTGAGTCCTACAGGGTCAGTCTGGAAATCTCTTCTCTTCCCAACATGTCCCAGCCCGAGGGCACCGCCCAGCATGGCTCCCCGGGGAACGCACAAGCTGACTCCGCAGGGCTCTTCCTGCCCCTCGGCAGCTTGCAGTCAGGGGTCATGCACCCCATGGAGGGAGAGGGGCAATGGGAACGGGCTTCAGCGGGAACTCAGGGAGCAGCCGGAAGGGCTCACAAGCTGCTTTCCACAGCCTGAGCTTTGATTGGTTCTCCATTGCTCCGCCTTCTTGCTTGTTGCCATGGCAAAGACGTGGGAGATGGGGATTGGCAGAGCTTACCTGAATACCGACGAGGCGGGAAAAAATATGCATGGCTGGCGCCCCCTGGTGGCCTCATCTGCCCTTTTTCAGTACTCAGCAGCTTGTGGCTCAGGCTTGCCAGGCTTAGCACAGTGCCCCAGTTGTGGCTGGGGTAGGGACCCTACTGTGCTGCACTCAGTGGTCCTTTCGGTGAGAGCCACGACCCCTTGCATGGCGGCTCGAGGCAGCGTGGGGGTGGGAGCTTCGGCGCCCGAGGGAATCCCAACAGCTGTCTGTGCCCAGCAGCCTCAATCCGGAATCCCTGAAATAGTCATTGCCACCCAGTCCTGTGTTTTCTGTGCCTCCAAGAACACCCGCTGCCCCTCTGGGCTCAGCGGCGGGGAACCAGTGCGCTTCACTTGCAGCAGGCAGCTTTCCCAGTTAGTTTGGGCTATGGCGGCTAGTGCGTGGCAAGTGTATTTACAAATTCTTTGGTGCCATCAAGTGGACACGATGTGACGCACGGCTTTAACTGATCCAGCCTCGGCTTGCAGCTCTGTCCGGTGCCACCTCCACGGCGGAGGGGGTTGAAACCCTGACACACAGCAACGTGCTGGTGCTTGCCGAGCAGTGGTGTCCCGGAGGATCGTGCCCGAGGCAGCGGGAACCCGGGAAAATGCCCCATGCAGACGCCGAGTCAGTGTGAAGCAGGCCTGCTTCCTGGCACTGGCTGGTGTCTCTGCCCCAAGGGAGCACAAAGCCAGGGGGACACGCTCTCCTTTCTCCCCGAGGCAGGGAGACCCCCGTGGGGATGGGCGACTCAGGTGGGGGAAGGGCCTGGGAGAGGAACCGCAGCCCGTGTTTTTCCATCAGAGCAGCGAGGGAGCGTGTGCGGGAGAGGAAGCGAAATGACTGCAATTACAATCTACCCTCATTATGCTCCATCGCGCGCTGCAGCGTGGGGGGTCTGTTTTGACAACGGAACGGGGGTGGAGAGCCGGATAGAGATATTCTGGGGAGCCTTCCGCTCGTGTTTAACAGCACGTCACCCGAGCACAAATCCTGCACGGCGCTGAGCACCCATCGGGTGCCCTTTGGGTCCAGGACAGGGGGGGTATTCCTTGGTCTGGAAAGAACCAAGGGCTGGCGTGAGCACGTCCCTGGGTGCCACGCATTCCTGTGCATGGAGCCCGCCTCCATCTCACGAATGCAGCTGGGAATCTCACGCACGGCATGATGGGACGATGCCAGCGGAACCCTCTCACCTCCACAGACCTGGATTCTGCTTTGGTTTCTCATCAGGAGAGAAAACTCTGGGTTAGAACCACAGCTGTCAACTTTCACGCGGTAATAAGCCCCCCGTCTTTCACAATAAGCCAAAAAATCAAGCTAATTCCATTCAAAACAAGCCAATCGCTAAGAACCCCAATACTCTATGTGACGAGATCCCGCCGGTGTGCAGTCTGGGGCTGTGGTGGGCCCGCTGTGCACCCCAGACTTTCCCCCGAGCCCTCACCCCTGTTTGCCAGGAACCAGTCGAAAAAGAGATGCCACAAACTACAACAAGCTACACGCCGACCAAGCGACAAGCCAGAAACTAGACAACATGCAACTCACAAGCCAATTAAGCCAAAAACAAGCCCAATTTCTGCAGGTTTTTTTGCAGGTTTGCATGTCCAGTTAGAACCCAAGCCGCGGCCTGTCAGACCGATCTCAGCTGAGACCTGGCGCTGCTCCGTGAGGTGAGGTCTCCTCCTAAAGGGTAGCAATATCTTACTCCCCTGCTGCATTGCCCACGCCTTCCTCCCCTTCTCTCTGCTTCTCCAACCCTGGCTGCATCGCTGGCCCAGCAACCTGATCCTCGTCTTGTCCATCCTGCAGCAGAGCAGTCAACGGAGTAAAATCCAGGGGAAGGGAAAATCTAGCTTTCTCGGTCAGATGTCTCGTGTCTGTCCCCTCGGGGGACTCTCTTATGCCACTCTGCCTGCCAAGGCATTTACACAGAGGGGCCGTCACCTTTCCGTGTTCTGTCTCTGGTGCAGACTTGGTCTGTTGCCTTCTGTAAATGGCTTTCATTCCCGTGTTCCCTTGCACTGCGGTTGCTGCTTAGAGCCGTTTGGAAGCTAGATCCATCACTCACCTGGATGGAGGTTGGCCCTCTGATTACAGGATTTGGCTGGGGATTTGAGAGTTCCCAGCACCGACACCGACACCATATGTGACTTTGAGGACAAGTCACTTCCTCTGTCTGGGCCTCAGTTTCTTCGTCTGCACAATGGGAATAATGTTATTTCCCCCACCTTACAGGTGTGCGGTGCTTAGCAACCCCAATGAGAGAAGCTTGAGAAGAACGGAGGGGGGGAGCTGTCTGGGGGTCCCACCTTCTCCCCCACTCCAGGAGCCTCTTGCTTGTGCAGGTAGGAGGTGCAGATCCAGCCATGTTCACTCATCTTCGTGTTTGCTCCGAACTGAATGTGGGTTTGGGCGGCTGCAGGCTCCTGAAGAGAGAGATGTCTTGGGGTTCTCTGGGGCAGCCCATTCCAGGTCTGCGTGTGCAGCCCAGAGCAGCAGAGTGAATGCAACCCAAGGGGGATATGGGCTGGCTAGCAAAGATTGTCCAGGAGAAAGGGACCAGCTGGTGGCAGATGGCTCCCGATTACTCCTTGGCGGACAGTGCACTCAGGAGTTAAGGCGGACAGATAAACAAGCTGGTGGATGGGAGACTTGCTGGGGGCTTGCGCTCTGCACAGAGGTGCTTCCAGACGGGAGAGAAGTGCGGTGGGATTCCTGAGTCCTTCTCTGCAGTCATCTGTCCCACCTCCATCTGCAACACCCATGTGGACAAATTGGAGAAAGTCCAGAGAAGAGCCACAAAAATGATGAAAGGTCTAGAAAACATGACCCAGGAGGGAAGATTGAAACAATTGGGTTCATTTCATCTGGAGGAGAGAAGGCTGAGAGTGCATAAGAGGTTGTTACAAGGAGGAGGGAGAAAAAATGTTCTTCTTAACCTTTGAGGCTAGGACAAGAAGCAATGGACTTAAATTGCAGCAAGGGCAATTTAGGTTGGACATTAGGGAAAACTTCCTACCTGTCAGGGTGATTAAGCCCTGGAATAAATTGCCCAGGGAGGTTGTGGAATCTCCATCATTGAGGATTTTTAAGAGCAGGTTGGGCAAACACCTGTCAGGGATGGTCTAGATAATACTTAGTCCTGCCCTGAGTGCAGGGGACTGGACTAGACGAACTCTCGAGGTCCCTTCCATTTCTATGCTATGATTCTTTGTGTCCCACCTCCTAGTGACCCACCTTGGCTCAGTGCGACAGATCCATGGGATCATCCCGCTGGCCCCTCCCCGCAGGGCCTGCTCGTCGCCTCCTCTGTCATGCAGACTGTTGGGCCTCCAGCCTTGGGCCTTGAATCTGCAAAGAGCCCCTCACCCCCGCCCCAGCGCCGGCCTTTCCCAGGCTGGGAACAATGAGCGGCTGTTGCTGTCTAAGCTGCCTGCAGCCACGGTCTCTTTCATCTCGCGCTCGTTTCCAAATGACTAGTGACACCCGGCCGCGCTCCCCTGGCACCACCACCCCCGTCTTCCCAACATCAAACAGGAAAGCGGGGGACACTGATTCAGCTCCGAAGCCCAGTTTGACCCCTGCGAGGGGGAGGCTCCGCGGAGGCTGCAGGACAATGGAGCCGGGAGGAGGGGAAGCTTTGCAGGGGAAGGGGTCGTGCGGCTGCATTTCTATTGGAAATCTTGCCTTGCTTGGCGGCGGTTGAGTAAAGTCCCCGGGGTCTTCTGCGGAGCCTCTGGGGCAAGTGCCGGCCCTCGAGCCGGAGCCCATGACGTTCTGGGGCTGGGCCGTAGCTTTCTATTCGTTGCCGTTGGCTCCAGTTCCCCGTCGTGTCCCAAGCCTCAGCTCCTTCCAGCAGCCACAGCGAGGGGAGAGCCCAGAGCAAGGTGGGGACTGCTGGGGAGAGTCCCCCTGGAAATCCTGAGCAGCTGAGCTGGGAGGTTTTCCACGAGTCAGCCCCACAGCATGGGGAGTGGCAGCACCACAAATACACACCAGTGCCACAAATACACACCCTTGCACAGCACCACAAATACGCACAGCACCACAAATACTCACCCACACGCATCACCACAGTACCACAAATACACACCAGTGCACAGCACCACAAACACACACGAGCGCACAGCACCCCACAGTACAGCACCACAAATACACATAAGCACACCCATGTCACACCAACGATCACCACACACATATGCCACAGCTCCACATACCTCACACCGATACTCCCCACCGCTGGCACGGTTGAATTTCACACATCCCTGGAAAGGGAGGCACATCCCTGGAAAGGGAGGTACAGGTGTTCACAGACAGTCTCTCTGATGGAGGGTAGGGCTCCATTTGGGCAGGGAGGGGCAGTTCCCAGCTCCTGTCATGGACCTGCGCTAATACCATGCGGGCGGCCCCTTGGGCTAACCGACGTGGGTACAATCCCACCTCATCCCTGGGCCTACACCACCATCTGTGCCACCGAGGCACAGCGTCGTTTTGGGGCACTAGCAGAGCTAGTATAGGCACACGCACGTGTCCTGGGAATCACAGTCCTGGCCCCGCAGCCTGTTATTGCTGTACGAAAACAGAGTAAAGACGTGGTCCCTGTCACAGAGTCCCCCGGGGCTTCCACCTTCCTGGGTCTGACCTCAGAGCATCCAGCACTCCGTGCGCTTCCCCCAGCGAGCCCACCCAGACAGGGTCCTCGGGGAGCCTGTGGGTCCTGCACCCCAACTCCACCGTCAGACGTGACTCTCAGCCAGCCAGTAAAACAGAAGGTTTATTAGTCAGCAGGAACATGATCTAAAACAGCTTGTCGGTACAGCGAACGCAACCCCTCAGCTGGCTCCATTTTGCGGGGGGCAAAGCCAGACACCTCGTCTGCCCTTGCCTGCCTTCCCCCAGCTAGCTTCAGACTGAAAAGCCCACTCTCTAGCCCCAACTCTGCTTTCCTTTGTCTCTCCGGCAGAAGGTGTCATCTCCT
Organism: Dermatemys mawii; assembly: GCA_007922305.1. Taxonomy (NCBI): domain Eukaryota; kingdom Metazoa; phylum Chordata; order Testudines; family Dermatemydidae; genus Dermatemys; species Dermatemys mawii. Next base: position 3,164,528 of record ML677491.1, on the reverse strand, counting down.
CCCTCACCCACCTGGGCTCAGGTTACGGCCATCCAGAAAGGGGAGTTGCCCATCCCCACACAATATTCAGAGGAACCATTAAGAACATTCCCACTCCGTCACAGTCTCTGCCCCAAAGAGCCGGCAATAGAAACGGCGTGTGGTTTTGTTGGGTACTGGGAGCCATCTAGGAACAAAGAATGCAGGTCACACTTCCATGGTAGGGGACTCTGCCCTGGGAAGCAGTGACACTGAAAACGGGCCTGGGGATCGTGACGGGTAATGAGCGAAACACGGGGTCCCAGGGCGACGTGTGGCCAGTGCGAGTCCGTGATGCATCGAGAGGGGAATCTCCAGTGGGAGCAGAGAGGTGATTTTACTTCTGGATTTGGCACTGATGCGACCACTGCTGGAATCCAGTTCTGGTGGCCGCGGTTCAAGAAGGAGGTTGATAAATTGCAGAAGGTTCAGAGAAGAGCCACGAGAATCAGTAAAGGGTTAGAAAACATGTGTGCCGGTGATAGACTCCCGGAGTGCAGGTTTAGCAGCGAGAAGGGTGCAGGGTGACTTCCGTGCAATCTCTCAGTGCCCCCATAGAACACAGCTAGTTAATCCTGGGCTCCTCGGTCTAGCAAAGAAAGATCCAATGGGTGGAAATTGAAGCTAGACTGGAAATGAGGCCTATGTTTTTCACAGTGACTGCAAGTAACTGTGGAGCAAGTTCCCGGGGGTCCTGTTGTGGTGGAGTCTCCATCACGTATCATTTTCGGTCCGGGATGGGATGTTTTGCTAACACATCTGCTCTAGGGATCAGAGCTGAGAGCAGAGGAGAGGATCACAGTGGGCCCTTGGACTCTCTGAATCGAAGTACCTCCGAGAGCGAGCGATTGCATTTTTGCTGCTCCGGCGCTTTGTGGCCGAGGGCTGATTGGCTGCTTTGGCTGAGGTGGTCCCCGAAGTGGAATATCCCTGTCTGCATGTTGATTAGCGGGGGGACCAGGCCCAGTTCTGCTCTGCAGCTGTGATTGTTGGAGTCCTGTGGGGGTGGGGGGGCGGGGACGTTGCTGGCGGAGCGGCAGCTGTGCGGCCTGCATTGGGGTTTGGTCCCAATCAGCGTTGTCAGCTGTCAAAGCTGGGCCCCAGACTTCCCTCCTGTCTGGCGGGGAGGGCGGGGATAGGTTATAGTGTCAGATAATGTTGGCAGGAGTTTGATGGGGGGCGGGGTTATCTAGCCAGTGGAGCGACCTGCCCCTGGGTCCAGAATGGACCCCGCTGACAGATGGAAACGGAGGCTCCGGCCCCAAAAGCAGCAGTTACCGCTATGTTGGGGCGGCGGGGGGGTTGTATCCCGGGGGCGGGGTCTGTCTTCTTCACACTTGGGCTGTGTGTGTAGAGATCGGCAGGCCGTCGGCCGGAGCTGTTGCATTTTGCCCCGTAGACCGGACCTAGCCGCATCCCCAGGCCACGGGCCCCATCCCCAGCCGCGGTGACCACACTGGGGCGGATCAGGCCTACAATAGCCACGGCCCCAAGCTGACAGGGGGGCGTTAGCAGGGCCCTTACGGTGGGGCTGTGAGGCTGTGACCTCCCCACAGCTCGTGTGGGGCTCCCCCTCTGGGGAGGGGGGGTAATATCCTCAGGGGCGTGGCTTTGAAAGTCGGTGTTGAATTCGCCCTGGATGTGCGGCCCAGAGTGAGAGGCCCAGAAATGTGCCGCAGCTGTAAACCCTGGGCTCCCGCCACGGCTCCTAGCGACATCCCAAAAGGATTATGTACGCATGGGGCGGGGGCGCTGATGTGGGGTGGGGGCAGCTTTTGTTATTTCCAGAGGGGTGGAGGGACACTCCAGCTTCCCAGAGGAAATCAGATGCCGTCAATAATTCCTGTTCACTCCCTAGAGGGGACCTGTCGCTCCCGCTGCATCGCACGTGCACTGACACAATTCCACACACACATGCCCGGCACTCACACCCATGCACATGCACTGACACAATTCAACACACACACATCCTGCACTCGCACACACATGGACACACTTCTGTATTCGCACACCCGGCACTCACACCCATGAACATACACTGACACGCTTCCATACACACATGCCTTATTCTCCCTTGTTTCCCCCTTTAGCAACCCTGGGACTTTCAGTTCCTAACTCTGCTCCCCTGCAGTCCCCACCCACGGGTGCCCTCCTTCTCCTCCCTTCTCCCGTGGTTTCCTTGCCCTTCGGAGGGTGTCAGGCCAGCGGGAATTTGTTGCCATGGCGTAATGTGTCTGTCTTGTTTTTCCCTGGCTGAATGTGGTAGGAGGGTGGAGATCTAAACTGAGCTGGGACTTTTCCGCTCCACCTTACTCCCGTAGATGAATTTGGCTCTTTAAAAACTCGGCCGTTTGTTCAGCTGGGGCCACGGAGAGTTTGATGAAGTTACTCTGCCATAATTTGGGGCGTTCATATTCCTCACTGTTACTCCACAGACAACAGCAGATGTCTCAGAATATCCCGTCAGGTCAGCAGCAGCCTCAGATTGACAAGGAGGTTCCAGACAGGGATTTCCGCCTCCCACACCCACTATCCAAGTTCCCCCCCACCCTGGCTCTTGCACAGATTTTGGCTCACGCTGACCACCCCCTGCCACAAAGGGAACCTCTTTCTCTCACACCACCCCCACCCCCACAGTGCTGTCCCCCAGCTCCGGTTCTCTCCCTGCTGCCTCTGTTCTCCGTTGGCCTCCTGAGCTCCAGAAAGGAGAGCAGAGGCCAACTTCCCTGCCCCGGAGCCAAGCAGATGGGTCATGTCAGACCCCTCGCAATCCTTCATCCGCTCCGACATGTTTATTACCCACATGTGTCTGGAGAGAAGATGGCTTGTGTCAGCGCAGGCCGTGAAGGAAGGGAAGGGGACGTGAGCGAGTTCTCCGGTTGCACATGGGGCTGTTTATAAGGACTCCCGCGCCCTGGATGGGAACCGGACGGCAGCAGCGCGTGGGTTAAAGGCAGGGCTTGCAGGAAACTACCGTCGTCCTGCTAATCCTGAGGTTTCCTGTGACAAACCGCCCCCTCCTACCTGTCTGACAGCGCCCATCCGTGGGCTGGGGGTTCCCAGCTTTGGTGCTGGGGGAACTGACACCAGATGACGTGGCGTGACTGGAAGGCAGGTGGGTAGATAACAGCACCGTGCGTGTCCTCGCACGAGGCTGGGGCGTGATCCTTGCCCGTGACATCAGGATCTAGGAAGGCACGGCCCTGGTTCATGGAGGTAAGAGAATCCAGCAGGCTGGAGGTTGAAATAACCAGGGGCAGAGAGCAGAGGAGGTTTGAGCTGGTCTTGGAGAAGGAGGGATGATAGTGCAGCTCCTTCTGCCCGCGTGGAAGTCACATGGTGTCCACACACAGAGACATGTGTGTATCAGGCGAGTCAGTGTATTGCCCCTGGCTTTGATCAAACACTTTACCAGGTCACACAGGGGAGGATCTGGGATGCACAGCACCGAGCACATATCAAACAGGGCCAAGCACATGGATTTGGATGAAGTGAGATCCAGCCCCGCACTCCAGCGCCGAATTCAGCTGAGGAGATCTCAGATCCAAGCCTCCAAAATCCGGGGTGCAGAGCGAGCCTTCGGGGAAATGTAGTTGACTCTCTTCTTGCATTCAGTCAACGGATGGGGCTACACTACAGAGTTAGGTCGACATAAGGCAGCTTCTCCACAGCTGAAGTGGTGACATTGATGAGAAAGCCAGCTCCTGGCTCCTCAGCCGGGCTGCCACCCTGGCTCCTGGTGTGGGCTGCTGCCTCCTGGGGTCCCAGCGCCCCTCTGGGAGCATGGCAGCTGACTGGACTCCAGGCATGGATCTCCCCACCAGAGGCGAGAAGTCCTGGGTGCTTCTCCCCCTTCATAGGTGGACCAAAGATTGTAGTGGCGACATGCCATCATATGCCCAGAGGCAAAAGCCAAGAGACCCTGTAAGAGTCGATTGGCCTGAGCTCTTACTGCGCTGTGTGTAAATAGACTGGGCTCCAGAGACGGGCCTTCACACCAGCGTTAGCCTCGAGCAAACCCGCTTCTTGCACCACCCCGGTTCTCCGCCCGCTGCCACCGAAGAAACCACAGAGCCTAACTCTGCCCCAGGTAGCGTGGGCAGAGGGAGAGCGATTTCCCCTGGGTTCGCTGAGCCTCATCCCTTTGGTTTCACAGCGCAAGGGCTGGGTGTGAACCACAGTGGACATGTAGCAGGCGTGACACTCCCGTGTGAGTAAGGCCCAGCGCAGGTATGTCCCCCACACACCACTGGTCAGTGCCCGCCAGCCCTGACCCGCAGTCCCGCTGCTCTTCCTGTCGTAGCTCTTCCAGAGCTGCACTGAGGCACCTCCATTCCGACTTACAGCCCCTGGCTAGTCCAGCCTGCCCCACTGCTCCCCATTCTGCTGATCCCCCGATGCTGGTCTCCCCCTGCCGCTCAGCTCGGAGCAATGCTGAGCTCTGTGATGGTTCTGAAATGTGGACACCCACCAGCACCCGACGATCAGCTGGCAGTGGGCAGGAGGCGCTGGGGGGGAGGGAAGGGATGGGAAGAGGCGGAGCGAGGGTGGGACCTTGGGAGAAGGGGCAGGATGGGAGTGTGGCCTCAGGGGCAAAGCACCCACCCAGGGCGCTTGTGTGAACAGACACCTGCTGGGGACAGAGGGGAGACCCACTGGCTCATCTGACTTGTGGCTGAAGTCGAACTCAAGCCCAGGGTCCCAGACGTCGTGAAGGAGAATGCCTCGGCATTAACCCATCATGCCAAGCGTGCTGTGTGGTGGCGGGCCCCCCCGTAACGCGGGGCAGTCACAGTGCTTCCTGCAGCCCCGGGGAGCCAGGTCCTGGAGTATGGTGTGACGTTCTCTCAGGAGGAAAAGGAAGTTTTTCTTCACATAGCGCACAGTCAACCTGTGGAACTCCTTGCCTGAGGAGGCTGTGAAGGCTAGGACTATAACAGGGTTTAAAAGAGAACTGGATAAATTCATGGAGGTTAAGTCCATGAATGGCTATTAGCCAGGCTGGGTAAGGAATGGGGTCCCTAGCCTCTGTTTCTCAGAGGGGGGTGATGGATGGCAGGAGAGAGATCACTTGATCTTTACCTGTTAGGTTCACTCACTCCGGGGCACCTGGCATTGGCCACTGTCAGTAGACAGGATACTGGGCTAGATGGACCTTTGGTCTGACCCAGTACGGCCGTTCTTATGTTCTTTTGAGGAAGCGCTTGCAGCAGAAATCCTATGTGGGGCTGTCTCCGGACGTCCGCCAGGGCGTCCTTTCCACAGTCTGTCTGGCCTTGGCTCGAGCAGCAATGCTGTGTACATCGGAGCTCTCCCACGGCATTGCCGTCCCCTGCCCCTCTGTCTGAGATCTCGGGACCAGCAGGGCTACAGCCGCCTGGCGCTTTACAAAGCTGTTTCCTTCCCATTTTATGCTGAGCCCCTGGAAGCCTAAACCCGAGACCTCTCTTGTCCGTGTGCTGCTTTTCCCGCCCTCCCACGGGCAGGCTGGTGTGTTAGTGGCCAGCTGTCCCTGAGGGCTCGGCTACACAGTGCTCCTGAACGCTGGCAGGTCTGTTGTTCTAGCTGGCTCAGGCCTGCCACTCACCGTTTGGTCCTGGAGGGACGTCATGAGTGCGAGGTATGTTATGGGCGGGATTTGGGTCGCTGAGGCCAGAGCAGCGAGCGCCCCTGGGATTTGGTCACGCTGCAGTGGCAGAATTCGCCTCGCGCCCCAGAGCTGTGCTCCAGAGTCCCCGCTTGCATTTGAAACCAACGGCGGTTGCAGGCTTTGTGGCTGGGAGGAAACCTCGCAAACGTGACCTGTCTCCCCACAACGCTCTGCCTGGCCCTGGGGAGGGGCCAGCCCCTGCATCAGCCCCAAATCCACAGGGCGTCTCCTGTGAAAAGAGCGAAAGCCTTGAGTAAGGAACGCCCCCTAGGACTTACCTGTGCCCCTCTGCCCATGGGTCTCATGGCTGCTGAGTGGGGCCCCAGAATGCAGTGGGGGCTGTGGGTCTCTGTGGGTCTGGGTCTCAGGCAGATATCAGCTGGAAGGAGGCTCAGCTCCTCGGGTGTGGGCCTGGCTTCCCGCCCTTCTGCAGCCACCTCCCCCTGCGGGCAGGGCCGGCGGTGCCCGGGGCAGTGCCAGGGTCCCTCGCTCCCTGCCTTGGGGG
>ML677491.1:3086445-3148355 GCA_007922305.1 Dermatemys mawii | reverse complement strand
TGTGTGTGTGTGTGTGTGTGTGCAAATCCTTGGGCTGTTAGCTGTGTGAGATGAAGGATTCTCGCCCACATGGGGCACACAGGCGAGCGAGTGGGGAGACACACTCTGCTGCTCGCTCTCACGCTGACAGAAGATACACTGAGCTTTGCCCTCTGGCGTCTGCAGCACCACCAGGACTCAGTAGTGTGCAGCCATTCAGACCCATGCTGCCTCAGACGCATACACAACCCCCTGCAGAGTAACACACCTACAGACACACACCCCGCCATCACACAAACATACACCCAAATGCTGGCAAACATGCATTCACCCGTTCACACGCACAGCCATACTCGCTCACAGACACTCCCTGAGGCGTGTGAACCCTCTCACGCCCGGTCAGTTAACTAGTCCTTTGTGAGCGTGACACACCATACAAGTGTCGCTGCAGGTTGACTGACACACACCTCTTCCTAGCCGTGCACACACCACCTTGAAGGCACATGCACGACTTGCATGCACACACACACTTCTCTCATGCCCCTCCCCCGTTTGCACACCTCTTGATGCACACACAATGACAATCACTCTGACGTAGCTGAGCTGTACCGGACCCCTCTGAATTAGCCTCTGCTCCTCCCTTTCTCTGTCTCCCAGACATCTTGGAGAGGTTTGGCTAAGCACTGCTGAGATGCCCACCCACCTCCCCCAGGATTGGCCCGTGACAGTTCCGGTCAGCGGCACGGTTCCTCCCTGGCCTGCTCTCTGTTGGACTGATTCTGCTGCCCCTTGGCTCCCGCCCCGTGGCACCGATTAGATAAAAACACACCGCAAGCGGGGGGGGGGGGGGGGGGGGCCCTAACCCAGAAGGGGGGAATTCTGTGTTAGGGGCCCCCCCAGGACCTGCTCTCGGAGGGGATATGGGAATGTCAGCTCAGGCCTGACCTCCAAGTGCAAGGCTGGCCGGGGGGGGCGGAGCGTATGCCAGGAATACAGCCCAGTGTAATGGACCAGGAAAAAAGGCTGTGGCTGGGGGGCGCTAGCTGCTCCGAGGGTGCAGGCTGATGAGGTCGTGTAACTTGTGACTGGCTGTGCTCATGATGTCATAAGGCTCCTGACATGTGATGTGCTGTGAGGGTGACGTCAGAGGCCTTGAGTCACAGCCCTGATGACACCCTGAAGTCTGACAGGTCGGATGATGTCATGAAAATTGTCCCCAACCTGCTGGTGATGTCATACGCCAGTGATGTCAGGGGGTTCGGTGCACCAAGCCAAACCGCAAGGATCCCCTGCCCAGAGCCAGCGAAGGGCCAGGGCCCCTATGTGGATCCACGGCCCTGTTCACCCCCTACAGACACCGCCTTGGGGAATCAGGAGCATTGTAGGAGGGGGGATGACCCCAAACGGACATGGGGCCGGTCCGATTGCCCCATGGGTGAGCCCAAGTCACCATCCACACAGCCGGCACTCCCATCAGGAGCTCTCTCTCTCTCCCCAAGCCCCCTCACCTAGGACGCCAGCTATGTATGGCAGTAAAGTCGAGCCACCCCCCCACCCAGAGCTGCTATCCCCAGCCGGTCCCCCCAAAGCAGAGACCTCACTGGTCCAACCTGGGGCGGACACCCCAGCCCAGACCTGCAAGACACAGCTCGGCCGTGGCTCTCCCTTCTCGCGGGCATCTCCTGGCTCCCCAGACCACCAGCCAGTTCCCATCGCAGGTTTTGGCCACTCTGGGTCTCCCCGAATCCGCCCTGGCAACTTAGGGGACATTTCTGTGGGGGGATGTTGCCCTCTGCTGGCCATTTCATGTAACACGGGCCCCAGCACAGCTGGGCTTGCAGGAAGTCCTGTGCCAGTCCCGGGCATCAAAGACCGGGCACCCCAAGGAGCTGTGCAGAGCTGAGGCCCACCCAGGAGCCTGTCATGCTCATAGCTCAGCCCGGTGGGGGCACAGGGCTCTTACAGAGACTGCACACCGGGCCCCTCACATTGCAGCGGAGGGGCCAAGGGAGGACACGTCATGCCAGTGTCCAGTTCCCAGGGCAGTGCTCAGAGCAGAGGGCGCCATGCCCAGCCCCCTCCAGCCAGGGAGGAGGTGAAGGGGAAACGAATCGGGGCTCGTGTGGTGAGGGCAGGCGGGCTAGACAAGCGCCCAGAGAGACCAAACACAGCACGAGGCTGGCTGGGGAGATGACAGGGGGACAGACAGATTCTCCCCATCCAGGCAAGTATTGTCAGTGCAATGCAGGAGTGTGCCGGATGGGCAGGGGGCAGAGAGGCTGGCCCGGCGAGCCCAGGCCTGGGAGAGGAGCCGCCCGCCCAGGGCAGGCCTGTTGCTTTGAGGGAAGGTGAAGCGGGCAGTCGGCGATGCAGACCGGAGCTGCCTGTCGGCCCATCTGTAGGCTGTTCCTTTCCCTCGCTCCAGAGACAACGACCACCGGCACCTCCTCCTTCGTGCCGCCCCCCACCACCAAGATCTGCGACCTGGAGGCCGTCATCGGCAGCGGGGCCATGAGCGTATCCTGGGCGGCGGGATTGGTACTGGCAGGAGCTGGCGTTCTCTTTATTTAGTAAGTATTCACCGGCGCCAATGGTTCCCTCCTACCGTCCTCACTGGCCAAACCCGGGCTGCTGGAATGGGACGGTCACACCCGCAGGGCAATAGGCAGAGTCCTTGGCGTGCTCATCACCAGCCCCGCAGTGCGTGTTCACTGTGAGGTAACTGCCCCGCAAGAGGCACCAGTAGAGGTACCGGCAAGGAGCTAAACCAGACCCCTGTGCTGGGTCGACCTGACCTAGTTCGTCTCGCAATGACACTACAGATCCTGGTCTCCACCAGGAGTGGACAGTGGCAGGGATAACAGGCGTTAGTTATCCTGGGAGAAAAACACACCTTACCAGGGGAGAGGTAGCCCAGGACACTGGAGACACAAGATGCCTGTTAGATCTCTCTCTCTCTCTCTATCCCCATACCACCCCCACCACTCCGCCATCCATCTATCTATCTATCTAATCTATCTATCCCCATACCCCTCTCTGTCTCTCTCTCTGTCTATCCCCATACCCTATCTATCTATCTATCTATCTATCTATCTATCTATCTATCTATCTATCTATCTATCTATCTATCTATCTATCTATCTATCTAACCCCCATGCACATCTATCTGTCTGTCTATTCTAATCTGTTTTAGCCTGCTGCCCATCACTATGGTGTCTGGGTGCCTTTCATGTAAAATCAAGAGCAGCAGTAAAGTCTCTGGCCTTTCTCTCTTTTGGAGTCAGAGCACTGAATGGGTGGGGGGTTGATTTGTTGGTGTAGTTTGGGGGATGGGTTGAGTCTTCTTTCTCCCAGTGAGGCTTTGCAGTACAGGAGGATGTCAGTGTTGGGGTGTATTGGGTCAAAGGGGGTGTCAGGGCTCAGATTTGCGGGGGGGCAGTGTTGTGAGTATCATCACAACTGAAGGGTGTTTCAAGAAGGAAGATTTTGGCAGTTTCCTAGAGGTGTTTGCACTCTAATCTCATCTGCTGGCCAGCGAAGGGGAAGGGTCTTGGTTAAAATGAGAGCCAGGTCCCAAATCAGAGTGTCAGGAGATTGTTTGCTTGAAAACATGGTGGAGGTTTTGGACTAAATTCAATCATTTTTCACAAACAGAAATCTCACACACGCACACACACACATATTTGCTGGGCCAGCCGAGTCACACTGTGGTGTTTTGCAAAACTGAAAATGTTTAGGCTGAAAATTTTTTTTGATTTTAGCTTCCAAATCTTTTCTGTTTGGAAAAAAACTGATTTTTTTAAAAAAGTCAAAACGATATAGATTTAAGAAAAGGTGAAAAAGCAAAAGAAAAATTCAGCTTTTCTCAAAAGCAGAGACACAAAACAGTCTGAGAATTTTCAAACGGCTCCCAAACAATTTCTAAAACTTTTCCCATCTGCTTTTAAAATAAACTAGAAAGCTTAGCAAGCAAACGGACACGTGTACATACCTATTCTAGTCTCCCATGTCCAAAAAATATGAATTCAAACTGGACCAGGTGCAGAGAAGAGCGACTAGGATGATCAGAGGAATGGCAAACCTACCTTAGGAGAGGAGATTCAAGGAGCTTGGCTTGTTTATCGTAACCAAACGAAGGCTGAGGGGAGATCGGATTGCTCGCTATAAAAACATCAGAGGGACAAACACCAGGGAGAGAGAGGAGGTATTCGAGTTAAGCACCGTTGTGGACACAAGAACAAATGGATAGAAACTGTCCATCAGCAAGTTTAGGTTTGAAATGAGACAACAGAGGAGTGACGTTCTGGCTCAGCCTGACAAGGGGAGTAGTGGGGGCAAAAAACCCGAGCTCGATAAGTTTATGGAGGGGATGGTGTGATGGGGCTACCTACAATGGCATAGAGCCTTTCCACGGTGGCTATTAGCAAATATCTCCAATGGCCGGTGATGGGACACTCGCTGGGGAGGGCTCTGAGTTACCACAGAGAATTCTCTCCCAGGTATCTGGCTGCTGGGTCTTGCCCACATGCTCAGGGTCTAGCAGGTCCCATATTTGGGGTCAGGAAGGAATTTTCCTCGGATCAGATTGGCAGAGATCCTGAGGGTGGGGGGGAGGGGGTGTCACCTTCCTCTGCAGCATGGGTCACTTGCTGGTTTAAACTAGTGTGAACATTGGATTCTCGGTCACTTGAAGTCTTTAAACCGTGATCTGAGGATGACAGTGACTCAGTCAGAGGAGCTATAACAGGAGTGAGTGGGGGAAGTCCTAGATGATTTTCCCCCAGGCAGTCAGACTAGATGATCATGAGGGTCCCTTCTGGCCTTAAAGTTGATGAGTCTGTGAGGTACACACCCAGTGACATGCCTGTACAGACACATACACAAATGTACACACGCACAAAGGCGTGCATGAATGCCCATAGGTATGTACACACAATTGTGTACACTCATGGACACGCACGTTTATGTGCATGCGTGCACATACACACACACACACACACACACATTCATGTATGCGTCCATACACAGAGTGATGCACACGCACTCTTAGTTGTCAACACTCCAGGATTGTCCTGGACTCTCCGTAGGGTGACCAGATAGCAAATGTGAAAAATCGGGACGGGGGGGGGTGGGTAATAGGAGCCTATATAAGCAAAAGACCCCAAAATTGGGGCTGTCCCTATAGAATCATAGAATATCAGGGTTGGAAGGGACCTCAGAAGGTATCTAGTCCAATCCCCTGCTCAAAGCAGGACCAACCCCAACTAAATCATCCCAGCCAGGGCTTTGTCAAGCCTGACCTTAAAAACTCTAAGGAAGGAGATTCCACCATCTCCCTAGGGAACCCTAGATAAATCGGGACATCTGGTCACCCTAAGTCTCCAGGAATTAAAGATTCATTGGTCATTAAAGATTATGTTGTGATGAAACCTCCAGGAATATGGCCAACCAAAACTGACAACCCTACCTGGCATGCAAGCACACACTTGTATGGACGCACACACATTCACTCATGTATCTCCACTCACACATCAGCATCCCGCAGTGTACACTTACCCACCCATGTGGACACACACACACACAGGCACACTCGGGCATCTCCGTTGCCCATGCATACCCGGACGTGATCGTCTTAGGCCGGGGAGTGACTCCCTCTGCTTTCAAGGCAGAGCAGTGCTGGGTGTGGACACACATGGAGGATAGGTCCATCAATGGCTATTAGCCAGGATGGACAGGGATGGTGTCCCTAGCCTCCGTTTGCCAGAAGCTGGAATGGGAGACAGGGGATGGGTCATTTGATGATAATCTGCTCTGTTCATTCCCTGGTCACCCGGCATTGGCCACAGTCAGTAGACAGGATACTGGGCTGGATGGACCTTTGGTTTAAGCCAGTAGGGCCGTTCTTATGTACCCGCCTCGTACCTCAGGGCTTCAGCCATTACCTGGAGGGCTATGGGAGGGAATTTTTTCCCCATTGTATTCTGGGGTTTGTGGGTTCTTTGGTCTGAAGCATCAGAGATGGCCAGGGTGGAGCTGGGACATTATTCCAGGTGCTGGCGTCCTGAGATGGCACCAAGAATTCCCTTTCTTAGGTGTTTGGCTGGTGAGTCTTGTTCTGGGTCCAACTGATCACCAGGTTTGGGGGCGAGATCATTTTCTCTCAGGGCAGAATGGCTGTGATCTTGTGGAGGGGTGTCTTCCTCTGTGGGGTGTGGATCGCCTGCTGGGATCCTCGGGATCTATCACCCTCTAACACTTTGCTCTAATCCAGGTCCTGGGGGCAGTATAGTGGGGCTGGCTGTCGAGTGGCCTGTGCTATGCCGCAGGTCAGATTGGATGATCTGGTGTGGATCTGATTGTGCTGATTTTGGAGGCCCCCCCTCCCCCCCAAGCACAGGCGGTGACTCCCTCTCTCTGTTCTTCTTCCCGCCTGCAGATCCCCGCCTCGCAGCCCCACGGAGGAGCCCACCGCCCCGTCTGAATCTGTTTCCTCTTCTGTTTTGCACATGTTAAGGCGGACGCGTCACATTTCTCTTCATCGCTTCACTTTGTAGAGGGACAGACCTGCCGCGCCGTGAGGATTTCCCCCTCCCCTCCCCGCACTGCCGGGGAGACCGCGGAACCGTCCCAAAAAGAGAGAGAGAGAGACTCCCCCATCCACCGACGCCCCTTCCCAAACGGCGAGACGCGAACCCAGCGCCCAGAGGAGAGCGCCAGCCAGCCCAGGCGAGAGATCGGATCATACAGCTAAACCACCATGCCAAAGATGCTACGCAACATTGCTTCACGCCCACGGCCAGAACACGGGTGGCGGAACGTGTCAAACACACCCGGGAAGGGGGAGGGGTATCGAAACCACAACGAGCCTTGTAAGAAGGGGACCCTCCCACCCTGCTCCTCTCAGTGAGGGCTCTGAAGAACTGAACTGGCTTCCAGAAGCCCCAGGCTGGAGGGGCGGTGTTGGGGGGGTTAGTCCCCCAGCTGCGGTTCCCCACCCCTGGCCCCCGTGCGACAGCGGACATAAGCGCTGTTTTCATGAGCGCAGACTAGCACATGGTGGGGCTTGCTTTTTTTAACGGGAAAAAGGAATCTGAGAACAACAGCCAAACTGACCCTCCTCCTTCCACCGCCCGCCTGTACTGGACTCCCGGCGCCTCCCAGACACCCACACGTGCACCCCAGCGAGGAGACGGTCCCTACGGTGACGTCTGCGACTGTCCCCTGCCCCATCGCCTGGTTGTCTCTCTTTTTATCACCTCCCTTCCATTTCTACAGGGGAGCGCCTCGGTTTCTGAATTTGTCTTATTACCGAAAAACAAATATTCATAATGGAACTGTAGCGACACAAACATATCTCCCCACCACACTCGTCCATGTCCCCCGCATCCTTCGTTCTCTTCTCCCCCCCCACGCCCGCCGCACCCCGGTCCTGTTTTGTAAGACAGCTCCCTGCCCCTTCCAAGCGCAGTATTTAATACCCGATGTCCTAGTATTCCAAAAGTTAACATGCTGTATTTGCATTTTTTATAGATGTATATATAAAAAAACAAACAAAAAATCCACACACACCCCCAAAAACAGACAACAACAACAACGACCCATGAGCGAGGTTGTTCATTAAACGTGATCATTTCGTGATGACTGTTGACCCCTGGAATTATTTCACCTTAAGGTTAGGGTTGGAGCTGACCCCCAAGTGTTCTAGATCCTTGGGGACCCCAGTGACAGGGGGGCTAAAGAGGGCAGAATGTTTCCAGTCATTCCCACCATCCAGGGCTGGTGGGTGGGGAAGAGGTTGGACTGATTGAAAAAGCCCCAGATCCAGAGTTCTAGAGCTTTTGGAGTTTCAAAACCCCTAAAAATATTAGTGTCTTTTGGAGTCCTTAGCCCCCGCCCCCCAAAAGAAGTTCTAGATCCCTTTGGAGTGCTCAACCCCCCAAGAGTTCTAGAGACTTTGGGGATCTCTCTGCAGAGTCCTAGATCACTTTGCAATCCTAGAACCCCTAAGTGTTCTAGAGCCTGCTGGAACCCAGGATCCGCCAAGAGTTCTAGAAACCATTGGAGTCCTGAAACCTCCAAAAGTTCTAGAGCCCATTGGGGTCCTAGAACCCCTAAGAGTTCTAGAGCCTTTTGGAGAGTGTTTGGCATTCTAGCACTACCCAGAGTTCAAGAGACTTGGCATTCTACAGACCCTGTGTTCTAGATGAAGTCACAATACCTATCAGGATGGGGAAATCAAACTAGATTAAGAGCCCCCCTGCCCCCGCCTCCCAGTCATTCTAGACACCTGGCACCAGGGGAATCCCAAAGGGGGTGCAGGGCCAGGGCGGAAGTGATGGATTCATCACGCTGTCCCATGGGGTTCCCCAAAGCGCGCGGGGCCTGGAGCGGTTGCTCTGATTCACCCTACCTAAGGGACGGCTCTGCCTGGCACTTCTCTCAGTGCAAGGCCAGTCTTGGTCCATTAGCCCTCCTAGGTCTAGGAGCTGAACACCGGTCCTGCTGGAGCTGGAATCCCGCTGCCTCGCTACACTGGGTGACTGGGCAACACAATGGCCTATGAAATCAGTGTTGATAAATGCAAAGTAATGCACACTGGAAAACATAATCCCAGCTGTACATATACAATGATGGGGTCTAAATGAGCTGTTCCCACTCGAGAAAGATCTTGGAGTCACTGAGGTTAGGTCTCTGAAATCATCCACTCAATGTGCAGCGGTAGTCAAAAAAAGTGAACAGAATGTTGGGAATCATGAAGAAAGGGACAGATAAGACAGAAAATAGCATGTTGTCTCTATAGAAATGGTATGCTCACAGCTTGAATACTGCATGCAGATCTGGTCGCCCCATCTCAAAAAAGAAATTGGAATTGGAAAAGATTCAGAAAAGGGCAACAAAATGATTATGAGCGTGGAACGGCTTCTATATGTGGAGAGATTAATAAGACAGGGACTTTTCGTCTTGGAAAAGAGATGCCTAAAGGGCAATATATTGAGGTCTATAAAATCATGACTGGTGTGGAGAACATAAATAAGGAAATATTATTTACTCCTCATAACACAGGAACTAGGGTCACTGTGACGGGGCTGTACCTGGCGTGACCTCTGAGAGTGCCAGATCAGGACAAATTGCTTCAGAAGGGGCAATTACAGCCCAAAGCTGGGGTTTCTCTATCCTAGGGGCAAACCAAACCAGCCAGACAGAAAAGACTTTGGTTTCGCCCCGCTGGCTAGCCACAAGTCACACAAGCAATTCCCTTAGACACTCCAGTTTCCCAGTATCACCAGCAGCAGCCACCTGTCCTGGGGACAAATGGTTATGAAAACCAATACCCCAAATAAAGAAAACGGTTCTCCCAAGTCCAAAGAATCAGGCCCCAGACCCAGGTCAATATACAAATCAGATCTTACCCACAAATCACGCTGTAGCCAATCCTTTAGAATCTAAAATCTAAAGGTTTATTATACAAGGAAAAAGATCTAGGCGAGGGTTAGGAATGGTTAAAGGAAATCAAATACATGCAGTAATGGCTTGCACCAGTTGTAGAATAACTGCAGGTTCAAATCAGAGTCTCTGGAATACATTCCCAGGAGGAATGGGTCATCAATCCTTTGGCCAGAGCGCCCCTTTGTAGCAAAGTCCCATCCAGAAGTAGGAGCCAGGCTGGAGGCTGGAGACTGGAGATTGAAGACAAAATGGAGATCTTTCTCCCAGGTTTATATAGACTTCCTCTTGTGGGTGGAGACCGCCTCCTTCTTGCTAATCAGAGTCCAGTTGTAAAATGGAGTTTCAGGGCCATGTGGTCCAGTTACATGACTCTTCAAGATTCAGCACCTGAGCAGCCAGGCCACATTCCTGGGGAAGCTCGGCTGTGGACGGGCATCTACAAAGTTCATTGTTAGCTTGATTGGAACATGATGGGCCATCAGGAAGGCCAGGCCAACAGTAACTTTTTTTTTTGTTTGGGATTTCACCCAAAAGCAAGCATAAGTTTGAAATACAGACACTATACAGCCAATTTTCATAACTTTAGCTACAAACAAGCTACACACATACAGATAGCATAATCATAATCAGCAGACCATAACCTGGTCGTAGACACCTTATATGACCCCCTTTACCTAAGATTTGGTGCCCCTACAGGACCTTAGTTGCACCAGTGATCTATATGATCCCAGATAATTTTAGTAACGTGACAGTCACCCAATGAAATTAAGAGGCAGCAGGTTTAAACAAACAAAAAGGAAGTATTTCTTCACACAACGCACAGTCAATCTGTGGAACTCCTTGCCAGAGGATGTTGTGAAGGCCAAGACTAGCTCAGGGGTCAAAAAAGGAAACTAGATACATTTGTGGAGGAGCGGTCCATTGATGGCTATTAGCCAGGATGGGCAGGGATGGTGGCCCTAGTCTCTGCTTGCCAGAAGCTGGGAATGGACGACAGGGGATGGATCACTTGATGTTTCCCTGTTCTGTTCATTCCCTCTGGCACACCTGGCATTGGCCACTGTCGGAAGACACAGAGTGGAAGCAGAAATGCCCCCAGTTACTGCAGCATCTCTGTCTGGAGAAATTTCATGGTCAAGTTGCATTCACTCAGCCGGTCTACTTAAACTTCCACAAGGAGCAGGTGTGTTGGCCAGTCTGTGACCCAGTAATAGCCATTTTCTGCAACAAGGCAGGCCTCAAGAGGGAGGCAATGGGGTCTGGTGGACAGGGCACTGGGAGTCAGGAGCCCTGGCTTCCGTTCCCAGCTCAGTTGGTGACTGTCTGTGCCTCAGTTTCCCCTCCCCTTTTGTCTGTCTCACCTGCTTACATTGTAAGGGCCATCTCGCAGTGTGGGGACAGTGCCTTGTGTGATGGGTGCCAGCCGGGGATGGAACCTCTGGGCACTACCTTAATACAAAGAATTGCCACAGATTCAGTGGAACAGGTTGGTTCTCCAGCCAGCGAACAGGAGGGGATGCCAGTCTCCATGAGGGTGGGGAAGACAAAGACCGCACGGGCCAGGCAAGGAGGCGTCTGTGCAGAGGAGACGCGCAGACCGAGTGGGTGAAGGGTGCCCTCGGGCCAGAGCACACAGGAGATGGCTCTTGCACCAGAGCTGGTGGGATTGTGAGAAGGGGTTGGGATACCCACTTGAGTAGAGGGGAGCTGCTGGTCTCCTACGGCTGGTAGGGCGAGTGGGATAAATGAGGCCCAGGAGCGCACGTTTGAATTGATTTCTCATCTGACGGGGGTGCAGGCTTAGGGATTTCCTTGCCAACTTGGGGACTGGGCTCTCCACAGTGTCTGGATGGGGCCAAGCCACCAAGTGCCGGGGAGCTGGTTCTGCCCAGTGAGCCATGAAGCTCAGCACCAGAGCCACACCTGGGTTTTAAACTGAGGAGTCTCTGCTCTCGACAGTGTGGGGAAGACACCAATGCGGGGGCTGGGGCTGGGCTGCTGGTGGGGGCAGGAATGTCCCCCTGGCCCGCGTGCTCTCTAGCAGTCAGGTGCAGAGGCCAGAGCCGGGCTGGGCTCCCAGAACGCCCCTCGCCGGCTCCAGCCATCGCCCGCAGTGGTGCACTAAACTTTTAACTGGGCAATAAAACCCCAGCCCAGGCCCCTAATTAACTCTGCTGCACTGGCTGCTAGGCCCCACCCTGGCCTCTGCGACCCGCCATTGCTGGGAGTTTAACAGGGCTCTGGGCGGGAACAACCTCGCTTCTCTCCCCCGCGCCCTCCTCAGCTGGCTGGGGTCAGCAGAGCCCCATTCTGTGTGGGCCAGTCCCCGCCCCGAGCTGGGCTCAGTGCAGATGGAGGCGGCCAACACAACATCTTAGTACTTAGCGGTTGAGCGTTCATGTCTCTGTCTTACAAACACCTAAGGACTGGGAAGGGGCTAATCGTGGTCCGGTGTGAACCCATCCTATTACCCGCCACCCCACAGTGGTCAACCTCCCCTCACCCAACAGCTGGTGCCCAAGCGCCGCTCCCTCACTGGCTACAAGGCCTCACCCGTCTCAGCTGCGAGTGTGCCCGCTCGTGCGTACAGGCCCGGCTTGTGGGCTGGGGCCACCCCAGACACGGGGGCGTCCTGCACGGTGGCTGCCTGGGCCCCACTCCCCACCACAGCAGGGCTGGGGCATTGGTTCGGAGTTCACGGTCCCAGAGCAGAAGGTCCGGGCCGGGCGGCACAGACGCGCCGAATGGAGGTTGGACGCAGGGGGTGTGAAAGCCTCGGGGAACCTCAGTGCCACACCAGGGCCTGGCCACGGTGGGTCGCCCCGTGCAGCACTCTGGCTTTGTCCCACCCCATTCGCTGCCCGGTCCTGGCCCATTTCCACTGGCCCACGTGCTGCGGCCGAGAGAGAACAGGCAGCGGACTGATAGAGAGAGAGAAAGAGAGAGAGCGAGAGAGAGAGAGAGAGAGAGAGAGAGAGAGTGTGTGTGTGTGTGTGTGTGTGTACATTCACTGCAGTGCCAGCCAGCTCTCTTCATGCTTCATGCTGCACCAGTGCTGGGCATTTCTTGGGTGCAGACCATGTGGCCAGGGTGGGGCCAGAAATAAGGGAGTCAGGGTGTGGGATGAGGCTCTACAATGGGGTAGGAGGTTGGGGTGTGGGAGTGGGTGAGGGCTCCATCTGGGAGGTGCGGTCTCTCAGGTGGGGCTGGGTATGAGGGGTTTGGAGTGTGCTTGGGAGCTCCAGGCTGGGGCAGGGCATTCGGGTGTGGAAAGGCTGTGGGTTCCAGGAAGGGGCTCAGGGCCGGGGTAAGGGGTGCAGAAAGGGGTCTGGGAGGACATTAGGGAGCAGAAAGGGGTTCCAACCTGGGGTAGGAGGTTTGGGGTGCAGGCTCTGGGAGGGAGTTAAGGAACAGGGGGGGCAGGGTCCGAACTGAGACAGGGGATTGAGGGTGTGGGCTCCCAGTTGGTGGCGCAGCGGGGCTAATGCAGGGTCCTTGCCTGCCCTGGCTCCGTGCTGCTCCTAGAAGTGGCCAGCATGTCCAGCTCCTAGCCAGAGGCACGGTCAGGCGGCTCTGTGCAGTGTGTGCTACTCATGCCTGAAGGCGCCGCCCCCACAGCTCTCATTGGCCGCGGTTCCCAGCCAATGGGAGCTGCAGAGCCGGCACTCGGGGCAGTGGATGCATGAGGATCTTCCCTGGCTGCCCCCTGCACCTAGGGGTCAGACATGCCAGCCGCTTCTGGGAAGCGGCGCACACCCAGGGCAGGCAAGGAGCCTGCCTTAGCCCCACGCCACCAACTGGACTTTTAATGGCCTGGTCAAAAACGGGACGCCTGGCAACCCTAAGGAAAGGGGCCTTCCCAGCCTTCAGAGCCTGGCTCAGGCCCACAGGCAGGAGCATTTAGATGCCTTGTGCATTGACTCCCCCTTCTCTGACTGGGGATGTTCTCAATAGCCAGAGAGAGGGCTCAGCCCCGCCCCCTCTAGTTTTAACTCTTGCCTTTCTTGATACAGCACAAGCTGTACCCTACAGTTATGGGGAGCCATGAGCCCTACAGCTTGGAGGTAGGATGTGCTCCATGGGTATGGGGCAAGATACGCCCTACGGCTGGATGGGGCCTACCTGGCTGCACTGAGGATGCTGCTCGTCCCTTTACTGCCGTTCCCCCGCCACACCCTACGCAGTCGCATTGGCGTTAGCTCTGCCGGCCCTGCATTAGAAGCAAGACACTGGGGCCTTGCTGCAGCCTGTCCAGCTCCAGGTTACTTTGGCTGCTGCTGCGGGGAAAAAATACACAGCCGAGGTGTCTCTGCGTGTGACCCACGGCTTCAGGGTGTAGGAAACAGCACTGGGTCTGGCCTCTGGTGGTCCCCAGGGATGACGCAGACGACATCAGTGGCTTTTGATTCACCCTGAACAGGAATTTCAGCAGGGCCCCCAGCCAGCGTTCAGGAGGGGAAGTGGCTGGTCGCCGAGCCAGGAGGACGGTTTAGCAACAAGAGTGTATCAGTGGCAGGATCTAGCCAGGGAGGTCGTGAGGTTATTATCCGGGTGGGGGTCACAAGCTGTGGGCCCTATGCCTGGTGAGAGCTGACAGCCCCAGCTCTGCCAGGAGCGGGGCTGACAGCCTGGACCCCTGTGAAATTAAAATGACAAGAAATCCCGCCCTTTTTTAATCTATAAGGGGGGGGTCATGCTCCGAGGCTTGGTGTATGAAAGGGTTTGCCAGTACAAAATGTTTGAGAACCATTGTTCCAGCCCCTGCTCCCAGCACATGCTTTGCTGAATCGGGGCCCAAAGGGGGCAAAAAAAATGAATATTGCGCCTGGCTATCAAAAGAAATGACCTGATCTAACTGTATTTCTGGCACCACAATCCACTCCAGAGTGCTGCAGTGCAATCCCCGCAGTGAAATACCCTACAACAGAGCGCCCGTCCTTGGGCTGAGAGAAGTCCCTTGGCACAGCGGCTTGGGGCTCAAAACCAGCAGCCTCCTTTCTCGTTCTGAGATGCCTGGGCTGCGTGCTGCTGGTGGACTGTCGCCCGGTGCCAAGATCCCTCTTCACTAGACCGCCAGCTGTTTTCCTGCCGGTGATGGAGATTTGGCCGAGGGATGGAGGAATCCGGGCAGGCTCGGCGGTTGGGACCCAGTAGGAACCGAGCCATTTGCAGAGCACTGCAAAACACTCGAGTTTGCAAAAGGGAGAGCGGTTTGATTGCCCCAGTGCCATTCCAGGCAGCCATGAGAGAGAGAAATCGCATTGTACTTGCTGTAGAAATTGCCCATATTTGGGCTCTTCCAGCAGGGCAGCGAGCCCGGGGTCCAACCAAGCTGTAGTCAAGGCAGGATGTGAGGGCAATGTTGGAAAACGGCTAGCTGCTACTTTTCTCTCTCTGCTCCCTGGAGTTGCTGGGGGCCAATTCATCCACCCCGACTTAAATGTGAGCAGCCTCAGGGATGGGGACTAGTAACAGCCCTCCTCCCCGAGGGCTGTTATGCCAGCTGGGGTTGCCCTGCTCCAGCCACACCCCTTTTCCTTAGCCACACCCCTTACACCAGGTACAGGACAAAGAGGCTGTAGCATAGGTCAGGATCTGGCCCGGGAGGCCTAGTCCTGTCTGCGAAGCTGGCAGTGACCAGAGCACTGAGGCAGGCTGAGACGTGTGAAGGACACGTGAAGCCAGTCATGATCTCGCGGAAGGTTCCGTGGTCATGGGGGGTGGGATGGCGAGGGGCTGCCCACCCCGCTTCCCCACTCAGGCAGCAGTGGGGAATTAGCAGGCTTCACACAGGATCACGTGTCATCGTTAATGTTCCATTACTCGACAACATGCCTTCATCATTTATTAATGTGTCATTAGTGTGGAAAACAGGTGCTAATTAATTATGCACTAATTATGGATTCACAGCCCTAAAAGCCAGGGTGATTTACAATGTCAGCCGGCTTTTGGGCGGGGACCTGGCAGGGAAAACACATCTCCTAATGGGAAAGCAATTAGGAAAGCGGCTGCCTTTTGGGTCCAGCCAGGCAGCCCAGATCTAGCTTCGGTTGGGCCAGAGGTTAGGGCCAAACTGGCCAGGCTGGAGAGCACCACACAGAGCCATTGGGTAGAAGCTTGGTTCAAAGAATGATCTAGTGAAGGGGTGCCAGTACCATGGAAAGCCACTCAAGCCCAGAGCCAAAAAGTTATTTAGGGGCCTAACTCCCCTGGGCACGAGGGTGCTGAAAACTTAGGTGTGAGGTCATTCTCCCTCTAGGCTAGTCACTGTTCACAGGTGGCTGTGGATTGGTGCGCTGGCCTGGCACATGTAGGCTGGGTGCTGGCTACCCTGGGACAAAGGCCAAACCCTACCGCAGCATGAAGGCAGCTTGGGAAGGAGAACGGTAGAGGCCCGGACGCCAACCATGCCGGCAGCATTACGCACAGCTGTGCCTGACTGTTTCTAACTGTGGAGTGTCCCAGCCTTCCACTTCAGAGACGGCCCCCCGTAGAGGGAGGAAGCGGGAATCACAGCGTTCAGAGAGACGGTGCGTCATATAACATGAAATCCAGACTGGGTCGGCAGTGCAGAATCGGTCCTCGCGGCTTCCCCACAGTCAACTCCCTCCCAGGTGCTCCTGTGGGCCATTACCAATGCTCTGCACAGCACCGAGGGAGAGAGGCTGCAGGAGCCGGGCAGTGGACGATTCACAAACTGAGGCTCGGTGGCAGGAAATGTTTCCGGGCAGCGAGCTCTCACAGGCTGTGGTATTCTAGGGACGTGGCGGGAGATCTATTGCCCGGAGCGAGGCTGATCGGTGGATTGGCTAGCCCAGAAGGGGTGCGCCACGTCCCAGGTGAGACTCAGCGCTAGGTTTCTGTTCTGGGTAAGTGCATCCCGGCTGCTCACCCGCCACCGCAGCCCACAGTGTTCAGTGCCAGGCTGCAGCAGCCCGAGATCCACCGTAGGATGGAAGGCACAAAACCAAATGGCGGATGCATCGATTCCAGGGCCAGAAGGGATCGCTGTGCTCATCTGGTCTGGCCTCCTGTCCACAGGACTTCCCTGCCTTCATTCCTGATCCAACTAGAGCCAATCTGTTAGAAAAATGCCCAAACTTGATTTAAAACTTTCCAGTGATGGAGAATCCACCATGTTGCCATCAAATGTGCATCTTATTTCCAATCTGAATGTGGCTGGCTGCGATTTCCAGCCACTAGATCTCTCGATGCCTTTCTCTGCTCGACTGCAGAGCCCATTATTAAATATTTGTTCCCTGCCCTGGTACTTATAGACTGTGGGCAGGTCACCCCTTAACCTTCTCTTTGACAAACTTCAATCACTGAGCTCCTTGAGTCTCTCACTCTGACATGTTGTCTGGTCCTTAAGTCATCCTCGTGGCTCTTCTTTGAACTTCGTCCAGTTTCTCGCCATCCTTCTGGAACGGTGGGCACCAGAGCTGGAGACAGGATTCCACCGCATCCGCCCCAGTGCCCAAGACTGAGATAAAATAACCTCCCTGTGCCAACTCGAGATTCCCCCGTTTGGACAGCCACGGAGGGCATTAGCTGTTAGGGCTGCAGCAGGAGCCCCGGGGGTAATGTAGTGGCCTGAGGCCCGGCTTTGCAGCCCTGATGGGTGGTTCCCGTTTCTGAATGTCTCCTGCATCTTGTGCACGAAGCAAAATGGCCACGTGTTTCTGGCTGAATATGCTCCCGCCCAGGTCCAGCTGCTCCAGGAGAGGCTTGTTTTGCTTTATGGCCGGCACTGAAGACACTAGATATGGATTCTATGTCAAGACCGGATAAATGGCTGGAACGACACTGAACGCAGTCAAAGGGTGAGTGCCCAGAGCGTCCTAAGGCAATAAGCAAGGCACAGGCTTACCCAGACTTCAAGGTGCAGAGAATCCTCCATGCCCCTTGCTGCAGAAGAAGGCGAAAACCCCCCAGGGCCTCTGCCAATCTGCCTTGGAGGAAAATTCCTTCCCCACTCCAAATATGGCGATCAGCTGAACCCTGAGCATGTGGGCAAGACTCACCAGCCAGACACCCAGGAAAGAATTCTCTGTAGTAACTCAGATCCCATCTCATCTAACATCCCATCACAGGCCATTGGGCATATTTACCGCTAATAGTCAAAGATCAATTAATTGCCAGAATTAGGCTATCCCATCATACCATCTCCTTCATAAACCTATCACGCTTAGTCTTGAAGCCAGGTCTTGTATCTGTGGGTGGGGACAGATTGGAGGAGAAACGCAACAGGCATTAGCGGTGGGGTGCTATTCAAGAAAGCCATTGGAAGTGTCATGCTGGATTTCTCATATGAGAAATGTGTGCTGAGCTCTGCTGGCTTTTCTGAGCTTGCTTGATTTCTTTTTCAGAGCTCTGTGGTCAGCCCGGAGTGCTGCAAGGAAACTGGAGAGAACGGAACCAAGAGGAACAGAAATGACGAGGGGTTTGGGAAAGGAAGGAAAGGCGGAGGGCACTGGGTCTTGATCTGTCTGGAGGACAGGCAACTGGGGGAATTATGAGAACTACAGAGGACAGAGCTGAGGGGTGGAGGAGCCACGGGACAAATATAGTTGAAATGTTAGGCAAGGTTTTGTAATGTAAGGAGAGGCAGATATGCTGGAGGTTAGAGGTAGGGTCCAGAATGACCTAGAGAAATTGGAGGATTGGAGGATGAGGTTCAACAGGGACAAGCTCAGGGTCCTGCACTTAGGAAGGAAGAATCCCATGCACTGCTACAGCCTGAGGACAGAGTTTCAGTTAACGTACTCCTCAGCTAGGTGGGCGGGCACCAGAATGGGTATATGGGTCCCATCTATCGCCCCTCCACAGTTAGGGAAACCCATTTCTTCAAAGCCAGCCACGATGTCATGCACGTTATCCAGAGTCACGATTTTTCGTAGCAGGATGCGATTAATGGCCCTGCACACTTGCATCAGCACAACTCCAACGGTCGACTTTCCAACCCCAAACTGGTTGGCCACCGATCGGTAGCTGTCTGGTGTAGCCAGCTTCCAGATCGCAATAGCCACCCGCTTCTCCACCGGGAGGGCAGCTCTCAGTCTGGTGTCCTTGTGCCGCAGGGCAGGGGCGAGTTCAGCACACAGTCCCATGAAAGTGGCTTTTCTCATTCGAAAGTTTTGCAGCCACTGCTCGTCGTCCCAGACTTGCATGACGATGCGATCCCACCACTCTGTGCTCGTTTCCCGTGCCCAGAAGCGGCGTTCAACAGCCGTGAGCATGTCCATTAATGAGACAAGAAGCTTTGTGTCGAATGCATTCACCGCTTCGATCTCGTCTTCAGAATCATCACTGTCATCCTGCATGTCAAGGAATAACTCCACTGCACACAGAGATGTGCTGGCGACAGTCGTCAGCATGTCCCTCAGCAGTTCTGGATTCATTGCAGCACTCGACAATGGAAGATGGAGCGTGCCTTGCTGAAACCCTTGAAAGATGGCGCCGGAGGTGGAAGGAAACACAGGGACTGCTGGGATATGCCAAAAAGCATCATGGGTAGTTCAAACAGGATATAGAATGCCCCGCAAGTGACGCCCCCCCTACCACAAGCCATTGCGCCAGATCAGGAAGAGGTGTACTGTGGGATACATGCCCTAATGCGCTGCTCTTAATGCCGTATTAAGTGCCGCAAATGTGGCCATGCTATAGCGCTGGAGCAGCTCAGTGTGGACATACAATAGCGCTATTATTATTGCTGTATAAGGCGAGCGCTATAAGCAATAGCGCTATAATTTTGTAAGTGTAACCATACCCTAAGCAGCAGTTCTGCAGAAAAGGACCTGGGGGTTAAAGTGGATGAGAGCTGGATATGAGTCAACAGTGTGATCTCATTGCCAAGAGGTCAATGGCATATTGGGCTGTATTAGTAGGAGCATTGCCAGCACATTGAGGGATGTGATTATTCTCCTCTATTTGGCACTTATGAGGTCACCGCTGGAGCATTGTGTCCAGTTTTGGTCCCTTCACTACAGAAGGGATGTGAATAAATTGGAGAGAGTCCAGCAGAGGGCAACTAAAATGATTAGGGGGCTGGAGAACACGACTTATGAGGAGAGGCTGAGGGAACTGGGATTATTTAGTCTGCAGAAGAGAAGAGTGAGGGGGGATTTGATAGCAGCCTTCAGCTACCTGAAGGGTTTCAAAGAGGATGGATCTAACTGTTCTCAGTGGTACCAGATGACAGAACAAGGAGGAATGGTCTCAAGTTGCAGTGGTGGGGGTTAGGTTGGCTATTAGGAAACACTATTTCCCTAGGAGGGTGGTGAAGCACTGGAATGGGTTCCCTAGGGAGGTGGTGGAATCTCCTTGCTTAGAAGTTTTCAAGGCCTGGCTTGACAAAGCCCTGCCTGGGATGATTTAGTTGGGGATTGGTCCTGCTTTGAGCAGGGGGTTGGACTAGATACCTCCTGACGTTCCTTCCAGCACTGAGATTCTATGATTCTAATGTTAAAGACTCATTCGGCAGCTGAGCGACGGGCCTGTTAATCTCCGTCAATGGAGACATCCCTGGCTGAGGGCAGGCAGTGCAAAAGCCAGGACGTTTTGTGCAGAGCAGGATGCTTTGCAGATCTCAAGACATCTCTGTTTTGCTGCCTCTCCCCTCAGAAAGCCATGTGTGCTCAGCACATGTGGACAGATGTGTCCCTTCCTCTGAGTCAGGAAACCTCAGCACTTTGCTGCTCCCTAATTCAGGGTGGTGGAGCTTGAGCTTTGGTTTTGATCCCCCCATCTGGGGCAGCAGGCTCAGGTGGACTCAGGCTTCGGTCCCCCCTCCTGGGGTCATGCAGTAATTTTTGTTGTCAGTCATTAAGAAGACCGGCTTTTCTCCTGCCATTCCATGACGAGGCTGACGCTCCAAAGGGGAAAGAGGAGGCACCATGAACCTCATGGCACCCAAACACTGAACGTCTGTACCCCGGGTGAAGTCGCTTGCCCTCCAGAGGTTGATCCGACTGAGCTAAAGGCACCTGATGAGCAATTAACTGGTTTGGTTTTAATCCCTTTTAAGGAAAAGCTGAGCATTAATTTGGCTTTTGCCATGCTGTTGATCTAATAGCATCTCTGACTGATTCTTGTCTTTATACCCCAGTTGTGCTGTCTGGGCTGCTCAGAGAGACTGCGGGATTGATGGAGAGGAGACAGCCCGAGTGGTGCTAATGCAGCTGTGTGGGCTCAGACATGGAGTAATTGGTTCTCTGGTACTGGCTTAGGCACAAAACGAGAGTGTCTCCCGGAAGTCTGGCCTCCTTTCCTTGTTGTTTGTTTGCATGGCTCCCGGGGAAGATTATGTGCCGTGCTAATTGCTGGGCGAATGCAGAGGGCTAATTATCCCCCCCAAAGGCTGAGGAGGAATGGCACACAGCTAATTGAGACTCATTACAGCAGCACAGCAGAGGAAACACAAAGAGGAACGAGGCAAAAAGGGCTTATCACTGCCTGTGCCGCTCTCCAAAACCCATCAGCCCCCAGCGGAGGGCTGACTGTATTCTAGCGTATTCAGCCCCAGCTCGTGCCACTGTGCTGGGCCCTGCACACTCGGGGAATGGCGACGCTGGTGCCGGACGGTGTAACGTGCAGTGCCAGTGGACAGATGCGAACTAGCGTGCTAAAAATAGCAGCGTAGCCACGGCAGCCGCGCTGAGTCCAAGCCCATCCGACGTGCTGGGCACGTCCACAGGCAGCTACCGCTCCAGCAGCTGCAGCTACTCTACTAAGCTTAGTGTGCTAGTGCAATGAGAGGGAGGGCAGGTATGTCTCCACAACCCGGACATTATCCTTCCAATCCTCGTACAGACGGACCCGCACAATGCAATACGCTGCCCCTGCCCCATGAGGAAACATTATCATCGCCTCTCTCCCCATGGGGGATCGAGGCCTGGAGAGCTGCCATGACTTGCCCAAGTTGCCCGCGTCTCAATCCAGATAACCTTCATCCCAAGGTCACACATCGGTGTGACTAGCGGAGCTGGCCAGCGAGCGACTGAGGGCTCCATCCCGTGAAGGATTTTGAAACCTGGCTTCATTGTGAATCGGAAACCTCTGAAATCCTCCATGGAAAATTCGTGGGGCATGGGGGAGAGCATTTCCTTTGGGGGTCAATCAAAATGGTTTGTTCCAGTTTCACATGTTCAAATGTTACATTACATTCAAATCAAGCTTTAGAATCTAAATGAAAAGTTGTCGCAAAAATGACAAATCAAAACATTTTGTTCCAAAAATGTCAGGCACAGGACGGTTTGACGCCACCAGAACCTTTTGTGGTTGTTTACTCTTTTCCTTTAAATGCAATGTCAGCAAGCCCAGTGTGATTTTGAAGGCAGCTCCTTCGCTGATGGAAAATGGTTTCCCAACCAGCTCTGGGAACCAGCATCGCCTGTGATAACGTTCCCCGCTGCTGTGCCCAGCGCGTTCTGTTCAAGGGCCTCTGCCCAGGACAAGCCTGGTAGACTCCAGTCAAAGTCTAATCACAGAATCATAGAATATCAGGGTTGGAAGGGATCTCAGGAGATATCTAGTCTAACCCTCTGCTCAAAGCAGGACTAATCCCCAACTAAATCAGTTGTGAGATCTGTCCCTGCATGCCACAAACCACCCTACACCTGGCACTTACTGGCCCTTGACAATCTCAGTGCAGAGGCTGAGGACTAAACAAGGTGTGGATAGTGACTTCCCACTTCTCCTTCGAGCGGGTCCCTCCACAGGCAGGATTCCTAGATCCCATGGCCAGAAGGGATCACTCAGGAGCTGATTTCCTGTGTCTCACAGACTGGAGAACCTCCCCCAGGGATTCCGGCATCAAACCCATCACTTCTGTTTGAGCTGCCGTGGATCTCTAAGAAAGGGGCGTCCTGTCTTGGTTTCCAGACTCCCTGTGACGAAGAACCCACCCCGTCCCTGGGTAAGGTTTTCCAGCGGTTAGTCCCCCTCCCTGTTAGAAACATGCTCCTCATTTCTGGTCTGACGTTTTCTAGCTTTCAAATCCAGCTGTGGGATCTCATGCTGCCTCTGCGTGCTAGACAAAGAGCCCTCGAGTGCCTGGTGGCGTCTCCAGCGTTCAGCTTTGCCTTTGATGAACCGGGATGCTGGGCCTGATGGCAAAGGCAGTTCGAGGTGCAGAGCGCGAGAAAAGCAGAGGGCTGGGCTGTGGCGTATCCCCCACATGCTCCCTGCAGGGGCAGCTGAATGGCCGTTCGGTCTCATGCAGAGGTGCCAGCTCAGGATTTGCTCTCAGCCCCGAGACAGCAGAAGCCGGAGGATGGGACGGCAGCATGTACCAAGATGCCAGCTGCCTCCCTACAGCGCATCAAGGGGCAGAGGGGAAGCCAGGCCCTTGTTGTATTTGCCTCTGCCTGGCTGGGACTCCTGAGTTGGTCTAGGGGGTAACACCCCTGCAGGGCAGGGAGCACTCAAAGCTATCGTACCTCCCTGCTCAGCTCCATGTGCAAAGGTTTCCCCGTCAGCCCCAGGCCGGAGAGACAGACGGGGCAGGCGGCTGTCACAGGATGCCATAGGTGACCTGATGGAGGGGCCTTGGAGCGGAGGGAGCGGAAATGCTCTTTGATGTGGGCTCTCTCCTTTCACAAACCCAGCAAGCTGCAGCGGAGTTTTATAAACAGTGTCGTTCGCTCCCTTCGGTGGGAACAGAGGGGCTGAGGTCTCCACTGGCTCCCCTCCCGCCGACTATCAAGACCTGTTATTCTAGCCCTGCCAAGCTGTCCTGGGGGCATCAATAACCAAGTTTAGGAAAAATGCAAGGGCCGAGAAAGGGGGTGTCACGGGGGGTGGGGGAGTCCCGTTCCCACACACACACACACACACACACACCACTTCCTGGGATTCCCAGTGATTCTTAGCCAGCCAGTAGATCAGAAGGTTTATTTGAGATGCCAGGAACACAATCCAACTTAGAGCTTGTCAGTACAAACAGGATCCCTTAGTCAGGCCCTTCTGGGGGGCAGGGAGATGAGACCCCGGATCCGGGCTCCCCACCTCCCTTTCCCAGACCGCTTCTACCTGACTTCAATCCCTCCACCCGTCTGCCTTCCCTTGTTCACTTCCCGGGTAGGTGTCAATTCCCCTCCCCCTTCTCATCTCAGGTTACAGCTCCAGAGATCTCCCTTCAGAAAAGCCTCCCCCCCCAACGCACAGTGAAACTTTTGAGATCATGTCCACCCTTCTCCCTGTTTGTCACATTACCCCCCCTTCCAGTCTGAACTGAACGGGGTCGCTCTGACCAGCGACCTGGGGAAGTTCAGGGCCCCCTCTCCGGGACAACGCATCCGCTATCATGTTGGCACTTCCCTTCACATGGACCACGTCCATGTCATAATCCTGCAGGAGCAGACTCCATCTCAGGAGCTTGGCGTTGGCCCCTTTCATCTGGTGCAGCCAGGTCAGGGGGGAGAGGTCGGTGGACACGGTGAAGTGTCTTCCAAATAGATACGGTTGTAGTTTCTTGAGGGCCCACACCATGGCCAGACATTCCTTCTCGATGGCCACGTAGTTCTGCTCCTGGGGGAGCAACATCTTGCTCAAGTACACGATGGGGTGTCTCTCTCCCCATTTTCATGCTCCTGCATTAACACCGCCTCCAGCCCCACGTCTGAGGCCTCGGTGAATACCACAAACGGCTTGTCAAAGTCTGGGTTTGCCAGAACCGGGCCGCTGACGAGAGCCTCCTTCAGCACACAGAGAGCCCTCTGGCACTGCTCGGTCCAGACCACCTTGTCTGGTTTCCCCTTCTTGCATAGCTCAGTGATGGGGGCAGCTATGGCACTGAAGTGGGGCACAAACCTTCGATAGTACCCCGCCATCCCGATGAAGGCTTGGACCTGCTTTTTGGTCTGGGGCACGGACCAGTCTCTGATTGCCTCCACCTTGGCTGGTTCGGGCTTCAGGCAGCCGCTCCCCACCTGGTGTCCCAGGTAGGACACTTCAGCCATCCCCACCTTGCACTTCTCTGCCTTTATGGTCAGCCCAGCCTTCTGGAGTCGGTCCAGCATTTGTCTAACCTGGGACACATGGTCCTCCCAGGTCTCGCTAAAGACAC
The DNA here is from genome assembly GCA_007922305.1 of Dermatemys mawii. Classification (NCBI taxonomy): domain Eukaryota; kingdom Metazoa; phylum Chordata; order Testudines; family Dermatemydidae; genus Dermatemys; species Dermatemys mawii. The sequence goes on along the minus strand of ML677491.1, from coordinate 3,123,862 downwards.
AGATGTCATCAATATACGCCACGGCAAAACTCTCCATCCCCTTCAGGACCTGGTGTACTAGGCGCTGGAAGGTGGCTGGCGCCCCTTTGAGGCCAAAAGGCAGGGTCAGGAACTCATAGAGCCCCAGAGGGGTGATAAAGGCAGATTTCAGCCTGGCATCTGCATCCAGAGGCACCTGCCAGGAACCCTTTGTAAGATCCATAGTGGTAAGGAACCGAGCTCCCCCCAGCTTGTCTAGGAGCTCATCAGGCCTGGGCATGGGGTAGGCATCAGATACAGCGATGGCATTGAGCTTTCAATAGTCCACACAAAACCGGATCGACCCGTCCTTTTTGGGGACCAGCACCACTGGTGAGGCCCAAGGGCTGGAAGAGGGCTGGATCACCCCCAGGGCCAGCATGTCATTGACCTCCTTCTCCAGGTCTTTGGCAGTGTTCCCTGTGACTCGGAAGGGGGAGCATCTTATAGGGGGATGCAATCCCGTCTGCACCCGGTGGACAGTCAGATTAGTGCATCCAGGCTGGTTGGAAAACAGCTGCTGGTACAGTTGTAGCACCCCTCTGATCTCAGCTTGCTGGGCAGGAGTTAGCCGATCCGAGAGGGGGATTATGTCCGGGGGGAGCCCACTCTTGTCCCAGGGAATACATCTACGAGAGGATCAGCTCCCTGCTCCTCCCAATGTCCACACACGGCCAACAGCATATTCCCTCTGTCGTAATATGGCTTCATCATATTGACATGGTACCCTCGGCGATGGTGCGCCCGGTTAGACAGCTCCACCACATAATTTACCTCATTTAGTTGCTTGACAACTTTAAAAGGGCCTTCCCAGGCGGCCTGTAGCTAGTTTTTCCTCATGGGGATGAGAACCATCACCTGGTCCCCGGTGGCGTAGGCGCGGGCCCGCGCCGTGCGGTCATACCAGACCTTCTGCTTCCGCTGGGCTCTGGGCAGATTTTCCCTGGCCAGGCCCATGAGTTCCGCAAGTCTCTCTCGCAAGGTCAGGACATACTCCACCACCAATTCTCCCTCGGGAGCGGCCTCCCCCTCCCATTCGTCTCTCATCAGGTCCAGGGGCCTCCTTACCCTCCGTCCATATAGCAGTTTGAAAGGTGAAAATCCGGTAGACTCCTGGGGCACCTCCCGGTACGCGAACAGCAGGTGAGGCAAGTACTTGTCCCAGTCCTGCGAGTGCTGGTTCATAAAGGTTTTCAGCATCATCTTTAGCGTCCCATTGAACCTCTCCACCAGCCCGTTGGACTGGGGGTGATACGTTGTGGTCCAGCGGTGTTGGACCCCACATTTCTCCCACAAGCCCCGGAGCAGGGCCGACATGAAGTTGGACCCTTGGTCTGTCAGGACTTCCTTGGGGAACCCCACTCGGCTGAAAATGGTCAGTAGCGCGTCTGTCACAGTGTCTGCTTCGATGGAGGATAAGGGCACTGCCTCAGGGTAGCGGGTGGCAAAATCCACTACCACCAGAATGTATTTCTTCCCCGAGCGGGTCGTCTTGCTGAGAAGCCCCACTATGTCCATAGCCACCTTCTGGAAAGGCTCCTCTATGATGGGCAAAGGCCTCAAAGCCACTTTCCCCTTGTCCCGGGCCTTCCCCACCCGCTGGCAGGGGTCACAGGATCGGCAGTGCTGTTGGACTGCTGTAAAGACCCCAGGCCAGTAAAAGTTCTGTAGCAGCCTCTGCCCGGTGCGCCAGATTCCCTGGTGCCCTGCGAGAGGGATGTCATGAGCCAGGTACAGTAACTTGTGGTGATACTTCTGGGGGACCACCAGCTATCTCCTGATCCCCCATGACTCCACTTCCCTGGGGGGAGCCCATTCTCGGTACAGGAACCCCTTCTCCCACAGGAACCTCTCCTGGCAGCTCTCCCCATGGTCCGTACCTCGCTAAGGCCGGCCAGGTCCCTGAACTTCCGCAAGGAGGGATCTCTCTGTAACTTGGCCTGGAACTCAGTGGCTGGGGAAGGGCTAGAGCCTGGCTTCCTTGTGCTTGCTGAGTCTGAGGCCGCAGCCTCGTTGAGCCCGGTCCCTGGACACCCCCTCCCGGCTGGGGCAGGGTCCTGCACCCCCGGTACGGTACCCTCTCCACGGTCAGGGTGCAGTGCCCCTCGCCAGCTCTGGCTGCGGGTCACGACCAGGGCCCCCGGGGGTTTGCTTGGCCAGTTCTCTAGGTCCCCACCATCAACACCTCTGTGGGCAAATGAGGGTGCACCCCCACGTCCTTGGGGCCCTCCTTGTCCCCTCACTCCAGATGTACCCTTGCCACGGGCACCTTGAATGGGGTCCCACCCACCCCCATCAGAGTCAGGTAGGTGTTGGACACCATCGATCTGGGGCCACCACTTCGGGCCGGGCCAGTGTCACCTCAGCACCCGTATCCCAGTATCCATAGACCTTCCTCCTGTCCACCTCCAGGGGAACAAGGCACTCGCTCTGCAGGGACAGCCCTGCGCCCACCCTGTAAACTGAGAACCTAGAGTCCTGAGTGCCCAGCCCCCCAGAGGAGCTGGTCTGGGGCCCTCCTCCTTCCCGAGCAGGTGGTAAACTGCCAGTCCCCCTTACCTGGGCTGTCTGCCCCTTGTCGGGCTGGGTCCATACCCAGTTAACCCTACGGGGGTTCGGTCTGCTCAGGCTGTCCTTGAGCTTGGGGCACTGGGCCCGTATGTGGCCTCTCCGGCCACAATTATAGCAGCTCATGCCCCATTGGTCCCCTCGAGAGGGGCGGTCGGTCCTGATGCTGGACAGTCCCCTTTTGAGGGGGTTCTCCATATTCCCTCTTTGGGAGGTCCTGTGGTGACTCTCTCGCTGCATCGTGGTGGGTCTGTTCCTTCGGGACTCCTCCCGGCCACCTCTTGGCCAGCTCTTCACAAACTCATCGGCCAGCCGTCCAGCATGTCGTGGGTTCTCTGGCTTCTGTTCCTCCAACCACAGCCTTAGGTTGGATGAGCACCGCTTATACAGTTGCTCCAGCACAATCATTTTAACCAGGTCCTCCTTCGTCCGGGCCGCATCTGCCCATCTGTGGGCATACCCCTCCATAAGAATGGCCAGTTCTAGATATGTGCCCTCAGGGGTTTTATCCTGCCTCCGGAACGTTTCCCGGTACATCTCGGGAGTCAGCCCAAACTCGTGTAGCAGGGCCTTTTTGAACAGTTCTTAGTTCCCTTTCTCTGCTGCTTCCATTCGGCTGTACACCGCCAGGGCTTTGGGGTCTAGTAAGGGTATGAGACACCAGAGCCTGTCTGCAGAGTCAACCCTGCGCATCTCACAGGCCGTCTCAAAGGCCGTCAGGAATTCATCTATATCCTCCCCTTCCTTACGCGGGGCCATGATGCCCTTATCAAAGCTCCTCCTCACAGTCTTGGATCCCCCGTCACTCACCGCAGCCGGGGCCTCACTGCTCCTCAGCCTGGCCAGCTCCACCTCATGCTGACGCTGTTTTTCCTTCTCTTCCCTCTCATGCTGCTGCTGCTTCTCTCAGTCTTCCAACTCTCTCAGTCTCATCTCTCGGTCATATCCAAAGTGCCTGCGCTCCAGGGCTGGGGAACCCCGCCGGGAGGATCCCCTGCTGGCTGCCAGGGTCTGGGTGCCCTCGGTATTTGTGGGGCTTCCCCCAACCCCGCCCCTAGGCACAGGTGAGAGGGGCATCGGGATGTCCTCCGCAGCAGTCTTCCCTCTCCCCATCGGGTCAGGCACCGGGGCTGGAGCTCCGTCTGCTGGGCGGCTCCCCTCAGAGGCAGGGCTCGGTGCATCCACATGATCCTTCTCCTCCAGCTGCGCTATCAGCTGGTCTTTGGTCAGTCTTGCAATGCGCAGTGCCCGCTGCTTGCATAGCTCCATCAGGTCGCTCTTAAGGCACTTGGCATACATCTTCCTGCTGGCCACTTGCAGGCCTGTGCTCTCAGCTTCCCACGGTTTCCAGGAGGAACCCCCTTGTGTGCCAGCCGTTCTCACCACCACTCTCCCAGGGTCGAGCTGCCACTCTTCACGCCTAAGACTGCTCTCCGCAGTGCCCAAGGGGACCCCGCTGCTGCAACAGACCTTCTCGCTGGTCACACACTCTCAGGGGTTGAGCGTAGCTCCTCCGCCCCCTGAAACCACTTCTCCCTGGATCTTCAGCACACCTGGTTCCCGTCAAGCCCCCTTCGTTATACTGCTCCCCAATCACTTACTGCAGGAAGTGCCATTCACGGGGTGCAGTAGATCCCACCTCTGCCACCAGTTGTCATGGGAGGTGGGGGAGTCCCGTTCCCACACACACACACACACACACTCTTCCTGGGATTCCCAGTGATTCTTAGCCAGCCAGTAGATCAGAAAGTTTATTGGAGATGCCAGGAACACAATCCAACTCCGAGCTTGTCAGTACAAAGAGGACCCCTTAGTCAGGCCCTTCTGGGGGGCAGGGAGATGAGACCCCAGATCCGGGCTCCCCACCTCCCTTTCCCAGACCGCTTCTACCTGACTTCAATCCCTCCACCCGTCTGCCTTCCTTTGTTCACTTCCCGGGTAGGTGTCAACTCCCCTCCCCCTTCTCATCTCAGGTTACAGCTCCAGATATCTCCCTTCAGAAAAGCCTCCCCCCACGCACAGTGAAACTTTTGAGATCATGTCCACCCTTCTCCCTGCTTGTCACAGAGGGGTTTCTGTTCCAAAGGCCTGAGGGCCAGAGCTGGGACACACAGGCCCCTCCGCCACCTCCAGGCAGGGTGTGATGAGGCCAGGGGCTCTCAAACTTCATTGCACCGCAACCCTCCTCTGACAACCAAATTTAAGATACGACCCCAGGCAGCGGGACCAAAGCCTGGGCCTGCCCGAGCTTCGACACCCGTGCTGGAGCTGGGGTCGGGTACGGTGCCTGTAACCTGAGCCCCACTGCCCAGGGTTGAATCCCTGGGGTTTGGGCTTTGACCCTGAGTGGTGGGGCTCGGGCTTCGGCCCCGGGCCCCAGCAAGTGTAACATCAGCTCTGGCAACCCCATTAAAATGGGGTTGCGACCCACTGTAAGGTCCTGACCCACTGGACTAGGGCCGTTCCACCCTCAGCCCTCTCTGCACCAGCAAATCTTGGCCGGTGCCGCTGACCGTGGGCACAACGCTGACAGCTGAGGACTCAGGGCCGGCCAGCCAGTCAGGGGACAGACACAGCTTCAGGTGATGTAGTGCACGGCTCAGATACCAGCGGACAGAACCCTCTCGGTATATGGCTCCCCTCTAGTCCCCCTTTGCACTCTTTGGGATTACCACTAGATTGGTTTAAGTAGCAGAGACAGATGGAGCCAAACGCCCCCAAGAAATTGGCCGAGTGCCCACACCTAGGCCTGCTCCTCCAAAGGCCGCACCCCGAGGGAGTCGGGGCCCAATGCGGCGACGGAACGCCTTTCTCAGTGAGGGATCTGGAAATTCCCAGCCCATGTGGTTGCTGTGTGGTCCTTTGTGGGGTGATCCCATGAGACGCCAGCGCGTTACACTGTCCTGCCAGAGCCTCTGGCTGTAAATCACTCTCCTGCATGGGCTGGTGGATGGGGCAGGCCGCAGGACTCCTGGGTTCACGTCCTGACTCTGCCGCTGGCTGGCGGCCACGTGACCCTGGAGAAGCCACAGGCCTTGTCTGTGACAGGGGGCAGATAATTGACCTACTCCGCAAGGGCTGGGGGAGGCTGGAATGCGAGTAGAGCGTGAGGCATCTCACATGGAGGCGAACAGAGGAGCTGTCCGGTCTCAGAGCAGACATGCTAGGTCCAAAATGGCCGCCTTCTCAGGAAGCGCCTCTCAGGAGATGTCATGAGATGGCTGCCCCATCATGTGAATGGACCCTGGCCTTTCAGCTACCCCTCACGTCCAGGACAAGCACAAGCAGGCTCGGATGCTGGGGTGATGGGCAGCCCAGACAAAGCTGTGCCAAAAGAGTGAAAAACATAGCAATGTTGTCTCCCAAATGCACGGGTCACGCAGTACGCTCAGCGGCCTCTGCATTGGAGCAGACCCAGCCTGGAACAGCGGTGGGGGCTGCAGGTTTGGGGGTGAGGGGCCCTGAAAGGGCTCTCGGCGGGGGGAACTCAGGCCTGGAATAGCAGGGGGCTCTTGCAGTCAGTCCCTGCTGCGTTCGGTAGCAGGCGTCCAGAGAGCACCTGTTAGCGTGTGCCACCTGGCTCCTTTTTGCCCATAGACGACCTCCACTCTCTGTTGTAGCGTCTCCTTTCCACACCGGCTTCTGCAAGCCGCGGCCCAACCTCCTCCCCGCCGGGCCCCAGCTGCTCCCTGTGCCTCGGACGGGACGGGATGTTGTTTTGATCCGAGCAGCATTTCTGCAGCTGCGGGTCAACAAACCAAACCGAAGCGCGTTTCGCCCCCGTCCCTCGCCCCGCTCCCCTCCCCTCCCCCGGCTCCCTGGGCGCTCCCCCTCACTCATAAAAAATTAAAACTCTTGATATCATCTCGCACAAATGTGGCTTTCAGGCCTCGTCAGTCACCAGACACGTCCCACAATCTGCCCTGGCTCCAGACAGCTGGAGCAGCTCGCCGCGGACCGGGATGACTTCATCCTGCCTCCCACAGAATGGGGTTACCCAGAGTGCTCCTGGGGGGGAGTGGGGAGCAATGGGGGGGGACACACGCAGCCATCAACGCAGATCCCAACAGCACCCCCGCCCCACCTGAGCCAGGCAGCTTTATCTGGACACGCTGGATGGGGAGCCCCTCTGGCTGTTTGGCCTGGGAATGACCCCGGTCCCCGTACATCAGCCCCGCGCAGGAAGAGCGGCCGGGGCGCAGAGGGCCGTCCCTGTGGGCGCCGGCGAGTCAGCTGGCCCGGGCTCCGGTGCCGCAGCACTTTATGAGGGCTGACCCCTTGTGCTAGAGCCTGAGGCAGGGTAAATCCCTCTCCTCCTAGGAGTGCAGGTGCGCGGGGCCGCCGGAGGGGGGACGGAGCCACAGATGCAGGCGAGGATCCGGGGAGGGGGAGCCAGGCCTCGGCGCCGAGCCCCATGCTGCGATAGACACGTCCTGCGGCTCGCTGGGAGCGACGCCTCCCGCTGGCACCGGCAGCCCAGCTTGGCGCCTGAGGTGAGAACTATGGCAGGGGCCAGCCGGGCACCGGCAAAGCCAAGAGCAGCCGCTAGAGCTGGGGATGCAGGATGGGGGCCAGACTGGCGTGCAAGGGCAGCTCAGGGCAGTGCAGGGAACGAAGAGCTTGCTGGCCAGCGGGGGCCCCTGCTCGCTAGGTCAGGACGGCACCCACGAGCCGCCTTTCCAGACACCACACTGGGTCCTGCTGCTGCAGCCGCCCTGCTGCCACTCGGCCGCCAGGACTCAGCGTCAGCCTCCTCCCTGGCCCAGAGCATCAACCCATCAGCTCCCCGCAGCGCTGTCCCACAGCTCGGAATAGCAGGGGAGGGTCACAACCTTGCTGGACAAGTCAGGAAGGAGCCGCAAGCAGGGACGTGGAGACCAGAGTATCCTGCTCACAAGGGATCTGCACTGGGCTCAGGGTTAGCGCCTGATCATGCCTGTCTCCCTCGCCTCCCGGCCCCATGGAAACTTCCCAGGGACTCCTCTGAGACCCTGTCCACCTGACAACATCCCAAAATGCACCCAGGAGGGAGGCGCTCCCCAGAATTCACCCGGGAGGGAGGGGCTCCCCCAGAATGCACCGGGGAGGGAGGGACTCCCCCAGAATGCACCTGGAAGAGAGGGAGGCGCTTCCCCAGAATGCACCTTGATGCTGAAGACAAGGGTCATCTCACAATGGCCAGAGCAATTGTTGGCTTTTAAACGCTGCCATTAGACCTCATCTTGGCAGCCCCTTTTCCTGGCTTAGGCCCCTTCGGCACAAGGCTGGGCGCACATAACAGCACCGGTTTCAGTCTTCGGCAACGAGTGTGCCATGGGTCCGTACCTCCTCCAGGGCCATGACGGGAGACCCTGGAGCCTGCCTCCTCGAGTGTCACAGAACGAGGCTCATAGGGATCCCACGAGCACCAGAGAGTATAGCTCTGGCTTGGGGCGTGTGCCGAAAATGCTCCCTGACACCAGACCCTACAGGACTCACGGCCACAGGATGCTCCTGAGGTCAAGAGGTCAAGGATTAGACCTCTTAACAGGAACAATAACGGTTTAACGCATTGAAATCCTGCTACGCTCTTGGCCTCGATAATGGCTTGTGGCAATGAGTTCCGCAGACCCCTGCCTGCAAGGCGTTTCTGGCTCCTTTGAATCCTGTTTTCCAGATAGAGGCCTCACATGGAGATAGGGTTGAAACGCGAAGGGATAGGAACTCTGCTGCTTCAGAGCCAGAGCCAAGCACTAATTAACAGGGATAGGAAGCCCCTCCCCTAAGAATGGTCATTGTCTACAGTTCCATTATGGGGTGTCTTGCACCTTCCTCAGCACTCCAGATGCAGGTTGCTGTGGGAGATGGACTCTGGTCTAGATGTCTGTCCCTACTCTGGTGCGACATGGTGATTCCTGGGTAGGTGGGGGAGGGTGTTTTTCCAGGGGAAATAGATTCCCAAAGGCCACGGGATTTGCTGCACCGAAGTGGGACGTCCCACGGAGAGCAGACGCTGAGCGGCTGTGGGCTGGAAAGCCGGTTCCTTGAAATTCACATCCGAAGGGAGGGAACTGAAAAGGCAGCAAGACTGAAGCAGGGGGATGAGGTGCCCTATGACACTGCAAAGAACGTGGAACAGGGCGGTGCTGGGAGCTGAGACGTACCAACTGGGCGGCGCCTGAACTGCTCGAGTTCGGAGGAGACAGCTCTGTATGGCGACTCCATTGTGGAGGTTTCTTGCCGGCATGTGGGGCGCCACCTCTGCTGCCCGTGGGGTTCCTAACAGAACAGAGCCCGCTCTCCCCTGGCTGCAAGCCAAACACGTGAAGCCCGCAAGGCAGCCACCAGGAAGGGGCAGAGGTGGAGAAAGCCGCAGCATGGCTTGGGGAGTTAAGAAACAGGATGTCCTTTGGCTACTGGAATCTGGCCCTTCAGAGAGCAACCGGAAATCCAGCCCCGAGACTGTGAAGGGGCAGTGAGACCAAGTCTACATCTAGAAGTTGCATTCGGAGAGCAGACGCATGGCCGAGCAGGTGAATGGGAGCCTTGGCAGCTCGGCCTATGACTGGCCAGCACTCGCTGCCTGGGCCCTGGGTTGAGGGAACAAGGAACATGCACAGCACAGAGGCAGCTGGGATCGGATCCCCTCCCCTACCGCGGGCTGCGGCTGCCTGGCCTACCCCACGCTCTCCTAGGCTACAGAAAGAGGATCGGCACCGACTGAGCAGAAGAGGACAGGTGGTGTTTTTCTGCGTGCTTTTGCCAGGGGTTGATGGTCATGTTAAGGGGCCGGCCAGGGAGACTCAAGCCCTTGATCTTTGATTTCAACGTGTAGAGCACATAGTAGCTGGCAGCAAAGAGTACTTGGATAGACTCCCCTCACGGCCAAACCGCAGCCTGACCCAAAGCCCTTACGGACATTCAAAGTAGCATGTGAGTAATGGCTGCTTCCTGCAAGTCCTGAGTCATGCATGGACATGTGACGTGCCCATGTGACCCCCCCCCCAACTCCATTTTGCTGTAATTTTCCACAGTAAGAACGAAGAGGTGCTTACACCTGGAAAAGACTATAGAAGGCAGATGCATCAACTCCATTTTGTCTTCAATCCTGCTTCTTACTCTGGACGAACTTTTGCTACAAACTGAAGCTTTCAACAAAAGACTGAAGGACCCATCCCAGCTGTGGATGTTTGTACTCCAGAGACTTGATTTGAATCTGCAGTTTATTCTACCACTGATACAAACCTGAACCAAGAACTTTGCCATTACTGCATGTAATTGATTCCATTTAAACAATTCTAGCTCTCACCTATATCTTTTTCCTTTTATGAAAAAACCTTTAGATTTTAGATTCTAAAGGATTGGTAATAGCATGATTTGTGGGTAAGATCTGATTCATACATTGACCTGGGCCTGAGGCTTGGTCCTTTAGGATCGGGAAAACCTTTTTCTTTTATTGGGGTATTGGTTTTCATAACCATTTGTCCCCATAATGAGTGGCTGGTGGTGGTGATACTGGGAAACTGGAGTGTCTATGGGAATTGCTTGTGTGACTTGTGGTTTAGCCAGTGGAGTAAAACCAAAGTCTCCTCTCTTTGCCTGGTTTGGTTTACCTTAAAGGTGGAGAAACCCAAGCTTTGAGCTGTAACTGCCCTGCTTGAAGCAATTTGTCCTGACTTGGCACTCTCAATTGGGTCCCACCAGAAACGGCACCAGGCACTCTCAGTTGGATCCCGCAAAAAACAGAGCTGTTACAGAAGCCGAGATAAGACCTAGTCTAGAATAGATACTATGGTTCCCTCAATTAATTGGTGGGGTTAGTTTACATGTGTCACATTAAAACAATCTGTCTCTGTGCTAATTTCCCAAAGCCCTACCAGGTTGACAACCATGGTTGTCGGATGGATTATGTGTCCATGGTGTGGTAAACTTCCTTTGCCATTTGAATGTTCCTGATTTTGTGGATTCTCTGAGCCTCACCACTCATCGATTTCACCCTTGTCCTTGGCTGCTTGATGTCACAACAGGATCACCGTTGGCAGACCTGGCCAACCCAGCTCAAACATGGAGAGTGCCATCTTGTCTTCATGGAGTTCTTCACAGCTACTGACTCCGACTCTAGACTCTCCTTCCCAGGGAAGGTGACAGAGAATTATTTTCACATGCGGATGATGCGTGTGCATGTGGAAGATCATGCATGGGTGGGTGGGTGTGCTCCCATGTCCATGCGGCTCAGTGGGCCTAAGGGGACATGAGTCTGGGGGGTCCTGATGGAGGGTGAATGAGGTCGACCTTCTGGAGAGGCATAGCTCACTCTGCGACCCCCAGCCTGCATTGCAGCACTGGGAACGCCAGGGTAGAGTGCTGGCTAGAGTAGAGTGCAACTTTTACACTTCCTTATAGAGCTGGAATAGCTCAGGGCTGGGTTGGGCCACTCAGTGAATTAAGCAATAATTAACGGTAATTAATAACCTCTGAGATGGAGGCCACAGCAACCTTTAAACAGAGCCCAGCGAGCCCAGAGCTCTGGTGGGGAGGAATCCCACTGCAAGGACAGCTGGTGGACTTGGCCTGCACTCACATCGAGTTCCTCACAGTCTGAGCGTTCGCCCCCCCCCCCTTAGACAGCTGCCCCATAGCTCTAAAGTTCCTCCACTGGGCACCTGCTTGGCACTGCGTGAGGAACGGGACTGGCAGAGCTCCGGTTTGGAAACTGCAGGGCGGCAAACCATTGAAAATGACAACGGAGCCCATTATCTCACCCTCTCAAGAGAAGGCCATCGAATGACTGCAAAGCATCTTGTGCTCATGGCCTACAGCCAGCGGCTGGAGAAGTCCTGAGACAGATGGGCGAGGATGGATGGACAGATAGAATTAACCGTGCAGCACCGGGATGAGGTGGATGATTAAATAATCCTGACTCCACAGCTGAGGGCCCTGAGGCACAGAGCAATGAAGCCCACTCACTTTGGCTGTCTTGGTTTCAGGGGATGTTTCAGTGTTGAAAAGTGGACAGCTCAAAACTGCAGCATCCAAATACAATGGGGTATTTTAGGAACCATTAGGGTGCAGCCGGCCATCTAATCCCTAATCCCAGTTCATGGGAAACTAAGAAGCAAAACACAGATATCTTTAAACATAGACAGCTCAGTGTTCCTGCACTTGTGTCTTCAACCAGGCACCAGAGCATGATGCTTCTAGATATAAACAGCTGCTTTTGCAATCACTCTCACCAAGAGCACTATCAGCTTTACAACCAGGAGGGAGAAAGGATCTGGAAATATTGCTAAGCCCAGCTCACAGAGATACAGCTCTCCGCCACCACCTCTAAAGAGCTTAGATCTCTTAGACGGGGTGAGCCCTGCTCGACAATAACCCTCTTCTCCTGCAACAATAACCCTCTTCTTCCGTAACAATAACCCTCTTTAACTTTTCAACTTGCCACCTGCGCCACGGTTTATAAAATTTTAAAGCTAATGGTGCCTCCAATAATGACAATGCAGATGGATAAGCTGCATCCTGGGATGAATAAATTATAAGAGCCTGAGTGAATTGCAGTGGAAGGGACGGCAGCTGCACGCTTGGAATCAGATGGGCTCACTGCTCTGGACAGCCTGATGTTGTCCTGGGTGGCTGTGTTTGTTCTGGCCTTGCTTAGTGCCAGACCAAGAGACCACCTGAGTGCTCGAGGCCTGGGAGAGCCATGGCTGCTCTACATCATGTTCTATTCCAGGGTTTCCTGGTGCCGGGCGATACACAGCTGCAGCGTTGCCTGGTGGCCTAATTGCAGGGCTGCCTGGAAGAGCCAAGCAGGTCTTGGCTCCTCTTAGGGACTTCAGTGACTTGAACCAACATGCGGAGCTGCCCAAGCTGTTAGCTCAAGCTAGGAAATCTCAGGCCCGGTTAGTATGTGGGTGGAAGGCCGCCAGCGAGGGCTCTGGGAGCTGATGGGATGCTGGAAGGTTTGGTACAACGGGCTGCAGCTGCTGTTTCATTTCCTGCAGAACATCCTTCGGCAAATCCACTTGCAATCCCCTCTTCACACACCCCGTCCCCACACACCCACAAAAATGAGGAATTAGGTGAATAAGGCTATGGTCTGAAAGCACTCCCCAGAGCTGGATGCAGACAGTGACTCAAACCAGGCCCCACAGCGCAGCGGAGGTGGGGATGGAAGCCCTAGTCTACCCCTATGTCATTGCTGCAATGGTTTGGGGCCCCACCTTAAAAATACCTTGATTCCCTGCAACCACAGGTTCAAATTCCAGCAGAAGCATCATCTGGGACAGGTAGACTGAGCTGCATGCAATGTACATTCTGTATAGGAGCCTCCCACAGGACACCTGCCTGCGGTGTGAATGCTAAAGACTCTTTGATGCTCTTTGGAAAGCAGGTGGCTGTCCCGCTGTCCCTGACCAAAACCTTGTCCTCCTGCTGCTATGTTGATTGGTTGCTGCCCTCTACCCCAGAAGCAGCTGCATTTCAGTGGAACCTGAATTGTCCATTTCCTGGTACAGATCCTTTGTTGGTGTAAATGAACACGACTCCACTGAAAGCTGCGTCCGTCAACGCCAGCTGAGGAGTCATTGACGTCGGACTTTGTGTGATTAGCCCCACAAACGGAATGCTGCATTAACTCTGTCGTCTGCAAGGTGTTTATCGTTTCCTGCTGGAATGATTGATCCCTTGAGGATTTACTAAACCATCATCCATCCATGCTTTCTTCTTTGATGGTCTCCATCATTGTAGTACCAAAAGTGCCTGAAATTCAAGTAACAACCAATCTAAACACACCGGCTTGGGAGAGGCAGGGGAAATGGTTCTAACCAGCCGGTAAAGCAGTGCCAGGGCAATGGGGGTATTCATTTGCTGCTGGTATAGGCCAGGAGCCAATTATTACCTCCCTGGAACCGGGCTGGAGCAGGAGGAGGGGAACAGAGGTGATTCCTTCCCAGGGATGCCCCAAGGTAGCATGCTAGGCACCGTGGTATCATTTGCCTTCTGATTCCCAGGAACACGTCTGGTAGTTGGAATATTTCTGCAGACCCTTCCGATGACTCTCTTCCAGCCTGCAGCTTGCTGGTCACCCATTTGCTCTCAGCTCTCTACGGCGGGTGACTGGAGACCTCCGGCCCATGGCATTTGTTTCTGCGCCAGGATTGGCCAAATGGGAATCTGGAGCCAGGGTGTCCTGGAACCATTCACTTCCCCAGGTCTGGTCAGGAGGAACACACACCTCGAGGCCCCCGGCAGCACATTCTGGAGGTTAATCCCACCATGGGGATTCTGGCAAGGCTGATTATCAACCTGTGCTTCACTCCTATACTTTACAGCGTCCCCAGAGGGCTCCCTGACAGAATTACAACCCCGTGATATACAACTGGCTGGAGGTTATGCTGTGTGTAACACCTATGTGCCTGTCTCTGAGCCCTGCGTATAAACAAGGAGCCCTGTTTATAAGCATTCAGGTCCAGCAGCCCCGGCTAGTGCCAGCCGCATGCTGGCTTTGTTCTGCCTGCACCGCTCTCTTCGTGCGCCTCCCTGCTGACCCCTCGCCGCTCCAGTCCTGCATCACCATGTCCCTGTCACTGCAACGCAGGCCTCACCTGCCTGATCTCACCAGTCTGCTTTCCACCTGGTGCCTACACCCTGCATTTAATTCTGTCTACTCCCTAGCTGCAGCAGAACTGTATTCCCCCCACCTCCTTCCCAACCATGCACTAACATCAACCGGGCTATTCCAGGCCGCCCCACAAGCAGTTCTGCCAATGTCCCTCTGTCTTGACTTGCAGCATCCCTGCTAGTCTAGATCTGGGTCCCCCTCAGAGCTCTGCCAATGCCCCTCCACCCTGACGAGCAGCCCCTCTGCTGCCACAGCCCTGGGTCCCCCACACAGCTAATCCATCCCAACCCGCAGCCCCCCCTTCTCTCCCAGTCCTGGTCTCCCCACACAGTGCTCAGAATGGACTTGTGCTCTGCAACTCTCCCAGTTGTCCCACTACTAGAAGGTGGAGAGGTCTGTGTTTCTACAAGGGCAGGTGATTGTTATTCCCCCTACCAGTGAGGTACCCGCTGCCCCTCTCTCCCCTTGCTTGCAGGTTCACTAAGAGCCCCTGGGGTTGCTGAGGGGTGGAGCGGCAGGGCAGAATGACCCTGGCAGTGCTGAAGATCTATGGCAGACAGGAACGCCTGCCTTTGTGGGGCCTCTCCTGAGCTCATAGGCTTCTTCTACTTCCTGCCCTGTCTCCGTTTGCTCCCCTCAGTTGGGACACGGGTCACAGAGAGGTGCAGTCTGTGGCAAGATCTCCCAGAGGAGCTACTGTGTCTCAGGTAACCCCTCTGCCTCCAGGTGTCCTGTCCTGCCGGAGATCGTCCTCCTCGGGGTCAGGCCCCCACCCACTGAGTCCCATCACCACCCCAGAGCCAGCATACGGAAGCTCTCCGAGCTGGCCCTGTCTCACTGCTGCCTCGCTGGTTCATCCAGCTTTTGAATCGGCAGGTAAATCATTGGCGTAAACATATTGCTCTGATCCTTGTGAGAGGGAATCTATCCCCCGGCTCCTGCTGTCACAGTGCCCTCCAGCTGCTGTCTGGGGAGGGCCCAATTGATCCCCATGCCCAGGGCACACCTAATTCATTACTGAGGGGCCGCTGCTGATCAGGGGGAAGGCTGCAGCCTATGGGAACAGCTACGCTTCATGCTTACCCCGGACTCAGACTCAGGTTTGAACCCAACCTCTTCTGTCTGCACATAAGCCAGCGTGGCTCAGGTCAGCAAGCACTCAGGACCTGGGTCCTAGGACTCTGCCAGCCCTAGTCACGCTGAGACTCGGGTCCAAGCCTGGTCATTTTGCTGTGTGGACACAGCGCGAGTGCAGATTTGAGTCAGAAGGTCTGTGTAGAGCAGTGTGGACGCGTTAGCCTGGCTGTGAGGCCTGGGGCCAGCAGTTGTAAACCCAGGTTCACACGGCAGTGTGGACACTCCAGCACCAGTGTGGAAACACTGAATCCTCCAGACCCGGGTTTACCATGCAGTGCAGACACACCCTCGGAGGCTAATTTTCCTCCCATTGCCATCCGTGTAGATCCAGGGTAACAGATGGTGGTGGGGTTACTCCAGATCTACCTCCTGTGAATGCAGAATTTGGCCTGTTGTGTATACACTCAGCTCCATCTCACCCTCTAGCAAATGCACACTCTCTGCTCTCTGTTGTGTCCTGTAACAGGGTACAACTCACCACCATGGTGCCTTCTACTGGACAGTCCAGGAATTAGCTCTCAGTCCATATGGAGCGCCCTCTGCCAGTGGGGTTCCCGTCAATCTCTCGCCCTCTGCTGGCATCTGGACCCGCATTGCTCTTCTCATGGCTCGGCGACATCTTCCTCAGGACACTGCCCTCTGGCAGTGCTCCAAAGTCCATCCTCACCCCCTTCCGGGTGGGGGTGGAGGGGAGGACTAACTGCAGTCCTTACACCGGCCTCAGCGGCCTGCCACAACCCCCAAGTTCACTCCCTCTTGTGTTGGGGGGCAGGTTGCAGCCTGACTTGGCCACTGCCCGGTGCAGCACGAAGGGGGAGACCCAGGCACGCCCTCTACTCTGGGTCCCAACCCAGGGACCCTCTGACGGCAACCTCTCTGCCCTCCTTCCTCTCCCCTGCCTTGCTGTCCCTGGGCCACTTCCCCTGTGGCCCTTTGCCCTCTCTAGACCTTTCTGTCAGGCCCCGCAGTCTGGCAGGACTCAGGCTGAAGTGCTCACTTCTGCTCCCCTGAGCCTGCCCAGAACTGCTCTGTCCAGGGTGCTGGTCTCCTGAGCAGGAGACAGACCTCCCCCTCCGAAGGTCTGGGACAGACTCCCTGCTCTTCTCCCGAGCAGCCTCTTTATAGGGTCTAGCCTAACCCTGATTGGCTGGCTCTAACACTGGCCCTGAATGGCTCCCAATAAGCCCTCATCTGATTGGCTGCTTGCATGCACGGCCACTCTGGCCTCTCTTGGCCCTATCTCTCATAAGAGTGGGGCAGCTGCCCCACTACATGTCCCTTCTTGGGCCTACAACTGCTGCTGGCCTCATGGACTCCCAGACCTAGCTGCTTGACCATTCAGTGAAAGCGGAGACCAGCGAGGAAGCCCTGCTTGCCCTTCCCCCTTGGGGAGGGGAAGGAATGGCAGCCACGGGGGAGGGCAAGCAGGCAGAGGAAAGGGGACACGTCCTCGAGCCATTCCAGATGGGGGCTAGCCTCCCCCAGCCAGCGGTTCACCTACCTTCTCCCAGCTGAAATGGCCAACAAGGGAGCGAGCTGAGGGCCAGGCTTTGCCACCGGGCTGAGCCATCCAGTCCCAGGAACTGTTCTGAGCCACGGCTCACTGGGCTGGATTTGACGCCGGAATGGGCTCCAGGCCCACGGCCACCTCCCCGCCTGTCAGACATGCGCCATTTGACACGGAGTTTACCCAGTGGCTGCAAGTCAGTGGCAGGGGTAAAGAAAGCTCATTAATCCTCATTGTATGATGTGCTTAGCAGGTCACCCTCAGCTGGGCTGCACTTGCTAAGCAGGGCGTAAGGGTGCCAGAGGTCAGTAAGGTGTTGTTATCTGCTGGTGTGGGTCTCCTTTGACCCCTTCCCCTATCCACTCATTAGATCCAACTGAGAGTTGTTTGTTTTGTTAAGTGGTCACTAGACCTGCAATCACTGAAAACCAGGTCTGAGGGCTCAGCCTGGTGGGGAACTGTGTGTCCAGTGAGAGCACCTAGCCAGCCTGCACTAGCTGCTGCAACCCCTGAGAGGCATGTTGAGTGGCAGGGCCTCAGGGCCTTGCAGAGGTTGCAGGAGAGAGAGACGGGTGGTAACTGCCAAGGACTCAGTGGGGCAGTGGCGTGCCCGGCGGCCAGCAGTGGAGTGAAGGGCGGCACAGCAGCAGGCACCAATGCAGAGTGAATGGACTCACGGGAACGCACGTCGGAACGCCGGGTCTTCCCTGGCCAAGGCCAGCCACTGTGAGTGGGGTGCGGTGGAGGGAGAGGGGAATGGTGTGTTAAAGGAACATTTGTTTGTCGTGAGGTGCGAAACAGAGGCCAAGGCCACTGGCCAGTGTACTCTGGGGTGGGTGTTTGGCTCCTGGTCATATGCTTTCGAATCATGGTTGTGGGGTTTCCCTACATTAATGCCAGGTTCCTTTCCCCTTTTGTATTAAAAGTTTTCTTTGCTATACGCAGACTCAGTGCTTGTGAGAGGGGAAGTATTGCCTCTCAGAGGTGCCTGGGATGGTTACTGTGGGGCTGGAGCTGGTCTGTGTTGTACTGTTTAGAGGAATCCCTAGGTATTGAACCTGGCTGGTGTTGCTGCCAACTCCACCTGGCAGAAGGGCTACATAAGTGCAAAGCACTACACCTAGGATGGACAAATCAAGCGCACAAATACACAGTGGGGAGTAAGTGGCTAGGAGTGGTACTGCGGAAAGGGTTCTGGGGCTGATACTGCCTCACAGATTGATTGATGCTGTGAAAAAAGCGGCTATCATTCTCGGATACCAGAGTGTCGTAGGTTCAAACATGAGCAGTAACTGTTCTGCTCTACTCGGCATTAGTGAGGTCTCAGCTGGATGCTGTGTCCAGTTCTGGGACCTCACGGTAAGAAGGATGTGGACAAACTGGACAGAGTTCAGATGACCGCAGCAAAAATGCTCAAAAGTTTAAACATGTGAGGGCAGGTTAAGAAAACTGGGCCTGTTTAGTCTTGAAGAAAGCAGCCTGAGGGGAACCTAAGGGCTGGAATGCAGAGGACGGTGATCAGTCAATCTCCATGTACACCAAAGATAGGAGAAGATAGCTTGTTTCTATCACGTCCTGAAGACACAGACTGGTGCTGAAAACACTCTTTGCAGTTGCACTGCAGCTGTGGGAGGGTAGGGCCCTGACTGTAGACACTGTAGCCAACCTTTCTCGGGGCTAGACTGTGATCTGGCCCATGTCCCTGCACAGGGCATAAGGGAGTGGAAGAAGGGGCTTGCTCCTTCTCCCTGGGTGGTGGCTGCTGGGGGAGCAGAGAATCTCAAGAGTCACATGTGATAAAATATGTGGAGATATGCCCATCTCATAGAGCTTGAAGGGTCATTGAGTCCAGCCCCCTGCCTACACTAGCAGGACCAAGTACCATCCCATAACAGATTTTTGGCCCCAGATTCCTAAATGGCCCCCCGACAAGGATTGAGCTTACAACGCTGGGATTAGCAGGCCAATGCTCAATCCACTGAGCTATCCCTCCACCCATATATGATGCATGGCTAGAAAGGGTTAAACATCCTTCAAAATAAATAACCCTTAAAAGACATGTGGGGAGATGTCTGTGGTTTTGTGTATTTACATATGTCTGCGTAGGATGGACAAGGTAATCAAAAGTCCCTGTCTATGCTGTATTCTCATATCATTGAAATAATTGTAAACTCAGGCTATCTCGGTATTCATCTCTTTCAAATTGACTGTGCATGGTGGAGGAACAAGCAAATGGCCTTATGTTCATTTGTAGAGTGATGGACTTCCTTCAAAGTCATCCTAATGACCTTTTGTTCCCCGAGGGAATCCCAGCTTGTCAAAAAGACATGAAATTGTATAAAAGATCCGTGGGTCCTGATTCTATCATCTCAGATCTGCTTAGACTTCACCGGGGAAGTTTGAGTTGCAAGACTGAGGTCCTGGTTATGCTGGTACTCCCCAAATATGAGATTTGGACATTGGACTATGACCAATGAACTGAATCCTAATGCAACTACAGAGCTCACCATCTCTGCTGTGAATCTGCACCTCAATGAACTGAACTCATGTCTCTATGTATATTGCTCTTTTAACCATATCCTCTCTTTTGTTTTTTATACATTTTAGTTTAGTTAATAAGAATTGGTGATAGTACATATTTGGGTAAGATATGAAACATTCATTAACCTGGGAAGTAGTGTGTCCGATCATTTGGGATTGGTAGAACCTTTTCTTTTATACGATGTAATATGATTTACAGAAATTTTATCATATTTGACGTGGGTACGTGGATGGAGGCCTGAGGCTGAATCACTGTAAGGGAAATGTGTTGTTTGGACTTCTGAGTAACCAGTGAGGTCATAAAGAAGCTGTTTTATGCTGGCTTGGTGAATCTAAGTACTGGAATATCCACTGGCTTATGGGGATGCCCCATTCTTTGCAGTTCATCCTAACTGAGCGACCCCACCCGCACCCCACAGCTGGCTTCCCACTGGAACCCTGGTCACAGTGTAGTAGTCGTGCTTGGCTACACATTACAATAGGTTAATAGGATTTTTGGATCAGAACTACACACTTGTCAAAATTTAATTTTGATATTGGAGAGTTTAAGGGTTAAAAATCAGTTACAGTGAATGACCCATGATCAAGATCCTGACAGAAAAAGCCTGGCAGAATTGTGCTTACAAAGACAGTTGTATATTAAACAAAAGGCCCCAGAGCAGGAACTGAAAAATCTGTTCATTGCCAGTGATAAGGAAGCAGCCCCAGCGAAAATGCTTGCAGTGAGAAACCAGCAGCTAGAACTTGAACACAAGCAAAAAATTGCTGATATAGAAAGAGAAGTTGCTAAAAGAGAACGTCTGTGTTTTGAACACGAACAAAGAATGGCATATGTTCAATTGCAGGAACTAGAAGCTAAGGCAAAAGTGGACAGACTTAAGCTCCAACTCAAGAGAATAAAGGAACAAGAGGAACTGTATCATTCTAAAAAAACAGTTCTTCTCAGCAACAAAGATGGGGATAGAATCTATCCAGTTTGTAACAATGTTGGTATGTTGTTTAACTCTAAGCAGTTTTCTGTGTGTAACCAAATTTACCCCAACATTGCCACCTTTTAGGTAAATACTTTTACTGTGAGCTTGGGTGAAGATAACCCCATAACTTGCACAGAGAATGTAAAAGTCAATGGTAAAAGTTGTTTAGGGAAAATTACAGCTTCTAACATCACCCTTGTTAAAGCAGATCTTGTCAGAGAGGAAGATTATTTACCAAATCAGGGTGTGAATATTGCAATCCTCTATGAGTTTCCTGTGGTGTGCCTTTAGCCAGAATCTATATGGAATGGAAGGGTGTTAAATATGAAGTTATAGCTGGTGTAAGAAAGTTATTGTCTAAGGATCTTTTGATTGGGGATGATATTAAAGCTTTGTTCAGTCAGGTTGACATAAACCAGTCACTGGAAAGACATAATCCTGAACCTCTGTCTACTAGGGGGTAAGGATTTGCCTGTGGAGGATTTCTCCAAATGTCTGTCTGAGGAAGATAGCTGTTTGTCTGTGCAAGGAAACAGTGTATATGTGGAAGAAATTTCGGAGTGTCTGGCTGGTATCTCAGAAGTGAATCTGGCATTAGATAAAGTTCAGGGAGATGTTTCTCTAGAGCAAATTAAAGTTGGTGATCAGTTTCAAGCCCTAACTGAGGACAGAAGGGTACATTCTTGGTGAGTGATAAAATGTTGTCTAGTAAACCTTGGGAAAGTTAGCCTGACCCAGGTAAAAGTGATGTGCTTAAAGTAGCTCAGTGTAATAAGACACTATTTGTGGAAAACAGCAGTTTGTCTGTTAGGGGAGAGAAAGGCAAAGAAAGTTTAGAGGAGCAGATGAACTGATGGCTTTGTCTAATCAGCAGGGAAGGCAAGGTTAGTGGAACATGAGTATCCCTATACCTTACCTGTTACCAGTGTGGAGAAGTGTGACAGTGGAGGAAATGTCCCTGTGTTTGTTAAGGGTAATGACTTACCTCTGAAGGGAGCTACCCCAATCTCCAAGCAATTGTCCGTGAATAGCCATGTGTGCTGGGACAAAGGAAAGGATATCCCAAGCTATTTGTCTATTAAAGGGGAATGTTTCTTCAGCTCTTTTCTGTCTCTAAGGCAGACAGAAGAAGCCTGTCAGCCTATGATAGTTGAAAATTATCAGTTGACCCAGAGCTGATTCTGGATCCAACTAAAGCCCAGGCAGGAAGTGGTCCTGAATTTGTGCCTGCTAGGGATGATGACATTGCAACCAGGTTGCATCCAGTTAATGTCATAAATAGTTCCCAGAGACCAAGTGATTCTGGTGCTTCTATTTTACCTGTCGCTAGTGTGTTGCTGGGTAAAGATATGACAACCTTTTCTGATCAGGGTGATATCATAGCCAGGGCACAAGGAAAGAATGAAGGTGATTTGACTGTGTTACCTGCTGACTGTGTGGAAACCTGTAACAAGGAAGAGAATGCTTCTAATCTTGTGACTATGAAGTCTAGCAGTTTACCTGAAAGGGGTTCTGCGAATATCCTCCTGATGGGCCAGAGGTGATTCTGGGTGTATGTGAAACTCAGAAGGAGTTTGGTCATTTGTGTGTAGTGCCAAAGTTGGTTCTAGACATAAATAAAGCTCAGAACTGTTGCAGTGCATGATATTACAGAAGGAAAGGAATTTCTTAGTGAAGTCTTTGAAGTCTGTGAAAAGGAATTGTTTCCATTGACTCATCATGGGCCATTGTTAATAGTAAAGAGTCTCTCTTCTGAGGAAAACGTGTTCCTGCCTGGTGGCCAAAGTCTTTCAAATGAAAATGAATCCCCTGAATTTGTTTTGAAAAAATCCATTGTGGATAGCTGTGAGGAGATTTCTGATGGAATAAAAATCGTTAGGAAGTTTAAACGGGACTGGGCTGTCTCAATGTTGGTTCTTTGAGGGAGCAGTCTGTATCTCTGCTTCAGAGGGGAGTCTTGACAGCTGAATCTGTAGAGCAGGAGGGCAGTTGTGCAGTTAATCTCTCAAGAATACAGGGGATAGGAGGTAAACTTTCATCTCTAGATATTTTGGCTATGTCTTATAGTTTCTTAGTGGACTTGACATCTGATTCCATGTGGAAGCAGAGGTCGGTAAGGGAAGGACAAAAGAACCTTGAGTCTAACATGCTAGTGAAAATGGAGAGGATCGCTTTAAGACAGAGTCCAGCCTTGGAATTGGTAAAGGTTGAGGATCTGAAAACTGGTAAACAGGTTAGTGTCTGTGTTGATGCAAATTACCTGACTGACTGGGGGAAGAAAGACTTGCCTGTAGCTGTTAGCAAAAAGGACACACCCAGCCAGCCAATGGATTCTGATAAGCAAAAGAGTTCAGATTTTGACCCTACTGGACAGGGAGGAAGGGAAGGATTAAATCTTGCAAATAAAAGCCACAGGTTAACCCTAAAATACCAAAACCCCAAGGAGGGGATTAAATTGAAAGCCTATGTTAAGGAAGACCCTGAAGTCAAGAGAAAACTACAAAGATTCAAACGGGATATTGAACAAGCTGATCTAAAGAATGATTTGTCTAAATCAAAGGCTTGGCATGACAAAAAAATAATTGTAAATGTACACTTGTGATAAAACTGTTATTGCTAATGATTGTAACTAACTTGTGCTAATACCAAGAACTGCAAAAATGTACGAAGTGCAGGGTTTTTTTGGAAAATCCCTTGAACACGTTCGGGGTGATACGTAAGAACTCACTATGGTGTAAAAGCCTTCATGGTTATACTGTTTCATTACATGACAACACACACTATGTTAAAAGGCCTGATGATACTGATATTTCACAATTAATGCCTGAATCTAATCTTGAAACTGTACATAGGAGAAAAACCACTACAAGCTTGAACTACTGTGCACATAGGGAAATTGAGGTATCACGCCTCACCGCCTTCATGGCTGAATGCTGGAGTAAGTGCGCTTTGAAAAACATTAATGGCTATTTTAAGTCAGCACATAGACCAAACCCAGAATCACTGAAGTGTTTCATGAAATATGGACTATGTTTTTGGCTGGGGCCAAAGCATACATGAATAATTTGACCTTACAAAGAATTCAATGTAAACACAGCTCATATCAGTGTTGGAAGGTATTTAAAGTTTATCCAGAAGCTCTAATTTCATCCTTCCATACCAGTCTCACATTGGTAGTATGACGCATGGCTATAAAGGGTTAAACATTCTGCAAAATAAATAATCCTCAAAAGACATGTCGGGAGATAATGTTTGTGGTTTTGTGTATTTACATATGTCTGAGTAGGGTGGACAATGTAATCAACAGTCCCTGTCTATGCTGTATTCTCATATCATTGAAATAATTGTAAACTCGGAATATCTCGGTATTCATCTCTTTGAAATTGACTGTGCATGGTGGAGGAACAAGCAAATGGCCTTATGTTCATTCGTATAGCGATGGACTTCCTTCAAAGTCATCCTAATGACCTTTTGTTCCCCGAGGGAATCCCAATTTGTCAAAAAGTCATGAAATGGTATAAAAGATCCTTGGGTCCTGATTCTGTCATCTCAGATCTGCTTAGACTTCACCAGGGGAAGTTTGAGTCGCAAGACTGAGATCCCAGTTATGCTGGTATGCCCTGAATATGAAATTTAGACATTGGACTATGACGGATGAACTGAATTCTAAAGGAACTCTTTGCAACTACGGAGCTCACCATCTCTGCTGTGAATCTGCACCTCAAAGAATTAACTCATTTCTGTATGTATATTGCTCTTTTAACCATATTTTCTCTCTTTTGTTTTTTAATAAATTCTCATTTAGTTAATAAGAATTGGCTGTAGCGTGTATTTGGGTAAGATATGAAACATTCATTAACCTGGGAGGTAATGTGTCCGATACTTTGGGATTGGTAGAACCTTTTCTTTTATACATTGAAATAAGATTTACAGAAATTGTCATCATATTTGATGTGGGTATGTGGATGGAGGCCTGAGACAGGATCACTTTAAGGGAACTGTGTTGTTTGGATTTCTGAGTAACCAGTAAGGTAAGAAAGAAGCTGTTTTATGCTGGCTTGGTAAATCTAAGTATTGGAATATCCACCGGCTTATGGGGATGCCCCATTCTTTGCAGTTCATCCTAACTGAGTGATCCCCCACAGCTGGATCCCTGCTAGGACCTTGGTCACATTCCCCGAGCTCCGCTCTGGCTCCAAGGCAGGGGCAGATTACTGCAGCCATGCAAGGCTGTCTCTGACATCCTGGTATTTCTCCTAGCCACCCTGAGACCTGTGAGCTGGGATCTGCTCCATTGTATGTATTTCTCTGAGCCCCAGTAGCCAGGCCGTGCCCAGCAGAGCACACCCCCATCAAGATGTTCCCCAAATGCATGGAGAGGGCCCTGGTCACAGAGTGGTGGCCCATTACGTGAAACGGGCCCAGCTCCCTGCATGCCTAGATGGCTACCCTCAGGTTGAGGTTAATGCGGGGCAGGGTGATGCCTGAATTAGAAGCTAGGAAGACAGCTGCAGAGAGGAAGCTGGGGAGGGGGGCAGGGCTGATGGAAGAGCCAGTGAAGAAAGTTGCAGGAGGGCAATTTGCTTCTGCGCTGATGACCCAGGGCTGGGGGCCAGAAAGAGACTGTCTGGGAAGCCTCCATCCTTTGGGATGAAGTCAAGCCCAGAGAGGGCAGATGAGAGGAGATCAGTTGGGCTGACTGGTTCATCGATGAAGGCACGCCGGGGGAGAAGAGAGCCAAGATCCTGAAGACTCTGCTGTAGAAAAGATGGGGTTGTGTGGAGGATTTCATGGTGGGACATTAAGTTTTGCTTGAAGACATGAGGCAGAGTGCTTTGGGATATTACTAAATGAACCCCCAGCGGGGTGCTTCTTATGTTAGCCATAACCCAGGTATCAGGTGGAGTACTGCCGAGACCCTCGAAGAGAGGGAGGAGTTGTGACAGTAGCCAGTGGAGGGTGCTTGGAGACACACACACTCAGAACATAATGAGAGTCCACTGGAAAATACACAGTGAGAAAAACACTTGGACAAAAACGTCAGCGGGAAATGTCAGCAGATTTGTTTGTCCCTTAGCTGACCGGCTGGAAATGTCCATCAGGGACTCAGAACGGACTGTCTTTGGAGCTCTGACAGATCCAGCTCTGTTCCCTGCCTGTACAATAGCGGCAGTCAGCTTTGTGCTGCTCTTTAGAACACAAATGCTTTGGAGTAGACTGTGCAGCACCTAGCAGGGTTGAGGAGAGCTAGTTTCTCCTGGAGCCTCTAGTATTATTGAACTAATAACATCTAGCGGCAAGAGAAGCTGTTTCTTTCTTGTCAGACCATTTCATCTCACTTTGCAATCCCCAAAACGCATGTTTAATCGCTAATCCCACCTTCTTATTCAGAGTTTCCTTTGCCTCGTTCCAAACGGCTTGCACAGCTCGACATGTCCGCAGCAGATGGGTCAGCGTCATGTTTCCTCATTACATAGCATCTTGTACGGTTGGGGGAGCGATAAAATCTTGAGGCAGAACAAATCTTTGAGCTGCTGTCCATGCCTTGTGTTTAGCTGAGGAAGCGCGTTACGTTCTAGAGCTTCTCACCCCTTGTGTGGCAGTAATTTATGTGGCAAGAGCTTGGCTTGGCAAGGCCAGGGGAGATTTGCAGTCTTTACTTGGATTACTTCTAGTAAAATTTTATAAATTGCAGCAAGAAATCCCTGGAATCTAGTGCTCTCGGGGGAAGCTGCTCCGGGAGTGTATTTCACTTCACGGCATATTGGCATGGAAGCCTTTAACCAGAAAGCTTCCGGCCTGCTGAGAATAACTTGTCAGGAATCCCACAGATGGGAATGTGACAATTTGTGAACTGTCTGGAAATTATAACACCCCCCGAACTCAGGCTTCACCCATTCCCCAAGGGATCTTCCATGCTGGGCGGGCAGCTGTGATCATTTCTCTTCTCATTTCACGCCAGATTTGATGCTGCTTGTGTGGCAGGATGGCCCCAAAGGCCCAAACAAATAACCAGTTTATTAAACACTGTGCCGGGTTGTGAGCTCCTTGCTCGCCCGGGGAGAAGTTGCTCACACTGGCTGTCCCATTGCATCTAACATGATTACTCATGGGAGTAACTGCTCACTATAATGAGGCGTTCACAGACTGACCCAATGCCTTTACTATGGGCTAGGTAAGGAGCAGTCAATTATTTTTTGTCACGGTCCAAATTTCTTGGTCAAGGTCTAGGCAAGGTCCAGATTGCAGAGCAAATAATAAGAAAACAACAAGGATCATAAGTAAATAAAAAGATTTTGGGATCCATTCAACAGCACCTGGAGGTCCGGATTCGGCCCACAGTCTGTCAGTGGACTACCTTTGGGCTAGCTCTTCATTAGGGGTGCGTCTACACTGCTCTCATGGGGTGCGGCTGCAGCTCATATGGACCAACCTGAGCTGGTTTTCCTCTAGCTAACAAGATTATCAGCAGTGACACAGGCATCCCTGCAAATGGTACAAGCCAGCCCATAGCCCTGGCTAATTACTCATGCAGATGCCTATACTGTTTGCAGGTGCTGAGACAGGCGGGTTTAGGCCCGTCTAAAACTACAGGCCAGGGGGAGGAGCCACGAGGCCAGTCTACAGGTGAGTACACTGGACAATAAGGAGGAAACGGGAGCAGGAGTGAGGTCAAAAGTTAAGAACCCAGGAAGGAGGACCTCGAAGGAGTGGGTGGACACAACCGGAGGCAGGCAGGAGATTGGATGGGCATCTTGAAGGTCCCGTGACTTGGTGGGGCCATGTGCAAGGATCAGCAGGTGCAGGGAGAAGTGCAGCCAGACCCTCAGTGAGGAGCCGGAAGAGGGGCTGCAACCTGACACGCTCTGCATAAATGGGTACTGGGGTCTCTCTCTGTCCACAGAAGGGAGCAGTTGGGGAGATCGTGAACCGCGCCAGGTACACACCCGTGCTCACGGCTCCGTGGAGGAGCTGCCAGACGATGTCCCTGGTGGGCCGTGGAACCAGAGTGGGCACAGACTGGCCCACCGGGGCTCCTGGTCCTCAGCAGGGGGCAGTAGGTCCTGTCACTTGGTGTCAGGAAGGGACACGGGGGTGAGGAGGTGGCGGGTGTGAGGCAGGTGTTCTCCAGGTGTGGTTTGGAGACCGGCTGGATGTCATTCACCTGACTCAGGACATGCGCGGGAGGGGAGGCTTGCAAGACCAGGGCCTAATGATGAGCTCTGGAGGGCCAGGGATTGGGGTGGGCAGGGAGCATCCTCCGCAGGACCCACTCGAGGCAAGGCTGCCCTCACCTCCTGGACCACAAGACAGGGGACACATGGGGGGGCAGCCCCATACCCCAGTCCAGCTAAGGTGACCAAATGTACTGATTTTATAGGGACAGTCCCGATTTTTGGGTCTTTTTCTTATATAGACTCATATTACCCCTCACCTTCGGTCCTGATTTTTCACACTTGTTGTCTGGTCACCCTAGGTCCAGCGCCGCGGGGTCCCTCCAATCATAGCCCAGGAGGTCCCGACTCTAGCGGCCCCAGCCAGGACCGATCTCGGGTGCACCAGGGGGGACTCCGCCAGCTGCACACAAAGGTCTGAGTGGTGCAGCAGGGGCTCTCTTAGGAGGTCCTTCCCTCGGCGGCCGCTATGGCCCGGGTCGCCGAGATTAGCTCCCAGGTCTGCAGAGCTCCTGCCAGAAGACCGGCAGCTCAGAGATGTCTCAGGGAAACCCCTCGGGTGGAGATACAGGAGCTGCCGGGCGTATCGGAGCCCTGGGAGGTGGGGGAGGAAGACCGGCGCCAGCGCTCTCTGCACTGTAAAAGAGTCTGAGCAGAGCCTGAAGGCAGCAAGTGTGGACCTGGCTGTGGATGCAGACTGGGCTTGTCCGCCCTCCCCTCCCCGCTCCCGGACTGCCCAGATCTTGGCACCGGGCATGCAGGAGTAAGTGGATGCTGGGCGCCGATTATCCCTCGCCAGGGCAGGTGGCTAGAAGGGGTTATAGGGGTCGGGGGGGCAGACAATGCAGCAACAGAACCAGCACAGGTAGGCGCCCTAGCTTGCTCCTGGTATCGGCCACCAGCAAATTACTCTCGCCCTGCACAGTACCAGGGGGAACAGAGACGGGTACCGCTGGAGCCCAGGGTTTAAAGTCACGATCTGGCCCTCTCTGAGCCAGAAGTTCTGGCTAAAACCCAGCAGCCTTGTCCCCCCTCCTTGTTTCCCCCTCTTGGCAGCTCATATTCTGGGGTTTCGCGCCTCCTGTCTGAGACCCCAAGCTTTCAGTCCGAGGTCGATACTTGCATTAGGCACGTTGGGGTGGCAGGGGAAGGGGCGGGGGGTGGGGGGAATGAGGTTCTCTGTAATTACAGCAGCTTGCCCCAGCTGGGATAATACTGAGATTTCCCATCTGCTCATGGCGTGTGTTAGAAAGTCGCTGCTATTTGGTCTGTACGTGTGTTTTACATTCCCTGAGACTGATCCTCCCAAGTGCTTGATTCTCTCTGGCGCTTTGTGAAAAAGGCTTGTGTTTTAGGATCTGCACTAATCCCCATGGGGCTGGACTAGCCGACCTGACAGGCCCAGCCCATCCCCACGTTCTAGGAAGCTGGCATTTCTTCTGCTTCGATTCCTGCCTTTCTACCTGCTCCAAGTGGAGGCTTTTCCTCTTCCCTTGTGGACCATCCAACTCTCTGTCCCTGCCGTTCTTTCTTCCATCTTCTCCTGAGAAGCCTGATTCCTAGTCCCAGTTACTCCTCTACAGAGGATAACCAGCTGTACATGCCCCGATGATCTCCTGCCCCCTAGCATGAGTCAGCACTCAGCTCCCCAGCGCCTGTCTACACTGCATGGCAACCCTGAGTCTGGGGCACCCCAGGCTTGCGGCCTCGATGTTTCCAGGCCTGCACTTGAGTGTCCACGCTGCAGTGTAAACCTGGGGTCATAGTTGCTGGACCCGGGTCTCCCAGCCATGCTAACGTGTCCACACTACACTGCGCAGACCTTCTGGCTCGGGTCTGCGGCTTAAGCTGCAAAGTGACAGGGCTAGGACTGAGTCTCAGCTGAGCTCTGACCCACCCGCCTTGCAGACTCCCTGCTCTCCACACTTCAGGGGCTCCTGAATACTGAGGAGGAGAGAATAGAGGGGAGGAAGAGGAGCAAGGAAACTCCTGTACCACTGCATGGAGCAGGGCTCAGGTGGAGGGAGGCAGCAGGACGGCAGCTGCTACCGATCTGAGCGGGGGGCAGAGCGGGACTTTAGGTGGCTGCTCTCGAGTGCTCTATCATTCCATGCCTGTGCTGCTCCAGGGATAAAAGCCAAGAACTCCCAGCTGCTCCTTTCCAAGAGCTCAGGAAACTTTCCAGGGTGAGGTGGAACCAGCCAGCTACAGGGTGGGAGGGTCTCACGCCTTCCTGTGCCTACTTGCGGTCTTGGGGCAGGATCCACTAAGACACATAACCAGGAGCCAAGTCCTTGAAATAACATTCAGCTCCATAGACCGTCTCCGGGTGGCTGAAGCAGTGTCACAGTGTCCCCTTGTGGCGGCATGTCAGAACTGTGGTTGTTAATCAGAATCAGCACTGAGGTTTTGTCTACACTCGCCTTGTACCTGTTAATTATAGTGTGCAGTGAAAGCGGTGTCACCCCGCGGAGTGTGGATGCAGTCACATGGATGCAAATGTGTGTACATTAGCTTAGCTTATTACAAGCACTGCATGTGCACCAAACTCAGTTCTGTGCCTCTCCAATAGAGTGGCACCAGCAGGGCTGAATTTTGGCCACAGACGTTAGAGATGGAGCTTTAGCCACCTGTTGTCTTGTGTCCTGTACCTGACTGTAACCTCTGTGAGGCAGGGACCGTCTTTTCATTCTCTGTGTGTACAGCCCCCTTCAAAACAGTACCCCGATCCCTGACTGGGTCCTCTAAGCATGACTGTCATACACATACAATAAACAGCAATAATGGTAATCCAGACAGAAAAGGCCAAATAAACCTCCCAGTCCATCTCCCTGGGGCAATGCAGGATTGTTCTGACGGGACACTTCCCACTGAATTTGTCTCACCTAGTTTTAAAACTGCCAAGCAACAAAGCTCACTTGGGAGACAATTCAACAGGCTAATCCACATCAGGGTCCTTCATAACTGGCAGAACGTGACTCATCGAGGGACGTGCTGCATATTAGATCAAACGTGGGCTTGTGAAAGGCATGAAACAGACAAACCAACCGGACTTAAAAGGCCAGGGCGACGTTTTGGAAGATGTTACCTGTGTCTTATTTTGTGCAAAGAGAAGACCCATCAAAACCATAAGCACCAAGAACTTTCACTGAAAATTGAAAAATGTTTGGGGTAGAGAGGTGGTTGGGCGGGCAGAGAGGAATTGAGGTGAATTTGATTTTTAAAAATTGAAGTATTCACACTGAAATCAAAACACTTTCCATCTGATTTTTTTTAGTGAATATTTTAATGGTTGTTTAGATTCTGGGCTCCGAGTATCATCGAAATCACAGGAGCCCAGAGTCTGAATCTCCTTTGATTATGAATGCTGGGTACGTCACCCGCCCCGGTATGGTCAGCACTTCTACAGCCGTGAAAGTTGACATGGAATTTGCTCTGATAATGATTTTGTCCCTGGCCCTACATCTTGTGACAGCTGTGAGCTTTCAAAGTCAGTCCTGAGGTTTTCTATGGAGATGTCTGACTTGGGTAGAGGAATAATAAATCTTACACAAGACAGGGACTCTCCAGACTCTCCCAAGGGTTTAGACTCATTGCTGAGAAGTCTGAGAGATTTGGGAGAGTTCCAGGGTCCATCAGCCAGCCAGGAGGCCCCAGGCTGGGGATAATGGAGCCTTCGGTCCCAAAGAGTCAGGATTAGGGAAATCAAAGCCGTATCTCTGAAAAGGATTTAGGGACTACAGTGGACAAACAATTGAACAGGGGTTTCCAGTATGATGCTGTGGTGAAAAGAGCTCATGCGCTCCTGGGATGTATAAAGAGGGCGTAGTGACAAGCAGTAGGCAGGGGACTTGTTAACTCTGTTTACAGCATTGGTGAGACAGATATTGGAATGCTGGACCCAGTTTTGGTGTCCACATTTTAAACAGGACAATGAATAATTATAGAGACTGCACAGAAGAGCCACAACAGTGATTCGAGGATGACTGCAGTACCTCACAGTAAGGAGCGCCATCCATTTAGCAAAGACTGAGACGCTGATTATGGTGTAGAAGTATCTGCCCTAGGGAGGAACTGCCAGGAACTTGGTGGCTCCTTGCTTATCTAACCGAGAAAGGCAGAACAAGAACAAGCGGCTGCAAGCTGAAGCGAGACCAGTTCTAATGAGCAATAAGGCACAAATGTCTAACAGGGAGGGTGGCTGACCATTGGAACAACCTCCCAAGGGATGTGGTGGCTTTTCCATCTCAATGTTTCTGAATCCAGCCTGGCCACCTGTCTGGAAGATGCTTTAGCCAAAACACAAGTTACTGGGCTCAGTGCAGGGGTAACTTGGTGCCATTCTCTGGCCTGGGCTAGACAGGTCAGACTAGATGATCTAATGGTCCCTTCTAGCCTTCAGATGCATGAATCCAAGTGTCTCCCAAGAGGATGGTTGTTCCTCCTGGAAGACACTGGTTGCCATGGCAGCTGATGGCTACCTATCCATTGTAATGCACCCGCCCTGTTCCCAGTGGCTGAGCCCAGAGCTTCCCTGAGAAAGGGTCACCTGGGTTCTTGCTCCCCAGGCCGGTCTTAGGGTTGGGCGACCCGGGCGACTCCCCAGCTCATAGGGGTCCGGGGGTCGGGCTGCTCTTTGCTGCCCAGCTCTCCCTGTGTGCAGCGCTGTGGCAACTGCCCTCTGCTCCCTGGCTTCCCCTGCTTTGATTGCCAGCCTGGAGCTGGCCAGCGCAGGGTGGAGGGTGTGGGGCATCCCCCCCACCCCTTTCCAGCTCTGGGAGCGCCAACCTGGGGGGTGGAGAGACACAAAATGGCCTCTTGCGTAAGACACTACACAGGGAGTCGCCAAAGTCTGAGCTTTAGCCCGCTCCTCAGCCCTGCTGCCTGCCGGCTTTGCCACGACAAGCCTTGGTGGGTATCTCAGCTGGCTTCGGGGCTTCTGCACCCCCTCGTGGGTCACTGTTTGTAGCAGGCACATCTGGGGGGTGATGGCTTGGTGTCGCTGGGAGACGTATGAAGTAATCATGGGGGCGGAAGGCTTCATGGTTCCCGGCTGTGCGTCAGGAAGCCAGGGGGAGGCTGCATGGAGCATGTCCATGTGTGGCCAGCTCCGTCCCCCAGAGGTGCCTGGGCTGTTTCCAGATGTGAGCCCCCCGCTACAGCGCGCTCCTCCCTGCTGGGCTGCCGGGTAGGGCAGGTGGAGTTAGTTACTGCCAAGCAGGGGCAGAGGCCCCTCCTTACCTGGTGAGCCACGCACACTGTGGGATGAGGGGAAACATGCTATGGCATGCCAGGACATGTGTCTCCCGCAGCTAGGGGTGGACTGAGGAATACCCCCCATTTTCTTCTCTTCTCCCCAGGG
Organism: Dermatemys mawii; assembly: GCA_007922305.1. Taxonomy (NCBI): domain Eukaryota; kingdom Metazoa; phylum Chordata; order Testudines; family Dermatemydidae; genus Dermatemys; species Dermatemys mawii. The sequence continues at coordinate 3,090,978 of ML677491.1, read as the reverse complement.
CTGCTCTGGGGGATCCCTGCTGAGGGGGCCAGCCTGGCTCTGTCTCCCCCCAGGAAGCTGGCACAAGCAGGGACTTGGCTGTTCTCCTTTCCCTTACAGCAGCTGTATATGGGGGGCTCTCTGTTGGGGTGAGGGCAGCTGAGGAGCACCCCTCACACACGACACCCCCAGTTGGCCTGCCAAGCCATACGTGTGTGGGATACCTGAGGCCCCTCTACCCCTCTGCCTTAGGGAGCTCAGGGGGAGACACTGCCTCCTCTTCCTCCTCTCCATGGCCTTTAGGGCAAAGGAAAAGCACAGCCTAGCCTCTGCGTGCTCTGGTTTCTCTGAAGCTATGGGGTGGTGAAGAGCCATAACCCCTTTAGTCACTAGCAACCTCACACAGCCACATATAGGGGTGTGGGGAAGTGGGGGGCATTTGGCCAGTAAATGGAAGGAGACTTCCCACCAACCTAGGGTGTGTGGGCGGGGGTTGGTTTTGAGGGAAGTGGGATGGGGCCCTTGGCTGAATCAGTAGCAGAAGCAGCTGCTGCTATTTGCTAGGAATTTCCTGGGGAACCTGGTGTTGGAAGGAGACTGTAGTGAGTTCCCAGGGCAGAGGAGTGGGAAAGCAACCGCCGGGCCGGCCTTAGGGGTGAGCGCTGTGCTCAGGGGAGCACTGTGGTCAAGAGGCAAGGAGCAGGGCAGGCCTGGGTTGTGAGGCCGCAGAAGGGAGCTCAGGACAAGGGAAGCGGGATCCAGGAACAATGGGGGGAGCCTGGGGAGACAGCGGGAGGCCAGGAACACCATAATGCAAGTTCGCCAAGGGCGCCATTTTCCCAAAGGATGGCCCTGCTTGCTCCTCCTGCAGGTGTGTGAGGTTTTTAACAATGCTTTTCCCTATGTCACTGGTAACTATATGTACCATGACCACTGGCTCCTCCTCAGCACTGCATGTAATGCTATTGAGGTGTCTCAAGAGCACAAGAGCGCCGCAACCTTTGTGCCTGGCAGGCTAGTCACTGGAGGGCTCTCCTGATTATCATAAATCCAACTACCTACATTTCTAATCACTGAATTCCTCATTACCGTTAACTGTCTCTTCCTAGTAACTGGGGTCACCTCCCTTGGCATGAGATTCATGTGGCTTTGGGTGGTGCAGGCATTTTGCTCTCAGGCCAGCCCTGCTCTCCTGTGCTGGGCTGGGGCTGGGAGAAAAGGGAGAGGATCTGTCTACAAAGAGGGACGGACAGCACTGTCTGTTCCCAAAGGCTGACACAGATGTCGGGTCAGCTGCCCATTCTGCAGGGAGCGAAGGTTTTAACTAGAGGCCCCGGTCCTGCAAGGGAATGGCTTCAGCACATTGTGGGAAGCACTCAGCACCTCGCCAGATAGGGCCCTGAATGACTGGGGAAGTGGCTGAAGTGTTAGCACACAAATATCACTCAATTCCTTTGAGCCCATTCAGAAATTCCAGGGGTGCAGTGTTTCTCTAGATACAGCAGCCCCTGTTGAGCATGGACACAATGCTGCTCATAGTGACTGATCTCTCGGAAATCACTCCCTGCTTAAGAAATTAGATTTCTCTGGCCAACAGGCCCCATGTTAAACTGCAGCAGAGCCACTCACCATTGCTGGAAAGGGTTAATTTTCCTGCACCCTGCGAATTCCCAGGCAGAGCTCCCAAAGCACACTGAGCTATTCCTCCTCTAGGAAATGTGTCCCAGAAGCTAATAGTTAATAATCCATCTGTTCTGGCACTGTTCTCCCCTTCCAGTCTGTTTTATCTGCATTTTAGACGGGCCCCTCACCTGCGAGCGGAGATGAAATTGGGTTGGGCTGCAGGTACGACTGGAACCGGCAGGGGCTTGGCTCAGTCTGAGGAACACTGAAACTGGTGCAGCAACTTGTAAGAAATTTGGATTGAACAAATGCTGAACATGACTGACCCGCTCTGCCCCCTCCAACCCCAAGGCACTGAGAGTTAAACCTCCTCCACACAGCCGCTCCCGCCTGGGGTGCTGCCCTGTGCCCCAGCTGTCACTAACACAGTTGTGTTGCAAAGCACAGAAGGCAGGGGAGTCTTTGGCAGAAGATGGCAGGTGGTTTGAAATCACTGGCACTTCTTTCTACACAGCTGGGATGGAGAAAGAAGGACTTTTCATGGCTCCATCGCCTTCTGCTCCTGCCCCCTATCAACTCACCATGAGGCCAGGAAATTGAGATGATTCTTTCTAATCCAGCACCTCAAGTACAAGGAAATGTGAGAAAGATTTATTCAGTCTCTTTCTGTTGGTCTGCATACCGTTCTTATCACCATAGCATCTATGTGCCTTGCCTTCCAGGAGTGCACTGACAGATAGGACTGGCATCTGTTTGATGTGGTTTGTTCTTCCTCATATCATCTCCCCAGGGAGACAACTGTGAATTGTGTAGGGATTGCAGATGGGCTAGTGTTGTTTTGGTAGCTTTGTTGTTGTCTTTTTAATGTACACACTGCTCTGTGCTGATGTTGGAGAAGGCAGGTCAGAGAAATGGAGATGTGTTGTGATAGTCCTTAGTCCCTGTGGGAGTTCATTCCACAGGCTCTGATTATGGTCTTGATAAAAGACCTCGCCTCAAAAAGTGATGAGGAAAAACTGCTCCTAACCTATCCTTGACCCTGGGAGAAAGGAGAGAGATGGCAAACATGGCATCCTACCAAATAGTAACCTGCCACCATGTCAGGGATGGATATCAGTGACACTGACACAGAGGACCAAATCCCAGGCAATGTGCAGCCCTACCATGGGCAGATGTTACTTATCTCTGAAATATACAAGATGGATCTGTGTGTGTGTGTGTGTGTGTGTACTTTGCAACAGCTGTAGAGTTTGTCATGCCTCCAATGTCTTGATGAACTGAGGGCCGCTGTGCCTAAAGAACCTGCGTCCATAGGCCTCTGTGCTGCCCACAAGAGGGAGCTGCAAGACTAGAGGAGAGCAGACTTCCCCACATTAAAGTGTAGCACTGTGTGAAAGCATCACTGGCTGACAACCCAGCTCATCCCTTTCTACTTCCAAGAGATTCACTGCCTAGTCACTTAGTCAGTCTGAGGAAAGGCTCTGTGTAGGAAAGGCGTTGCCACCATTCCTGGAGAGTTTAGTCATTGTCTGCCAGCTCAGGATGATCACCAAATTTCTATTTCTAGAACAAAATTATTGTGGTGGTTAATGCGGTAACACTCGAAAGCCACAGTGAGGGTGGGCCCGATTATGCTTGATGCTATGGAAACACACAACAAATGACAGGCCAGTTCCAAAGTAATAGAAGAGAGGGAATAATTTAATGAGACTTTCAAAAGGCCTTTGACAAAATCCCTCTCAAGAGACTCGTAAAGAAATTAATTAATTAGCGATGAGGTAAAAAGCTAGAGCCCACAACTGAGATTAGGGCCCCATTGTGCTGGGCACTGTACACACATGAAGCAAGAGACAGTCCCTGACCTGAATAACTTAGTCTAAATATAGCAGACAAGGGATGGGAATGGGGAGAAAACGGAGGCACGGAGGGATAGTATGAATTGCCTCAAATCATACAGCCAGACAGGGTGACCAATTTAATAGGGACGGTCCCAGTTTTGGGGTCTTTTTCTTATTTAGGCTCCTATTCCCCCCAACCCTGTTCCAATTTTTCACATTTGCTGTCTGGTCCCCTACAACCAGATGGTGGCAGAGCCAGGAAAAAAACCCCAAATATAAGACCCCAGATATAAAAGCAGACTGTGAAGAACTTCAGAAAGATCTCTCAAAACTAAGTGATTGGGCAACAAAATGGCAAATGAAATTTCATATAAATGTAAAGTAATGAACATTGGAAAAAATAACCCCAACTTTACATACAATATGAAGGCGGCTAATTTAGCTAATCAGGCAAAAGATCTTGGAGTCATCATGGATAGTTATCGAAAGACATCCACGCAGTGTGCAGCGGCAATCAAAAAAGCAAACAGGATGTTAGGAATCATTAAAAAAGGGGATAGAAAATAAGACAGAAAATATCTTATTGCCCTTATATAAATCCATTGTGCACCCACATCTTGAATACTGTGTACAGATGTGGTCTCCTCATCTCAAAAAAGATATACTGGCGTTAGAAAAGGTTCAAAGAAGAGCAACTAAAATGATTAGGGGTTTGGAACAGGTCCCATATGAGGTGTTGGGGGTGACGTTCCCTCCAAAGAATAAGGCTGGTGGTCACTTGTATCTGAAAACACACTTTATTCAGAGCATGCAATGCATGGGTAGTTCGCAAGGAGCTACAAAGCTATAGAAGCATCATGATGACCTTTTATCAGAAAACAGAATACATAGAATTGTAATACAATGAGGGGTCTTAACCTATGAGGGGCTAGCAATCTTTATCTGTAACCAATCATTTTACAATTCAAGCTGTCCACGCGCTTACCAGGCATCTCTCATGCCCTATTCACATGCCCTAGAAACTCCCCATTATATGACCTTGTTAGTGTGTCCCATATCTTTCTCTAGCAGGAAGATGGGACCTAGCAAAATA
>ML677491.1:3062920-3081445 GCA_007922305.1 Dermatemys mawii | reverse complement strand
CAAGGTCTCATGTGGTATGGTAATACAAATGAATAAAGTGTGGATCAGTCTGGTAACATAGCCTGTGGATTTAGGTATGTTGCATTTATGAATCATAATTAGAAGTATTCATGGATGCTGCTGTTCTCATTTACAGGGGTGTGTGATGGAGAATTATAAGAAATCTAAGATTGTAGAGAAGCCCTCTCCCCTTCCATTCACCAACCTGCCTTCAGATATTATTGAGATGAAAGTGAAGGATGGCAGCAAAATCAGAAATCTTATGGGTTATGCCATTGGCAAGATGGAGTCGGACTCTGTTAGGCAGATTCTTTTCACTGGCTCTGGCAAAGCCATCAGCAAGACTATCACTTGTGTGGAAATCATGAAGCGACGGCTCGAGGGACTCCACCAAATCACCAAAGTGCTCTACAAACAGACCGAAGAGATTTGGGAGCCCATTGTCTCTGAGGCTGGTCTAGATGCCTTGACTGTGAAGAGAAATATTCCTGCCATATGTGTCTTGCTCAGCAAAGATGCACTAGATTCCCAAGAACCTGGGTATCAGGCCCCAGGCTCTTTCGATGCCTTCTGGATCGAGACGCTCAAAGCAGAGTCCCAGGGACAAATTAAGCGAAAGCAGGGTGGAGGGAGGGGGGTTGGTCATACAGGAAAGCATCCTAGATCTGTTGGAGGACGTGGCGAATCCTACAAAAAGCCTTGAGACAAAGATTTATCAGAAGCAATTGTTAATGGCGTCAAGAACAAAAACTCAGTTGTTACCACCACATACAGACTGACTGAGCTCCTTGGTAGAGAAGAGCTAAAACCTTGTACAGTTGGGAGAGGGATGAGGGGATGTGAAAACAGATACAGTCATAGCCATGGCAAATAAATTCTCATAACGAGTCTGGCATTCTATTTTGACAAAGTGTTTTGTTGAAGACCTCCCTGGTGATACTCTGCTGCTTCTGGTTTAAAAATGAGGCATGGTAAACTAGAATTGCCCGCACTCTGTTTAATGGTAATTTACCAGGAGTCATGAGGCCAAAAACTAATCTGCATTAGATGGAGTAGGTTTCAGTTGCCCTGGATGGTGCTTTGAAGATGAAACATGCTATGCCACAGTCTGAGTGAGCCAAACGTCTGTATTAGAGATGAGTGGGTAGTGGGCTGTGTTGTAGAACTCTGAGCTTGAGGTTGCATTTTTGGCTTTCCCAACTAGCTATTGCAATGGCATTTTATTGGACTGGAATTCCTGACAGAGCTTTTGGGCTCAGTTTCCCTTGTCTGGATATGTTCTGCTAATTCCTTGAGAGAGACTGGTGATCTGAATAAGGACCTTGGTGCTCAGCTCCAACAGTTACTGCTTATGTGACCTTCGGGGAGTCACATCCCTCTGTGCCTCATTTTTCTTGTCTGGAGAATGGGGGATGCTGTATGTATGTCACAGGGGTTTTGTGAGGATAGTAATTGATATAAATCATCTTGACATATAGCTCTGTATAAGTGTTCAATACATCTGTTAATAGTGAACACCAAAGCAGAAACCGTTTTTTCCCTTTACCATTCCTCTATGATTCATAAAGCAGGGTTTAAAATAAAGTTCCCTCTTGTGTTTTACATTAGAAATCTTGTCTCCATCCTTTCCTCTTTTTGCCAGAGGCCATTAATAACATTTAGAGGACTGAACTAGAGGCATCAGTCTAGGCCAGTGGTTCCCAAACTGGGGTTTGTGAAATGTTACAGGGGGTCCTCAGGGGAAAAAAAAATCCCTAATGGCAACAGAGCTGTCCCTAGGAACCCCAGGCAACACAGGGCCAGCAGCCTGGAACTCCTGGACTTCCAAGAGCTAAGCCCGAGGGGTCACCATCCGCTTCTAGGGGGGTCGCAAGCTGCTTGCGCCACTGAAAAGCCACCGAATAAATTACTTCCGCATTCGGCGGCTTTTCGGTGGACATGGCAAGCGCGCCCGAAGTGATCATTTCGGGTTTCAGTGCACACTCAGGAGCGCTCGGCACGTCCGCCAAAAAGCCGCCAAATGCAGAAGTAATTCATTCGGCGGCTTTTCGGCGGACATACAAGGGTCCGCGGAGCTCTGCAAGAAAGGAAAAATGGGTCGCGGCAGCGGAAAGTTTGAGAACTGCTGAGCTAAGCAGATCAAAGCAAGCGTGTCTATCACACTGAGGAGATGTAAACTTCAAGACTCCTTATAAGAAATGGAAAGGAAGATGGATATTTTTTGCTATTTTGAAAAATAAACAGGTAGCTAGTATTGTTTTTAAAATTATTATGAAAAGCAAATTTAAGCTTTGTTGTAACATGCATTGTTTGCCTGGACTGATCAAGACCTGAATGCTTGTGTAGGGAGGAACTCTTTGAGTTGGCTTCTTAAATACCTTCATGCTCTTTCACATCTGATACTCCTTGATGAAACACATGAGCCTGGTCTTAGGGCGTGGCTGCACTGAAGTTTTATAGCGCTCTAACTTGCTGGCTCGGGGTGTTGAAAATCACCCCCCTGAGCGCAGTAAGTCTGCGCTTTAAAGTGCTAGTGTGGACGGGCTCAGAGCACTGGGAGCCAAGGCTCGGAGCTAATCCCCTCGTGGAGGTGGATTACCAGGAGCGCTGGGAGACGTGTCTCCCTGCGCGACCCCATCCACACTTCAAAGCTCTGCTGCAGGAGTGTTCCCGTGACAGCCCTTTGAAATTTCAAGTGTAGCCAACCCCTTATAGCAGGCTACAAAGTGAGATCTCGAAAGAGTGTTGCTGTTTTCATAATGTAATAAAAATACTGTAATGATCACTAATAATATTAGTGTGTAATAAGCATGTCATAAAAACATATTTTATATTTCCAAGGTCACTGCTTTTATAATTTATATTCAGGTAAAGGAGAATTGAAAGAGTTACTTGCAAAAACAAATCTTAGAAATTGCTTTCTGGATGATGTCTATAATTTCCACTTTCTCAACTGTTAAATGTATCTGCAATGAGACACTTAACAGACTCCCTTCAGAGCCTGCCAGAGCCACCCTTTACTTAAAATAACACTGTTAGGTCAAATGTAAACTTTTGTAAAATCAAGGATTTACATAAGTCAGTATTGGAGGGAAGCATGAGTGGGTCTTATAGCATGTTGTGAGACACTTTCACAATCAAGAACAAGGGTTTTTTAACTTCTAAAAATGAGCCTGTAAGTGTCTTTTTCCATCATATCACAAGTCATGTTTCACAACACAAGTTGCATTCACAGTCACATAAACTTTTGCACACCTTATTTTTGTCAGCAAACTCATTTTCATTTATGCATGACTCACTTGGTGCTCTCACCTCTAATAAATACAAATTTTTCCTTGAAACACACACAATCCCATGAAAAAAATGTGAAGATTTAAACATTCACCTGCCACTGCTGTGTTCCAGTGCTAATGTATAAGACATGGCGTGAAAGTTTTAAGAATAGCAGCCGTGTTAGTCTGTATCCGTAAATAAAACGAGGAATACTTGTAGCATCTTAGAGACTAACCAGTTTATTTGAAAGTGATAGTGACTCTCCTATATTTGTTGTCCAAGCTGAATGAAATACAAAGTTATACATCATGTCAATGGTGAAAAGTGAACCAGTTTTGTGAAACTTTTTCTTCAGAAAATTAGGAAAATTGTTGATACTCCAGGGAAAGAAAGTTGGTCAGTTTTCAGAATGGAGAGAGGTAAATAGTGGTGTCCCTCAAGGGTCTTTACTGGAACCAGTCCTATTCAACATATTAATAGATGATCTGGAAAAGGGGTAAAAAGTGAAGTGGCAAAATTTGCAGATGATACAAAACTACTAAAGATAGTTAAGTCCCAGGTAGACTGTGAAGAACTACAAAAGGATCTCAAAAGTGGGTGACTGGGCAACAAAATGGCAAATGAAATTCAGTGTTGTTAAATTCAGAGTAATGCAGATTGGAAAACATAATCCCAACTATACATATAAAATGGTTAGGGTCTAAATTAGCTGTTACAACTCAAGAAAGAGATCTTGAAGTCACTGTGGATAGTTCTCTGAAAACCTCCACTCAGTGTGCACCAGCAGTCTAAAAAGTGAGCAGAATGTTGGAAATAATTAAGAAAGTGATAGGTAAGACAGAAAATATCATATTGCCTCTATAAAAGCCATGGTACACCCACATATTGAATACTGTGGTCGCTCCATCTCAAAAAGGATATGCTGTATTGGAATTGGAAAAGGTTCAGAAAGGGGCAACAAGAATGATTAGGAGTATGGAACGGCTTCCGTTTGAGGAAAGATTAATAAGATTGTGACTTTTCAGCTTGGAAAAGAGACGTTTGGGGGATATGATAAAGGTCTATAAAATGATAACTGGTGTGGACAAAGTAAATAAATGTTACTTACTTATAACACAAGAACTAGGGGTCACAATATGAAATTAGTAGGCAATGGGTTTAAAACAAGCAAAAGGAAGTATATTTTTCACGTCATTCTGTGGAACTCCTTGCCAGAGGATGTTGTGAAGGCCAAGATAACAGGGTTCAAAATAACTAGATGGAAGTTTATAGAGGATAGTCCATCAATAGCTGTTAGCCAGGGTGGGCAGGGATGGTGTCCCTAGCCTGTTTGCAGAAGCTGGGACTGGGTGACTGGGTGGGTCACTTGATGATTACCTGTTCTGTTCATTCCTTCTGGGGCGCCTGGCATTGGCACGGTCAGTAGACAGGATACTGGGCTAGATGGACTTCTGGTCTGATCCAGAATGACCACTCTCATGTTCTTATGTCACGTATGGTTTTTAACCTTATAGTTTCACTTTTTAGCTGGTGAAAATTAGGTTTTCACAAATTAGTCCCTTTCAGAGGCTTTACCGTTGCCTCTCCTGTTCTCCACTACCAGGAATAATTAAATCACATTCTAAGGCAGATGTACAAAGATGGATAGGATAATCTACGTCTCTTGAAATTTATGACCTGAAGATGCTGGCTACGTCCCATTACTCAGGTTCCCATAATCTGAGGCTCAAACTGATTTTTATTAAGATTTGACTGGTCTAAAGACAAACATACTCAGTCTTATATGTTTTAAGGATCATTGTGTGATTAGAAATTATAACAGGAATTAAAGCTGCATGAAGTCTGTAATGCAGATTTAGAATTTACCCATGTAATTATGCCATGAGTAACAGCCTAGCGTGTGTGTGAGAGAGAAATTCATGAGACTCGGAAGCTGCTTGTGAAGTTCTCTTTTTGTTTTCAGACTCTGTAAGAAAGAAAAAAAAACCCCACTTCAATTAAGTGTCTGTATATCTTCAAGGCAGATGGATACAAATTGAGGCCCCTGTTCAGCAAAGAAGTTACTCATGTACGTAACTAATTACATGAGTAGTCTCTTTGGCTTCAGTGTGACTAGTTCCATGCTTTAGGCCCCAATTCAACAAGGTCCTTGAATAGGGAGAAAACCTGGCAGACTAAATATAAATAAATGAGCAAGTTTATTCTGGTGGGAGTGCAGCAAGGCATATGATGGCTGGAGATACTTTGAAAATGAAGATTTCATTTAAATTGAGGTAGCTCGTTTTCAGAAGAGGCATGCTAGTCCTAGCTGCTGGCACGGTGCTCCTGTCTTCCTTAAATCTTGGGAGAAGCTTATTTTTGTTAACTAATTAGCAGAGATCAGTAACAAGTGCCAAAGAAGCAAGCACAAGGGACTGATCAAGCTTAATGTGTCTAGTGAACGTCTTGCCAGAGGCCTCAAATTCCTTTTGTTTTCTACTAAAATACTCTTTTGAAAGAAAGCCAGATCCAAAAATGGCAGGTGTAATAGTCTTTGTAGTTTACCACTTAGCACGTAATGCCTGTTAATCAAAGTTGCAAAGTGTTTTCATATTTCAGTAGGTGTTTAAGTTTGAAAACTACCAGATCAAATTACTACATTAACCCACCATTTGTGACTGTTTTTTTCTTCTAGAAACTAAGACAGAGGCTGCACTGTTATTCCCAGTGAGGATTTTTGTGACTTCCTACACCATATGAACTCTGTGATGGCCCCAGAACCTAGAGACAGAATTACTTTGAATCAGTGCTGCTAAGAAGCTTTCTCTGGAAAGCTGTGGGTGTCTCTAATTTTCCAGCACTTATGCATATAGGTAAACTTTCTGTTTACAGACCAGGAAGCCATACTACCGTTTCTTTTTGAGAACAACACAAATGTAGCCACAGAATTATGTGGCAGTTGCAAGTCCTGCTTCCTCATGGCTGAATCAGAGCGGTGAATGTGTTTTTTCTGTTGGGAGAATGGAGTAGGTTAGCTCTGTCACCCTGTAATTGTTGCTCTGCTTTGTTCTGTCATGCAGGTGATAGTTTGATTCCGGTTCTGTACTCTTTCCTCTATCCGTTGGTTGGCAAGGACAGACTGCCAATGCCTCGGAGATACAGGAGAGAGGACGTGTCATTCCTGTCGGCATTAGACGCAGATAAACATTGTCTGGATCAGTGCTCTCTGCCTGCTGATGGCACACTATGGCTCATGCCAAACCAAGCGGTCAAACTCATGGAGGGGCTCCATTTGAGAGACTGTTCTGTGGATACCCCTCATCTCATTTGCTCCCCTATAATGTCCCTGTGGCAACTACAGCCGTTGCTTTCATGGGCGATAGAGAGAGGAAATTAATTGATGGATTTTTAGCTCTACGTGCCATTTGGCAGCTGGAAACAAGGAGACAAGCCACTCTTATGTGACCAGCCAGCTCTCTGTGAACCACAGTTTAAGAACTACTCTAATTATTCTTTGTGTTGTCATAGGAGCCTAGCAGTCCCAGTCACAAACCAGGACACCACTGTGCTAGGTGCTACACCAACAAAAAGAGAGCCCTTTCCCCCAAACTGCTACAATCTGATGATAAGCAAAGGCTAATTCAGTCTCTGTCTTCCAGATTCAAATTGATCATCTACAGGGGTCAGAAAGGAATGGTTCCAGGTTGCGGTAAGTCTCCTTGGGCATGTCTACACTGCATCTGGGAGTGAGCCTCCCAGGCTGGGCTGGGATCCTGCTAGTCCTCCAGAAACAGCTGTGTAGACATTGTGGCTCAGACTGGAACCCAGGCGATGAAACCCCGGAAGGGGGTGGTGGGTTGACTTGAGAGCCTGAGCTGCATTGTCAATGCAACGTCTGCAGCTATTTTTAAAGCACTAGAGAGTCTGTGGACCAGAGCTGGGAGACTTGCTCCCAGAGGCAGTGTAGACATGCCCCTTGAAGCCCGTAAAGCCTGCTTAATAAATCAGCCAGAAGTCCCCCCTCTTTCCTGTGCTGATCAGCCTGCAGCATCCACAGCACTTCTGCCCAAGCAACTTGGACCCTAACTATTTGCCATCATATGAGGAGTTTGCTCTGGTGTTATACAGTTGCCCACCTTCCAATCTATTATGCCCTGGATTCTTAAGCTATCTGTATTTGGGGGAGAAGGGTGTTTAAGAACTACTGTTGTCCCTCTGGCAGAATAAATCAAGACACACAAACTGTTTAGGCTGTTAAATGTGCAACTGCCCCTAGTGATGCATCACATAAAGATGATGCCACTGGGTTAGTATGGACAGGTACTATGTGTTGGGACCATGTAAGCTAGATCCAGGTAGGATGGACAGGATATTGGATGTTAGGAAAACCTTTTTCACTAGGAGGATGGCGAAGCACTGGAATGGGTTCCCTAGGGAACTGATGGAATCTCTTTCCTTAGAGGTTCTTAAGGCCTCGCTTGACAAAGCCCTGGCTGGGATGATTTAGCTGGGAATTGGTCCTGCTTTGAGCAGGGGTTTGGAGTAGATACCTCCTGAGGTCCCTTCCAACCCTGATATTCTATGAATCTCAGTGTTACTGTCTGTTGCCTGCCCTTTTTTGGCTTCTGTTGGTCTGAAGTCCTCTATTCCAAGTGCTGCCACTGAGACCCTTGCGTTGAGAGCTGCAGTGTGCCTGAAGGCAGGAGTCTTCCTTTCATTTGAATTTCAGATTTTCACTTTCCTCCCTTTGAAGATCACACACTTTCCCTTCTTTAATGCTGTCTGCTGTTTATCATCCTCAACTGCAGAGGCTTCATGATTCCCCTAAAATATTCACAAAGGCCCCCTCGAGCAAAGTGAAAACCTCGCCCAAGAAACCAAGGGGGTGGAAGAGCTGGGTTTGCTTTCATTAGTGGGATATTCATCTGAGGCAGAGGTTTCCCTCCTTTAAAACAAAATCTTTGATACTCCTTTAGATGTGAAGAGCTGATTTGCTGTCAGGCCTGGCCCATGAGACTTTAACTGGGTTCTTCCAGCTTTGGAATAAAAGCCTTTGCAGAGCTCTTCAGGTTCTGAGGCAGTGCTGGGGTTAGTGTCCCAATACTTTGTTCTGCAGTCCCAAGACTAAAATGGTAAGAATGTATAATAGACATGGCCCCTCCCCATGCTTCTCTGCCCCTTGTCCACATTTCCCACTGCTGTCTTCATGCCTTCTTCCACATTCCTCCTGCCCTCATTGAACTGATGGCTAAACCTACTCTCTCCACCTCCAAACCCGTTTGCAAGGCCTGCTCCTGCCATGACACCTGTAAGACATCAGCCAGCTAATTCTGGACAGCTTGACAAGCAGTTGGGTTTAAGAACATAAGGACGGCCATAGTGAGTCAGATCAATGGTCCACCTAGCCCAGCGTCGTGTCTTCCGACAGTGGCCAATACCAGGCTCTTCCGAGGGAATGAATAGATTAGACAATCATCGTGTGATCCATCCCTTGTCATCCACTCCCAGCTTCTGGCAGTCAGAGGCTAAGGACACCCAGAGCATCGGGTTGCAAGCCTGACCATCTTGGCTAATAGCCATTGATGGACCTGTTTGTTTTCTTATAATTTTTTTAGACCTCCAGTTTGATATTAAAAATTGACCATACTGTGGTTGCATTCCTCCCCCATGCTATTCAAGTGTGGTTTGTTTAAATTGTAATCTCTTTGGAGAAGAAACTGTCTTCCTGCGTGTTTGTACAGTGTTTGATTCAATAAGCTCTGCCATTGGTTGGCACTTCTGGGTTCTGTCAGAATGTAAGTAACAGGCAGCATGGTACAGTGGCTAGAGCCATTGTGAGTCAGGGAGACTGAAGTCTGTCCCTGGCTTTGTCATGGCTCTGCTGTGTGATCTTAGGTAAACAAGGCAGGTAAGGGAATATCTTTTATTGGATCAACTTCTGTTGGTGAGAGGGGCAAGCTTTCGAGCCACACAGAGCTCCTCTTCACGTCTTTTCCCCTCTCTCTGCCTCTGTTTTCCTGTCTTCTAAATATAAGATTAGGGTCATTTGTGCTTCATGCCTTGATATTTATGGATGAAAAGCGCCACCAAAGGAATAAAAAGAAAAGACTGAAGTGGGTGACAACCTAGCAAGCCAGGCCCTACTCCTACGCCCCTTGGAAGTCATACCAAAGCTCCCCTTGGCCCCAGTGGGTCGGCTCAAGTAGGATGTGTGCACAGGCTCAAGAATTAAGACTGGGGCATTCCAAACTGCTCCTCATTGGCCTAGTTCTGCTCCTGAAGTCCCTGGTAACAGTCCCATAATTGGCATCAGTGGGAGCAAAGTTAGGCCAGGGCTGAGCGATCTAGAAAAACCCAGCCCTATATTCTGAAAGTCCAGTCCTGCAAAGGGTCAAGGACCTGGAACTCCTATTGGTTTGTGGGGTGCTCTGCACCACATAGGATTGGGCTGTCAGGTGCGAGTTTCCTGAGGCTGTGCCTCGCTCTGCTCACGTGTCCGTCCCCTTCCTCTGCTAATATGGAGGTACACCATCCTTTCCCTTCACAGGGAGCATGCTCCAAGCAGCTCAGACTAGGGGAGCATCAAAAGATCAGCACACGCATCACACTCCACGCTAGTAGGTCCCATCCCAGATGCTCAGGTTCCTTGTTCTGTTTCTTCAGAGAAGCAAACGTACTCGCTCTGAAAGACTGTTAAACAGCATTGCGTCTCGTCAGCAGGCTCTGCAGAGAGACAGCAGTCACGAGATGGCCCAAGGCGCCTGATTTTTACATTCAGATAATGCACCGCAGCTCGTGGCCTACTTTTATTGCAACCCTGCCATGTGGTTTATTTTTGGGCTCAGGCTCCAAAATACAGCTCGTAAAGGAGTGAAAAGAAGAAAGCTGCTTCGGGCTAGATGAATACACAACCCCAGCCAAATGCAGCAAACATTTTCAAATGACAATGCAGCATTTGTGTTTGTCCTGATTCACCTTCTGCATCCCCCACCTCCTATCACACTGCCCCCAGGGGCCCTGATGACTGCTCTAGCTAACAACCCTTGGCTTGCTAAACCCAGGATTGTGAGCTCAATCCTTGAGGGGGCCATTTAGGGATATGGGGCAAAAATCTGTTGGATGATTTAATTGGGGATTGGTCCTGCTTTGAGCAGGGGGTTGGACTAGATGATCTCCTGAGATCCCTTCCAACCCTGATATTCTATGACAGGGGTAGGCAAACTATGGCACAAGTGCCAAAGGTGGCACGTGACCTGATTTTCAGTGGCACTCACGCTGCTTGGGTCCTGGCCACCAGTCTGGGGAGCTCTGCATTTTAATTTAATTTTAAATGAAGCTTCTTAAACATTTTAAAAACCTTATTTAATATATAACTAAATTATTATTATATGTAAAGTGAAGACATAGAAAGAGACCTTCTAAAACGTTAAAATGTATTACTGGCACGCAAAACCTTAAATTAGAGTAAAGAAACGAAGACTCGGCACACCACTTCTGAAAGGTTGCTGACCCCTGTTCTATGATCTGGTCCCAGCCCTGCTCAGAGCAGAACCAATCCCCAACTAAATCATCCCAGCCAGGGCTTTGTCAAGCCTGACCTTAAAAACCTCTAAGGAAGGAGATTCCACCACCTCCCTGGTAACCCATTCCAGTGCTTCACCACCCTCCTGGTGAAAATGTTTTTCCTAATATCCAGGATGTTTAATGGAGGGGTGTCTTCCCCCAACCCTGAATGCAGCCACCTCTAGGGCAGAGGACACCATGCCATTTGTAAGCGACACTGCACAAGGGGCCAGGCCGTGAGGAGTGACTACTCCAGCGGAAACGGGGAGGGTGGGCATGCCACAATAAAGGCTGTCTCTGTTCTCCGGGACTGGAGCCTCTCGGAGCAGTTCCACTGCCCTGTAACTTAATGCACCATGAGAAGTCTGGATCCAGAATTTGCACCTGACATCCCCCCAGGTGGACAGAAGGGATCTGGATAGGAGGAGTCTGTGGTTCAAACCCCACTTCAAAGAAAACCTTTTCCTAATTAGCGCCCCTCCTCCCTTCAGTTACCCAGCCAGCAGTGCCTAGCATTCCTCACTCTGCCCCACCGTTCCACTATTTTCAGCCTCTCCAGGGGCCAGAACACAAGCTTGATTTGTCTCTGCCCTGGTGCCCTGCAAGGAGCCATTGCTGACTTATTGCCTTAATAAAGAAATTTCCCTCCGGCAGCAGAACGTCCCTCCTGGCCCTGGCTAAGGAGAGAAATGGGATATAGAGCTTCAGGGGTCATGGGTTTTTCCAGAGATTAATTTTCCTGGGCAAGCAAAGGTCTGGTCTGTTTCTTAATCTGCTATAAAACACAAGCTGGGTGCCTGAAACAGCTCGGGCGTGCAAGGTCACAGAGCATCCCCGGGCACCAGTGGTTCCAGGAAATCTTGGTCCTCCTGATGCCTGTACTGTCAGCATTACCCATCCTTGGCCCCCTCTTTCGACCCCTGCTCGGGGGTTGCTGGGCTGGTGGCAGGATGTTGCCTGATAACCCTTCATCAGGGGCTGCTCTTCTCCACCTGCAGCCCGGGGGTCCAGTGCAAGAGTGGAAGGAAGACCAATGCAAGCTGGAGTGACAGAAACAAGGCTGCTGTGTATATTTGAGAGAAACAGGCAGCTTGGCCCCCCAGCTTCCCTCCCTCAGGCTGCAGGACTCTGGCCCTCTGGAGATGGTCCTGATTCTTCTCTAAAGGCATCAGCGAAGGAAGGGAATCTCCAGCAAGAGCCAGGGAGCAGTGGAAGGAGCAAGGGAGCTGGAGGATTCCTATTGTGCAGCTCTCTGGACTCCTTGAACTCCCCTGCCCTGTGCTGCTGGGCACCTTGGCATGGCTCCTTGACTGGGGAGCACAGGGGGGCAAGTGGTGGCACTTCCTAAATAGCCCCCACTTGTGGCACCAACATGAGTCGTTGCTCCGAGTGGATCCTGCAGATCTGTGACCCCTCCCTCTCTTTTCTGACAGCAACAAACCATGAAACAGGCAGCAATGCTAGCATCTCAATTCACCTCACTGGGCAGCCGAGTTACCCCCTCTGAGACGAGGGGGGCGGTTCACACCTCTGCGAGCTATCGCTCCAGGCTCTCCACAGACTCATCTCTGCTGTATCAGTCGCAGTTTGGGCGATTTCTTTGCAAATTTAACGACTGGAGACTGTCTTAGTTTTTTAAATGACAGCTGAGATTCTGGGGAACAAGTTAACAGCTGGACAGAAGGGCCAGTCTGGTGTATTGACATTTACCATCTCAATCCAGCTGTGCACACTGGAGGGTTTTGATGATATAAATCCTCCAAGGGTAGACAAGGCCTTAGACTGGGGGCTCTGTGCACTTTCCTTTCAGCTGTCCGTTCCCAGTACCCAAGGGCTGGTGGAGCAAGCCCAGGACAGTGATGACCTGGCAGACAGTGAAGAGAGCATCTACTCTGGGCGGGAGGAGTGTGGAAGTAACAGCAGCACGGAGAAGGAAGCGAAGGACCAGGTCAGCGGTGACGAGGGGAAGCGGAAAGGTAGTTTGCTCCCAAAGGAGGCACAAGTAAGCGTGAAATGTCCGAACGTGGCCGTATAATACTGGTGCCTTGTGGCCGTGCCCCAAGTTCTCTCTTAAAATGTAACTTGGCCTAGAAAGACGATTCCATGCCCAAGAATCCAGCGCTCTCCCCCCGCTCTCCTCCATCAACAATGTATGTGGATCACATGCCAAACAATTTGCCAGATAGGGAGACTCCTCCATGAGAGAGCCTCATGGCTTCAGTTTTCAGGCCAGGGTATTAGAGGAAGCAGGGCCTGGGGTTTGTTTGCAGAATAATGAGACACAGCTCATGCAAATGAATCTCTTATTTTTGCGGGGTGCTTTTTAAGCATGTGATTTATTGTTCTGTGTGATGACAACATAGGACACACAGGAACGCACTTCTCAGATTCCTGGCTGGGATGATTTAGTTGGGGTTGGTTCTGCTTTGAGCAGGGGGTTGGACTAGATACCTCCTGAGGTCCCTTCCAACCCTGATTTTCTATGATCCAAGGCCTCCGGTCCAAAGGAACCACGCTTGGACTGGATGACTGCCAGGGTGGATCTGAAGCGCCGGAGGGAGATGGAGTGTCCTAGGTGCCCCACCCTGGGCATCAGGAGCAGTCTCATTGCAAGTGGGAGCCGCAGCAGCAGGGAGAGAAGGGATACAGGAGGACAATCCCCACCTTCCTGATACTCCACACACAGGCGCTGGCCAGCAGAGCAGGAGCTCCTCAGGAGGGTTTGTCTGGCAGCCAGGGAGCTGCCTGCTCTGTGAGCAGGCACCCAGTGGGGCAGGTCCCCACGGAACTGGTACACGGTGAGTTGTACAGCTCTAATGCAGCCGCCTAACTGGGCAAAAGTGAAGCCAGGTCTGAGCAATGGGGAGCCACTCACCCATCGAAGCCACGAATCACAGAGCGATTTCCATTAAAGGGAAGAAGGTTCCCTGCCTCTTGCTAAAAATAAACCCTTAGAGCTGCCGGCTGGGGCTAGAACCGGCTAGGATATGTCTACACTACAAAATTAGGTCGAATTTGTAGAAGTCAATTTTTCTGAACAGATTGTGTACACTTGATTGTGTGTCCCTACCCCCCCGCTAAACGCGCTAAGTCAGCGGAATGCATTCACAATACCGAGGCTAGCATCGACTCTCAGAGCGGTGCACTGTGGGTAACTATCCCGCAGTTCCCGCAGTCTCCGCCACCCCTTGGAATTCTGGTGTTAGCTCCCAGTGCATGATGGGGCAAAAACATTCTCGCGGGTTTTCCTGGGTGCATCTCATCAATCGCCCCTCCCTGTGTGCAAGGTACAGCAGACAATCGTTTCGTGCCTTTTTTCCGTGCAGACGCCGTATTGCTTTCAGCAGACGGCACAGTAAGACTGCTTTCCTGCTCTCCCGCTGCCATGAGTCCACTTCTCAGGTCCTCTCGTCCTTCTTAATAAATATCTATTCTCATGGCATCTGCATTGGGAAACCTTTGTCATCCACCACTTCCACTGACACTCTGCTCTCCTGCTTTTGCCCTAATAGTGAATTTCCCCAGTGATTTCATGGCAAGCATGGAGCCCGCTCTGCTCACCGCTGCTGTTGTGAGCGTCGTAAACACCTCGTGCATTATCCTGCAGTATGTGCAGAACCTGCAAAAGCAGGTGAGGAGGCAACGACAGTGACTTGTGACTTTGTGACTTGCTTTCCTCTGCCCTGAAGCACAAGAATAGTTGCCCTCACAGTTGATTTACTATTGGGGATGTTGAAATGTCTATGGTTATTCTTGGGGACCTAGCCTGCCCCTTAATGCCATGGCTCATGAAGCCATACACAGCCTCCCTGGACAGTAGTAAGGAGCAGTTCAACTATAGGCTAGCGTTGACTTTTGGAGCGGTGCACTGTGGGTAACTATCCCAGAGTTCCCGCAATCTCCGTTGCCCATTGGAATCGTGGGTTCCGCTTCCAATGCTTGATGGCAAAAATATGTCGCGGGTGGTTTTGGGTATGTGTCATCAGTCGCCCGTCTCTCTGTGAAAGCAACGGCAGACAATCATTTCACACCCTTTTCCCTGGATTGCTCATGCAGACGCCACAGCACCGCAAGAATGGTGCCTGCTCAGATCACTGCGGCAGTTATATTGCCCATGAGCAGCAAATCCTCGCCCGAAGGAGACGTTTCCCACCCACAGGCAACTCTGTAACACAGGGAGAAAAGACAGGAATATTTCACGACGGGCTGAATTCTATCTCAAGACTGGGCCCCTTTTGGGTTGGGGTGGAAAACTGAAGGTCATCTTAGCTGCTGGTTGGAGAATAGAATGTCCCTTCTGCGGGAAATTCCAACGTTTCTCAATTTGTTTTAGTTCCAAATTGGAACAAACAGTCAAAATTTCATGCAGAAGGAAAATTCTGAAAAAAATTCAGTTTGGAGACATTGAAAGATTTCACTTCAGTGTCCAGTCATTTCGTTTTGATAGTGTCCGCACAGTAGCAGGTAAAAAGTTAAATAGAATGCAGACAAATATATACTATTAACATGAATAGGGCAAAACGAAATTAAGCCAAATTAGAAAGTGTAGAAAATTCCACACTTCCCCTTTCTAAATGTTTGTTGACATTAACCCGGTCGTTATATTTTAAAGACGCCTTGAACCTGTGTATTGAAAATACTAGAATAAGGATTCCAGATCCAGTTACCTTGTGGCCACCCTTTCGGCATTTAGTGGGAAGGATGGGCCCATGGCTAAGGCACTGGCTGGAACTCAGGTTCAATTCCCAACTCTGCCACTGATGGTTTGTGTGACCCTGAGCAAGTCACTTTATCTACCCAATACCTCAGTTCCCCATCTGGCATGAACCAGGAGATTGGCAGTCAGGCCTAGTGGTTGGCTCAGGAGTCAGGAGCCAGGGCCAGTGGTCAGAGTTTAGGGTGACCAGATGTTCCGATTTTATAGGGACAGTCCCGATTTTGGGGTCTTTTCTTATATAGGCTTCTATTACCCCTTGATCCCCCGTCCCAGTTTTTCACATTTGCTGTCTGGTCACCCTATCAGAGCTGGAGTCGGGAAGCAAGGTTGGAGTTGACTGGGCAGGACAGGAGCAAGGCAGGCTCAAGAGAGATCACAGTTCCAGGGGCGGGGGGGTGTGTGTGTGTTGAGCAGTCAGCGATCAGTTGCTAATCAGGCAGAGCAATCAATCTGCCAGCCTGATACCCTGTGCAATCCAGGGCTAACACCTCCCCCTCTCAGCAGCACCGCGAGGGTCACCTCCGTTGGCGAGCATGAGGTGCACAGAGACCCTGGTGACGAGGGCCAGAGAACTACCCAGACATGGGCTGTTTTGTTTCTGCCCAGCACTGGGTTTGCTGCTCGCCTGCCAGAGGAACTCAGCATCGTTCCAAGAGTTGTTTTTCTGCCCGATGTTACAGCAGTGACACCTGCTCAAAGAATGAAATCTTTGGCCTTTCCTCAGGACAGCAAAGACAGCACCGATGTCTGCTGCTCCTGCTGAGCTATGCAGAGTAATGACATGCAATGCCGAGCTGATCTCCGCCAGGTGTCACTTGTTGTTGTTGTTGTTGAAGCCCAAGATAAAGAGCTTTCTTCCTGTGTCACTGCCAGGTCCTTTGGCAGAAGGTCAAGATCTCAGGGGAAGGAGAAACCAGCCGGCGATTGAAGATATCCCCAGCCTCCATTTGATGGCAAGAGATTCTCAGGGTTGGTTGTTTATTTGCTCACCGTTGCTTTGTCCCTGACGGAGTCCCAGGCGTGCCGCAGTCTTTCAAGTCAGGGCGATCATCCTCGCTCGCCTTTGCTTGATTCTTTCGCTGGGGTTCGGGGGGTGTTTACGAGGAAGCTGGGTCAGTCCACAAGGGGTTTGCACTCCTTCTTGCTGTGGGGGCTGGACTCCTTTAATTCGGAAGTCAATGGGAGCTGAGGGGGATCCGGGTTCATTGTAGGCCGTTGTGGGTCGAGGTGTGTGTAACAGTGTGTATGGGCCATAAGTGTCTGAGCCATGCCCAAAATGAGTCTGCCACACTCGGGGCGGGGGAGGGGGTGAGAGGAAGAGCATTAGCTGTAGCAGCTCATGCCTGTAGCTCTAGAGCAGGGGTGGGCAAACTACGGCCCACGGGCCACTTGTGGCCCACGAGCCGTTTTTATCTGGTCCGCGAGCTCCTGCTGGGGGAGCAGGACCAGTGGTCCCGCTCTCCTGGGCGGGGTCGGCTGCTGGCCGGGCGCGCCACCCAGGACAGCGAACCCCCGGCTGGCAGGGCACACTGCCCTGAGAGAGGGGCTGGCGTGCCGCCTGGGACAGCGGACCTGTGGCCAGCACCGTGCCCCGCCCTCACGGCCCGGGGTGCCGGGCCGACCGTGGCAAGCCCCGGGGCCCGTGCTCCCGGGATGGGGCCAAGCGCAGCAGATCATGGGGCCCTGCGCTCCCAGCCCGGGGGCCGGGCGAAGTGCTGCGAGCCGCAGGGCCGGGTGCCGGGCTCAGCAGGTAAGCAGGTGGGGGTGTGTGGTTAGGGTAGGTGGGGGAGCTTAGGTGCGGGGTGTGGCTAGGGTAGGTGGGGGGGTGGTTGGAGGAGTGGGGGGGTCTCAGGAGGGGGCAGTCAGGGAACAGAAAGCAGGGGACTAGATAGGGGATGGGGTCCTGGGAGG
Organism: Dermatemys mawii; assembly: GCA_007922305.1. Classification (NCBI taxonomy): domain Eukaryota; kingdom Metazoa; phylum Chordata; order Testudines; family Dermatemydidae; genus Dermatemys; species Dermatemys mawii. The sequence goes on along the minus strand of ML677491.1, from coordinate 3,064,002 downwards.
GCAGTTAGAGTGGGGGGTCTCCGGAGGGGGTAATCAGTGGGTGTTGGATGGGTCAGAGGTTCTGAGGGGGGCAGTCCGGGGGTGGGAAGTGGGTGGGGGTCAAATAGGGGGCGGGGCCTTCGGCACTCCGCAGAATTTTGAACCCCAGTGTGGCCCTCGGGCCAAAAAGTTTGCCCACCCCTGCTCTAGAGGGCCTGGGTTCAGTCCCTGGTGATGACCAAGAGAACAATCCAGCCGCACCCCTGCACCTAGCAAGGAAGGAGCAAGATTAGAGGGACCCAGGTGGCATATGAAAGAGAAAGTGGGTGTGGCCAGAGAGGGGAAGGGGTTAGGGCTTGATGCTGAGGGACCAGACAGGTGACACAGCCTGCTGGGAGGAGGGTGGCATGAGGACCCAATAGACTAGAACATGCATCCTGCCAGTCCAGAGGGAGGCTGGGTTAAGTGTGTGTGTCTGTCACAGTGTGACCCCAAACACACACTTCGCTCATGCCCATTGCCTCCCCGGGCAATGGGCATGAGCGAAGGGGAGCTCCTAACAGGGGGACTGTTATAAGTGTGAAGTAGCCTAAAATTACTGTTTACTAAGAAATTACTAAGAAATTTTACTAAGTAAAATTAGTAAAGAAAAGTAAAAGTAAAAATTAGTAAAGAAAGTTAAATTAGTAAAGTAAAAAAATTAGTAAAAAGTAAAAATTAGTAAAGAAAGTTTACTAAGAAATTACTAAATTAGTGTTTACTAAGAAATTACTTAGGAGACAAAGAATTTTATAGTTACAGTCAAAAACATAACTGTGTTCATCCCATAGCCGAGGTGAACAGAGAGAGACCCAGAGAGAAACTGAAACTTGAAATTCTTTGTCTCCTGAGTAATTTCTTATTGTTTAGTTGTCCACCTCTCAGGTTACCTTTAGCTTAACCCCTTACAGGTAAACACTAATTTTAGGCTACTTCACACTTATGACACACACCCCAAATCGCAAATGGTGTCAGAACGTCACTGGGTGCATAAACCTGGTACACTGCCACCACCAAACTAGGTTTAGGGTAGTTTGGGACCCTTCTTTCCCTTTTCACTAACC
>ML677491.1:3033965-3061998 GCA_007922305.1 Dermatemys mawii | reverse complement strand
GGGGTTGGGGTGCAGAAGGAGGTGAGTAGTACTTGAGTAGCTCCTGGAAGCAACTGGCACGTCCAGCTCAGGGGTGGCCAGGCAGCTCCGCACTCTGCCCCTGCCTGCAGGCACCACCTCCATTGCAGGCACCACCCCGTGGCTCCTGGCCAATAGGGGCTGTGGAGTCAGTGCTCGGGAAAGGGGCAGTGCTCAGAGACCCCCTGTACGTCCCTGCACCTGGGAGCCAGAGGGACTTGCTGGTCACTTCCGGGAGCTGCATGGAGCCAGGGCAGGTAGGGAGCCTGCCTTAGCCCCGCTGTGCTGCTGGCCAGACTTTGTGGCCTATTAAAATCTCCCGGATTGGTTTCAGTAGCCACTGGGAGATCAATTCCGATTCCGGCCCAGCCGTGGGAGGGAGAGACACTCCGACCTAGTGAGCCAGTCTGTTATGTTCTCCCCTAGCAGAAAAGTTGTTACAGGCATCTGCGCTGGATGGGAGTTCAGGACCCATCTTGGGGGCTGCTTTGCCAATAGCCTGAGTCCTACAGATATCACAGTCTTCTGGGTTCAGTTGCATTAGAGGGAGGAGAGACAATCACGTGCACTAAGTGAGTGTATTACACCCATGGGCACATGCGTGCGCACACACACACACACCCTGAGACATTCATTTGAGAGGAATATACTCTTTACTGCAAATGTGGTTGCAGAATGTGTGTGCACTGGCATGACCGTGGGGCCTGCCAAGAGTTTAACCTTCATAGGGCATGGACAGACACGTCCTCTTAGGGAGGTGAGGCTAGATGTCACTTCTAGTGTGTTACAGGCATTCATAAAAGATCTTACCTGATACACTACAAGTGTGTTCAATCTGTGGATTCCATTGCTTATGGCCTGAGGTTCAGCTCTCCCGGGTCTTTCCAGAGCAGTGAACATACGAAATGGATTCTTCCCAGGATCACCCCTCACGGGAAAATTTATTCAAGCTCTGAGGAAGGCAGGATGGAGTTTGGTGATGAAGGAAGCTCCATGCTCTTTCTCCCCTTCCCAGCCCCCACTTGTCAGTGTGATACCTTTGTTTGCCTAATATGTAAAAAATGGACCAACAAAAAACCCAACAAAATCTATTTCCCACTCTCATCCTTTGGAAAAGTGGGGGGAGGGGAGGAAAGGAGGGTGGGGAACCCCAAACCTAGCCCCCCCCCTTTTTATTTGCTTTAATGTGATGAAAAATCTGAAAATAGTTTGAAAAGCTGTTTGTCGCTGGGGGGAGGGGCTCGCTTTGATAGAAAAACTATTGACTCTTACAGCTCTAGCTTTAAACTTTAATTGGGGATGAAAATTGAGCTTGCAGGAGATGTTTTGCCAGAGGAGGGGCTGTTGGCTTTTGGGTCTCCCTTACTCTGAGGATAGAGGTCTGGAAATCATGCCTTATAGTGAGAGAGTGAGGCAATATGGACTTTTACCAGAATAGCTATTCTAGAATAACTCATCATCATCTACAAGGTCCTGGAGGAGGGGTCCATCCATGGCTATTAGCCAGGATGGTCAGTGATGCAGCCCCATGCTTGGGTGTCCCTCAATCGCCAGAAGCTGGGAGATGGATCACTCAAAAATTGCCCTGTTCTGTTCATTCCCTTGGAAGCACCTGATGTTGGCCGCTGTCAGAAGACAGGATACTGGGCTAGATGGACCATGGGTCCAGTGGGGCCATTCTGAGGTACAAATACCTACACAAGGGAAAAGATTATTGATAATAGCAGGCTCTTTAATCTAGCAGAAACAGGCACCAGGAGAGCCTATGGCTGGCATCTGAAGCTAGAAAAATCCAGATTAGAAATAAGGTACACGTTTTGAACAGGTGGGGGAATTGGCTCTTGGACAATTTATCTAGGAACATGGTAGATGCTCCATCACTTGGTGTCTTTAAATCAAGACAGGATGTTTTTTCAAAAGATATGCCATAGGCCAACGAGAAGTTATGGGCTGAGAGAGAAATGTTTGGGTGAGGTTCTTGGAAGTGTGTTATCCAGGAGGTCAGACTAAATGATCAAAATGGACTCTTCTGGTGAAACAAAAAAATCTACGACTGATATAACTAACAGGGCTCTATCAGCAGCAGCTTCTTCAGAGGAATGTGCCCCAAACCCCGAAGTGGCAATTGTGGAATAACTTACCCAGGGGGACCCCTACCCTCTGCTCTCCAGTAGAGCAAATCAACATTTTCTGAACTAGAAGAGCATCACTGAGAAAGGGCCATTCGGTTCCACCCCTCCCCCCAAATCAAAACTGTTCCTTAAAAACTGGTGACTTTTGGGGGTGGTCAGGGGAATAGTGAGAATGTTCACAACACTTTCAGTGCAAGTTTTTCACTTACCCACATGCTTGTTTTCAGGGAATGAAAAATGTTGATAACATTGTCTGCAAAAAAATGAATGAAAAAGGCCATGAAAAATGGGCCTGGTCTGCATCCTGAGAAATGGAAACAGCTTCACCCTTTTAAAAGATTTCAGCTCTCTCCCTTGCCTCCAGAGACAGAGAGAGAGAGGTGTCTAGTTTTGTCCTGTCTAGTCCATTCCATGGTGGCCCAGGCTGGATTGTTAAAACTGGAGACAAGTATCAGAGGGGTAGCCGGGTTGGTCTGTATCCACAGAAAAAGCGGTGCCACTGGCCTCCTCATTGGTTTTAAAACTGGGGAGGCTACAGCAGGGAAATGTCCCAAGCTATAGGCCTCCCCTCTCCTCTCTGGAGCTCAGTCCATTTTCACTGTCTGAAATATTTCTTGACATTCAGGCTAAATTGTCCCAAAGCCCTTAGTTCTACCACCCTACACAAATCTCCCTTCCTTCCCACAGTGTTCCTCTCCTTCAGACACTTATAGCTGGCCCTTTATTTGTCTCCCAACCCAGCTAGGCATACTTAGCTCTTTTAATCCTTCCTTAATCAGTCCTTCCCGCCCTTTAATCTGTATGGCTGTGACGGAGAAGGATGGGCTGGATCCAGACGGTCGCCCCCAGGATTTCAAGGGGATTGATTTAATTCTCGCCATGCAAGAACCTGACTGTCGGGGCGCGGCTTAGAAACCGCCTAGCCCAAATGGCCAGCACTGCGGTTAGGCTGCAGGTGGCTGTACTGAGAGCCCTGGCTGTCCGGAAACGGGGGGCCGTGGGAGGGGAAAGCAAGGCGAAGCCGAGGGAGAGCCCCTGGCTGTCGTTGTACAGCAGGCTCTAAAAAAAGCCCAAACTCCAGACAGCTGGGGCGTGTGCGCTGCCAGGGCTATGACAGGCGACGGGCCTTCCTCCTGTCGGGCTAGCACACGCGGCAGTGCAGGCGGTTGCAGGCTGACAGCTTCAGCAGCCCGCCCCAATCAGTGCCACGGGAATAGCAGGCAGATTGAGATAAAAATAGCTCCTCTCGTTAGACAATTGGGGGCGATTGTTCCCCGAGGACCGTGAAGCGAGCAGTGCTAATCGCAGGAAGGCACAGAAAGATCGAGGAGGGGAGGGGAGATTCTGGGGAGCACCAAAGGGGGAAGACTGGAAGTAATGGGGTGAAATTAAGTGGGAAAGTGTCCTCAAGGTGAGGTTGATTAAACGTGTCTGAGTGGGGAGATGGGGAAGGCTCTGGACTGGGACACAGGAGATCTGAAATGAGCGCCCAGTGGCTCCTTGGGCTAATCACATCATCACCCCAGGCCTCAGTTTTGCCGCCTGTACAATGGGGATAATCACTTTTCCTTTGTCGGTCCTGTCCTTTTAGGTTGTAAAGTGTCTCTGTGTGTGTTTGTTGGAGTGGCTGATTGAATGGGTCCTCTCCATCCGAGTCCTCAGCATCTTTGTTTTGTGTATATTTGTTCATTGGATTTCGCATGTCTCTCATCTTGGCCCTCCGTGAGTGAACTCAGTTTCCCTTCATGGCCAGCGTTTCGAGCCGCTATCTTCTGTTGGCGGAAGGCAACCCCCAGCGGTGCACTGACCCGGTCCAGGCAGAGTAGCAGAACTCTGCTGGGGAATCACATCCCGGGCTGAGCAGGGAAGATGGGGAATTTGAAGGAGCGGGTTGTACTCAGAACAGGGACTCTCCTGAGCTCTCCATCCCTGCCCTCCGCCCTCAACGGTTCCAGACCAGCCGGGCGCGGCTGATTGGGTAAATGGTGCAAAACGTCTGGCTGCCAACATGGCAAACTCCACTTGGGATATGAAAACCCCAAACTCCTGCCTCTGCCATCCTTGGATGGCCTTGGCACGTCGCGCCTGGCTGACGATTCCCTCCCTGTGGGGCCCCGGCTCGCTCACCCAGGGCTACAGGCACCAGAGAGTGAAAATTGTGGTAGGAAGGGTCCAGTCAGGTTACTTATCTAGCCCCATCAGCATAGCAGGGCAGTGCTGTCATCCCCACTTTACTGATGGGGAAACTGAGGCACCGAGGTCCTAAGGGACTGGGTTGTCCCACTAGAAGCCTGTAGCAGGGCAAGGAATTGACCTGGGGGGTCTCAAGTCCTCGGCTAGCACCCTCACCACCTGGCCAATAGCAGATGGAACTCAGGCACTGATGAGGATGTCAGCAACACGCAGACAGACCAAAAAGGGGTGCTCTGGTGTGTTCCTTCCCCACCCGCAGCCCTCTGGAGGGTGGGCGGTTTTGTCTTTAAATTTCTTCTCTCATTCAGACAATGTCTTATTGCTCCACCATCTTCCTGCAGCGATTTGTAGGAGATGGACGGCAAGCTGCAGTTTGTGGAGGATTTGATCTCTCAGGCCTCCAGTCTGTGTCTGGAGAGCATCTGGGTTACCACTTAGAACACGGCACGGTGGACAAAAATTGAGTCTCAGGCCAGAAGGCACTATTGTAACCCTTCTGCCGGGCGGTTTTGGCAGCACCAAGGACTGGGTCCAGTATCTAGGGGATCTTCACTATTTCTGCTTCTTGTCCTTGTGCAAGGGACTGATTGCAGGGAATGCACTATCCAGATGGCAGCTGCGATAATCTGTCAGAATCGCTAATGGAAACTGATGTGGCCAAGACAGATCACGTTAGATATTTTCTGTGGGTTACATTCAATTAAACAGGTTTTTAGGACTTCCAGCTCCTCGTTCTGGGAGTCAAGGAGGTTAGCCTGTTCGCTCTTCAAGCACATTTTAATGACTGCTAAGGAAGTCATTGCAAATGACAGCTGTAATACGGCAGAGGGCCAAAGTTAGTGTCACGCGGTACAACTCCACTAATCTCTGTGGGGCTGCATACATACCAGACCCTTGCTATAAACCGTGTCGCTATAGCGTGGATTCGCCTATAGCGTGGCTGTGGCAATGGAGCCCAAATGTAATTATTTAAATTCAGATCCATGGCAACGCGGTCCCCATGTTAATGGGGTACCACGCATGGATCCCGAACCCTGCATTCTAGCGAGGGCCCGGTGTACTTATCCTACCTGCATGTCGCCCTGAGCAGCAATGTGTAGGAAGTCAGACTAGTTGATCACAATGGTCCCCTTTGGCCTTAAAGTCTCTGAACGCCAGGGTTTCAACATCAGAGTTGATTTTGAATCTTATCAAGTTCACAGTGTTACACACATATATTATACTGATGGGGCCATATCAGAACCTGGGCAGAGAATGAATACGCAGCAATTCCCACAGCGACTCTGCATCAGAGAGGGGGTTCGAACCTAGGTCTTCTGGCGAGCAATCCTGTGTCCAACTTTTTAACCTAAATCCAGGCTGAAAATACTGATGGTTTGTGTGGTGCTCTAAGACCAGCTTCTTCGCACCAGGTGCTGGACTCTAGTGACCCTCTCCACGATGCAATATACAGAACAGCAATAACTGACACATTGTGCCCAACATTTATGCAGTACTTTTTATCTAAATATCCTAAAGCAGTAGGCACATTTTATACAAAGGATTCACTTTACCCACCACTGAAAGGCAGCCACCTCTTGGGTAGAACATAGCATAAAGGACAGTGCTTTTAGTTCAGTCCAGACCAAAAGTAATTAAAGGAGGGATCATAAATGAACCCTGAAGCATCCTGATCAGTGTGAAACAGGCATGATCCATGTCTGATATTCAGACTGGATCAAAGTTAGAACTGGTGATGACTGGCATTTCATGTCCCATGGGAAATTCTGATATTTTGACATTTGTTTTCCTTCCAAGTCAGGAGAAAAAGTCAAAAAATTTTCTCAGATCAGAAAGTTCAGAAAAAAAATAATTTGTACATGTTGGAATGTTTCTGCTGATGCCTCATGGGACTTGTAGTTTTTGTGCCTCATTGCCACATTCTCCTCTATGAGCCAGGCTCCCCAGGCATACTGCGGCTCCCATGATTCCCTATGGTCATTGGACTCCCAGAATGCATAGTGCCAATTCAAACAGAGAGAGAGAGAAGGAGAGAGAGAGAGAGAGAGAGAGCATAAAGCATCATGGGAAATGTAGTCAGTCCCGTTGAAGAGACTGGAAATATAGAATCATAGAAATGTAGGGCTGGAAGGGACCTTGAGAGGTCACCTAGTTCCCCCCGGTGATGAGGCAGAATCAAGCAAACCTAGAGCATCCCTGACAGGTGTTTGTCCAACCTGTTCTTAAAAGGCCTCCAGTGTTAGGGATTCTGCAACTTCCCATAGAAGCCTCTTCCAGAGCTTAACTATGTTTAGAATTCCTAATCTCTAACCTAAATCTCTCTTGCTGCAGATTAAGCATGTTCCTTCTTGTCCTACCTTCAGTGGCCATTGAGAATAGCTGATCACTGCCCTCTTTATAACAGCCCTTAACATATTGGAAGACTATTAGCAGGTCTAGCAGGTCCCCCCTCAGTCTTCTCTTCTCAAGACTAAACATGCCCAGGTTTTGTAACCTTTCCTCATACTTCAGGTTTTCCAAACCTTTGATCATTTTTGTTGCTCTCCTCTGGACTCTCGCCAGTTTTTCCGCACGTTTCCTGAAGTGCGGCACCCAGAACTGGACATAGTACTCCGGCTGGGGCCTCAGCGGGGCCGAGTAAAGTGGGTCAATTACCCCCCATGTCTTATGTGTGACACCCCTGTTAATACACCCTCTCACGTGAGATTCATCTTTTCCCCAGCTACATCCCATTGCTGACCCATATGCGTGAGGCCCTGGAACTGGAACTTTCACAAGGCAGCTGCAGCTCCTGCAGACACAGATTAATGTCTCCCTGACCCAGACGGGACTATTTTGACAAACTGAAATGTTTCTAGTCAGGTCAGCCCAACCCAAAACTAAGTAGGAAGATTTGGGAGGAGCTCAGATCCTACAACGAGGGCCATGGAAGACAGGTTGCTGCTAAAAACTGCATTGTGGCTCCAATGAGGAAGCCATTTCATCTCCCTAGGACTTGCTTATCTCCACCGGCTACACCCCAGGGGCTGGGCAGAGCGGAGAGCCTGGTATTAGGTATGATGCACGGCACTGCAGAGCCATCAGGGAGAATCTGAAATCTCCTGGCTGCTGAGTAATCTCTCTCTCCCCCTGGGGCTCTTTTCGAGGGGGCCGGGACTCCCGGTGTGGCCTGCAATTCAAAGAAGCTGGGCTGTGCCCTGGCGGGATAAGCCAGGTCAGACGGAGTGAGCACTTGGAAACGTTGGCCCTAGGCTCCTCTCAAGTCTCATTTCACTGGTGTCAGTGAAGTTTTGCTGGTTCTGCCTTGGGCTTGCACAAGGCCCTTCTGCTCACTGACCGTCCCGTGCGAATGGGGCCTTGCGGAGCGTGAGGCATGGGCCCCACACCCACCTGGCCTTCGCACGGCCCAGAAGCCAGGTCAGTTCCGGACCCAGACTTTGGGGCTCCTCCTGGTGTCCATAACGAGCTGGACCTGAACAGCTCCGAGAGGTTGAATCTAAATGTAGATTTAATTTTGCTACTTGGGCCCCTCTGTTTACACTGTCGCCCGATGCCTGTGAATGGGGTGTGGGGCCGAGAAAAGATCTGGGAGGAGTAGAACCAGATCTCCCATGTGGAATAAATCCAGTGTCCTCAGCGAGTGGCTTCCCTGCCTGGAAATACCCACCCTGCGTGCAGACAGCCCTTCCTCCCCCATGCTCCACTGAAGGAGACGGGCCTTAGAGCCCCACACCCTGAGCTCGCCACCAGCTGACAAGGGGCAGAGTCCAGAGAAGCTAACCCCACACTGCAGGTCCCAGTAACACATTGAATCCCATCTGTGAGGCAGAGGACAGCCATCCATGCCTCTCTGTATGGTGCCGGCAGGCTGGTTTGAATTGGCAGGGGCAGGGTTAACCTCTCCTTTCTTTTCTGGTTTTCTTTCCCTCTCTTTCTGTAAAATCAGCACAAAGTTCTTTCCCCGAAGCCCAAGGGAATTGCGTGCCAAGGGGCAGCCCAGGATATATATATATATATATATATATATATATATATATATATATATAACACACACACACATACAGAGCAGAGGGTGTTCAGACTCCCACGGGAGGCAGAGAAAGGGGTGGTAACAGCAGTGGCAGGGAGAAGGCTGGTGTTTTCCTTTGCCCATGGTGCCCTGGTAGGTCACTTTCTAACTTGGCAGCGCCTTTGAGACAGAGACACTATAAAAATGAATGTCTCGCTCCTGTCCTGTCATTTACACAGGGGCACGCGCACGCGCACGCGCACACACACACACACACACACACACACAGCCCTTCAGCATGCGTATGGTTCCCCAGCACACACTCGTGCGAACGAGCAATCCTGACGGCTACATGTCGGCACAGGCAGAGCAGTGCCATGCCTGGGGTCCTGATTCCCAGGTGACGTGACTCAGCATTATGGCTCCGTTAAAGTCAAAAGCGCTTGGCTGCGTTACCCCGGCTGGGGTTCTGGCCCTGTACTCGAGTCCTGTCTCTAGTGCACCGATGCTCACGATGCTAAACGGGGTGCGTGGCTGGCTGGGACCTACCAGGATTAATCGCTCCAGTTTTTCTCAAGCTTCGATTACTTTCCCTGTGGGTATTTTTTCTGGGTCGTCCCAGGGGTGGCCCGGCTTGTAGACAGTGGCAAGGCCTTTGGCAGCATTGAAGGCCTTGTCCCAGCTGGGTTCGGGTGGGCCCCGTTAGCTGGCTCCTTTCCGAGCATGCTCTTTACTGTCTCTGGTCTCGCAGCCCTGCTCTGCGGCACTGACAAGGAATTCCCACGGCCTGGCCCAAGAGGAAGCCCTGTTTCCTTGTCTCTCCGCACTGAAGTCAAACCGTTGGGAGTGCGGCATCATCCCGTGGTCGGAAGGCTTGAGCCGTGGCGTGTCAGGGCAGGGAGCCGCAGGGTCTCTCAGGCCGAGCGGATGCAGCCCAGGACATGTCCCCAAAGCTGTAACTGGCCTGAACGGCTTTGGTCTGGGGCATCCCACTGCGTGGCTGGGGGGTGCAGTGAGGCTCAGAACAGAATGGAGATGGGGGGGCTGGAGGCAGCCTGGTTTAATGGGCAGAGTCCGAGAGTGGCCAGCAGGAGCCCTGGCCTCTGATACTGATTTGTTTGGCCCTTGTCAAGACACCCTGACTGTGCTGAATTCGCCCTCCTGTGACGTGGGGTGAGCTGGGCAGGCCCGTATCCCCTGCCAGGGAGGGGCGTGAGGGGAAATCGGTGACCGTGCGGCGCACTGGGCCACGGATGGACGTCGCCGTCCAAGTGCAGAGCATTATGAGCTACTCCTTTAGTCCCAGGGCAGATGCAATACAGCCTGCCCCTGCCCAGCCCTGCAAGTATCACAGACCCATGATCCCCAGCATCGAGGCCTCGTTGGTGCCAAACTCCCGCTGACAGCAAGGAGGTCAGGGCTGCACATCATGTGATGTCTGTTATAGCCACCCAGTGTTTGCACCCAGTGATGCATCCATCGCTTGCACAGGCCACATGCACACCCAGGACACGTGCATGTATTGTTCACACAACAGCTACACAATGCACGCCTGTGTATTGTACACGTGACAGATGCCGTGTGTATTTCACACCCGTACAATTCCTAGGCACCCACATGCATGTGTGTAGTACACATGGGGGAGGGGAGGGTGTTTTACATTCACACATTGGCATAACACACACACACACACACACACACACACACAGAGCAGGCACCTCCATGGCACGTGCTGCCTGTATGTGATGGTGCCTACACGCAGTACATACAATTTCAGCACAGGCCCAGCCAGCGTTCAGACGCGGCCCACCCCCTCCTTCCCACAACACAAGCCAGCGACTCGTGTAAATGCAGCTTCCCCAGCCCGCGATCCTTCTCCCTGATGAGGCTGACATGAGTTTAATGAAGGGCTCCGGCTGGTATAATTTGCCTGCGATTAGAGCAGCCAGTGTTGCTTGATTCATGGCCGTGACTGACGTGCTGACCTGGCCCTGGCGTGGTGGGTGTTTCACGGCGCTGTGCTTACCGGGGCTTTCAGCCCAGAGGATTTAGAAGCACTACAGTGGCTTGCCAATGCCTTATGCAAAGCACCCCCATGAGCAGTGTTTCTGCTGCATATTAGATCCCGGCTTGTTTCGCCGCCCCTTGCGCGAGAGTGTGACTCGGCGTTGGGCCGAGCTGGTGTCTGGTGGGTCTCTCCATCTGTTCCCAACTCTCCAAGCACCCAGCCTGGCTCCCAGGGGCCGAGGGCGAGAGCACGCAGGCTCCTGGGCGCTGGGCGCGACCCAGAGAGCGTTCAGGGCTTTCGCGTGAGCTCAAAGCAACCCCTGTAGAAGACAGGAGCTAAGGAAAGTGGGTCAGTGAACGGTCTGAGACTTGAGCGCTAATGCCGGCTCTGGCGTTTATTTGCTGTACGCCCTGGGCGAATCCTAGCGCCGCTCTGTGCCTCAGTTTCCCCTGCTGTGTTCCTCTCCAGAAGTGGCTGCATTTCAGTCGGGGGGTATGTGCAGCCCTGTAGCTCTGCAGAAGGCTGGAGGGAGCTGTGTACATCAGTGGTGCCGTGACTCTGGGGTATAGAATGGCTATGGAGACATTTATGTTTCTGCTGTCTAAGCCCCTAGGAGTCACCCTAGAATCCAGAAGCTGGAGTCAGACTGGCCGCTCTCCAGGGGCAGGGCTCCACCTCCCGTGTTTCTATCACCCCCCTCCCTGGGGGAGCCGTGTATGTTGTGCCAGAGCTAAAGCCCCACTTGAGAGAGGTAGCACAAAATCAACACATCCCTCAGCCCCTTGTGAGGCTGTGTTGCAGGCCGGCAGGTCCCCCGTGGAAGGGAGGAAGCAGCTCCCTTGAAATGCTTTCCTGGGTATAGGAATCAAGTCACACAGCGGAAGGCAACAACTGATTGACAGTGCCCAGCAAGTCTACATGCCAGTTTAGGACAGGAAGTGAAGCAGAATTCTGTGTGTTACTGAAACGGCAGACGGGTGCACCTAGGGTTTCCAGCATTTGGCTTTGGCTCAGACAATGGGGTCAACAGCCCTGCTCTTGTGTAAAGTGCCACAAAGCCCATAGGGTGCATCTACATTGCACTGGAAACCAGTTATTGTGGGAGCTGGGTGAGTGGAGTCCGTGTTTCCAAGTGTCCACACTGCACTGTAAACGTGGGTTCACAGCCACTGGAAACGAGTCTCCCAGGCATGGTAGCATGTCCACACTGCACTACACAGCCCTTCTGACTTGGGTCTGCAGCTTAAGCTGTGTCCACACTGCAGAATGACAGGGCTTAGAACTGAGTCACATCGGGATTGGGGCTCTGATCCAACTCTCTATGAAGGGCCTAGGACCTGGAACCCGAGTACTTGCTGACCTGGTGTGATAAATGAAGGGGGTGAGGGGTAGCTCTCTTTTATGGACACCCAGCCAACCAGTTAGCCATAAAGTCCCTCTTGGTGGCTGTTCTCTGCTTGCTTTACCTATAAAGAGTTAAAAAGCCCCCCCAGGTAAAGGAAACGGAGTGAACACGTGACCAAAAGAGCCAATGGGAAGGCTAGAACTTTTTAAAATGGGGGGGAAACTTCCCCTTTGTGTCTGTTATTGGTCTCTGGGAAAGAGGGGAACAGGGAGCAGTTATGTTGTGAGATGCTTTAAGTCGGGTATGAAAATCATCAGATCATATCTAGAACTACTTTTAACAACCCAAATATGTAAGTAAATCAGGGAAGGTCTAGGAAGACATGATCAGGGTTATTTCTTTTATTTCTTATTGGCTTGTGGACTCCTCTGGGCTAACGCCAGAGGCTTTTGTTTTGCTTGTAACCTTTAAGCTGAACCCCAAGAGAGCTATACTGATGCTTAATTTTTGTAATTGTTTCTTTTAAGATCTAGCAAAAAGCCTAAGTTCCAGATGAATTTCCTTTCTTTTGGGGTTTAATAAAATTTACCTTTTTAAAGAACAGGATTGGATTTTTGTGTCCCTAAGGGGTTTGTGCACATGTTGTTTAATTAGCTGGTGGCAACAGCTGATTTCTTTGTTTTTCTTTCTCATTCTCCCCCAAGGAGGGGAAGGGCTTGAGGGTACCCTACAGGAGGAATTCCCAAGTGCTCCTTCCTGGGATCTCAAAACAGGGAGAAGCGGTTTGGCATTTGGGTGGTGGCAGCATCTACCCAGCCAAGGTCAGAGAGAAGCTGTGACCTTGGGCCTTTAATACCGGCCTGGAGTGGCCAGTGTTAATTGTTAGAATCCTTGCAGGCCCCCACCTTCTGCACTCGAAGTGCCAGAGTGGGGAATCAGCCTTGATGCCTGGGTCAGACTGATGTGTGTGGATGGAAGGAGGGCTTGGGTTCAAACCGAAGTCAGATGCTGGGCTTAGTGTGCAGTGTAGACACACCCTTTGTGGTCACAACTAGGCTGGACTTTGGCTTAACGTCTCCTCTGAAGGAGACCACCTTGGCAGTCTCCTGTCAAATCCCTGATCAAACCTTGAACCTGGGCAGGTTCCCAGCACACGGCCGGGCAGTTCGGAGCCTCCCCTTCCTTCCAGCGGCTCTGAGTTTGCATGCTGAGCGACGCGAGGGCTGGGGCTGGAACCCAAAGCCCCCAGCAGTCAGTCCCAGCCCGTGCCCCCTAACGGAGCGCAGCAGGACAGAGGCACAGTGCTGCTCCACCAACTCCGCTCCTCGCCCTTGGCCAAGGTCAGCTCATGCCAGGGCTGACGGATGACTGTGGGGTTGATTCTATTCCTGAAGCGACCCTGCAGCAGCCTCTGCATTCAGTCCAGCCAGCTCCGAGCACCTTGGGGCGCCTTCCACTTATTGGTACCCACCACCCGCATCAGCAAACCCGGATTGCGGGATAGCGAGGCCTGAGGATTCCTGACGAATGGCTCCCCCGCTACCTGTCCCCTGAGTCTCCCCTTCAGCATCCCTGACCAGATTTCTGATGCCCTTCCTCAGCAAGGTCATTAACACGACTCTGTGCGGGGCCCAAATCCCTGCGGTTTGGAAATCTGCTTGCAATTTCTCAGAGTACAGCGCTAGAAAACACACTCTTTCCCTGCTACTTCAGCTTTCCCACCCCTTCACTGGCCTTGCCTGGTCACAGGTTTTAAAGACCCGGCAGTCCTTCTTGCAAGATCCAGGGTGTCATGCGTGGTCTCCCAGCCCAAGTCCAGCACGGGTAGGTGTATTCTGGCTTCCTTAGTTCCCCTGGTTATTTTAGCTGAAGATGTTTATTCTCTACGTCTTCCCCTCATGTTCCGCTTAAGAGGCAGGTAAACGATCCTCGCATGCACATTTTATTGGGATCCTTCAGCATGGCTGTTGCTCCACGGTGTATACATCCTGGGGATGGGACTGTGAGCTGGGCATTGGACTAGGACTCCCGGGTTCTACTCCCAGCTGTGCCATGGATTGACTGGGTGACTTTGCCCATGTCACTTGACTTTGCTTTTGTTTAGTTTCCTCACTGGGTCTAATGTGGGCTCGCATCCCTTTCTGCAGTGCTCTGAAAGCTGAAAACACAGAGCATTCATATTTCATGCTGTTGATTATCAGAATCCTTCCAGGAAAGATCAAGAGCTCCCAGAAGTCTAACACTCTGCTGCCTCCAATCTCCAGGGGCTGTAGCTATAGTGCATCCTGCAGAAATTGGCTTTGATGGGGTGGGGTGGGATGGGGGGGTTTCAGCCCCTTCCTGTTTAGCAGAGCAGGGAATGAAGGCCCAGGCCAGAGCCCTAACCCTTGTACCATCCTTCCTGTCAGGCCTTGCAGAGACCTTTCTGCAGGGAAACAGGAGCTCTGTGCCACTCAGGGGCTGCAGGGATCAGCCCTGTGAGAGGTTTACTCCCCATGTAAGTGGTATCATTGAAAGCCAAAGGGCAGCATGAAACATGAGACTAAATCCCTCGGTGCTGCGAGCCCGATTCTGCCATCCCAGAGTGTATTAAGTGGTACCTCACTCTGTGTGGCTGTACTGAAAGCAGGCGGTGTAAGGTACCCGTCGCCATGAGAAAGGAGACCAGAATTGGGCCCCAGTTCGTTCAAATGCTCTGGTGATAATGATTATCTGCATTACAGCAAGTCCTTAGAGAACCAAACCGAGATCCGGACCCCATTTTGGGGGGAGGCGGGGCTGCACAGACCCTGACCGAGGTCAGGGTCCCGCTGCACTGAGCACCGTGCAGACTCGTAGCAAGAGACAGCCCCTACCCCGGAGAGCTCCCAGTCTAAACAGACGGGAGATAGGAAGGATTATTACCCTCAGCAGACAGGTCGGGAAGGAGGTCACAGAGAAGAGGAATGATGTGCACAGGGTCACCTGGGGAGCCTGTGACCGACCAAGAACAGAACCATCACCTGGTCCGTAACCCCAGGCCCAGCCGCCTTCTCCGCAGGAAGCAACTATGTTGGCAACCCAATGAGCCGTGTCATGACAGGAAGCTCAGGGCTGCAGCCAGAGACCTGGGAACAGGCACAGATGGCCACAGCTCTGTTTAGGTAAATAGCCAATGGATCTGCCTGACAAGAGTTTTGGAAATTCTCCACCATTCTCTAGATCAGCTCCAACCCACCTGCATCTCTGATCTCAATACAGGAGAACTTTCCCAGCCTATTGGAATTACCAGATGCCACATTCATATCACCAGAGATATTCCAGACATTCAGAAATATGTCTATATTATACATAACAGTGCTTTGGAATTTTCTTGTTGAACTTGTACTTTCCCAATCAGTGGGGTTCCCCTCCCCCGCCCCAGTCCTTTAAAGCCCTGACCCTGCAATGAGAACTAGTGCAAGGGAACCAATTGCAAGACGGGGGCCAAGTCTGTACCAAATGTTCCTGCACTTTCCCCTTAACGCTGCCTCTTGCTGCCAGGCGCCTCCTCCTCACAAATTGAACTTGCTGGACGTGATGGCTACCCCTTTGCCCGGAGCAGTTTGCCGGTGTTCGGGGCCTGGCAGGGTTGTCGTCATTAGGAGGAGAAATCAATGAACAAGTCAGGTCAGTTCTTGGTTTAATATTATTTGGAGAATTGTACAAAAGTCCCATTTCCCTGGACTCAGGAGAAAAAAGCCACATCAGGGCAGCCGTCTTGCTCAGAAATCCCCATGTCCGCCATAGGGAGTTCTTTGCCCAAGAAGTCCTCTCTCCCTGCGTCCTCTCAAGGTCACGCTTCCAACTCCTCCTCCTCAGCTTTTTGCCTCCACCACACACAGCCCGTGATCAGTATCTGGGTTCCCCACATGTGACCAAGAAACCCTTTGTTATTTTTCCTTGGCTAACTCTGGCCTGCCATACAGACTATTGCCTGGGGTGGTCACCATCATTGCCTGCAGTTATTTTTACTACATGATGGGGCATGATTGTTCCTTCCATGGAGCCAGAAAGAGCAGTTGGCACCCAGTGGATTTAATGAGGTCTGTGATTATCTTTGGATCCAAGACTCACCTGATGGCCACTATTCACAGGTTATTGGACACTCAGTACAGGGGTATTTGGGTGAAATTGAATGGCCTGTGATATACAGAGAGGTCACAGTAGATAATCGAATGGTCCCTCCTGGCTATCAGCTCTATGAATCTATGAATGAATTCACACCCTTCAGCATAACATTATTAAAGATATGGGAAATGTTTGCAGCAAAAGCAGAAGCCACAGAAACTGCACCTGGTTTGGGGGATTCTTACTAACCAAGACGAATGAATTCCAGACGCAATTCTTCCTATGGTTCCCATGAGCTATGCACCCAGGACAGACCTCTGCTCCATTCTAGCCAGGCTCCAAGGTAGCAGCCAGGGTGGGAGAGGTGATCTCAGGTAGCTTTTCCCAGATCATTTGTTCTCCCTCTCTTTCCTTCTGCAGGCCATTTCGTAAGAGACAAATAGCCTTCAATAGCTGGTCTTATCCAGTTCCCAAACAACTCCCCACCATCCACACTGGCTAGCGCTTTGCTGGAAAACTCAGCCGAGGCTAAAGGCTGAATGGCCCTCAGACTGAGCTCCTCTCTCACTCCTAGAGGCTTGTCTTCACAAGCAGATTTGGTTGTGTTAATTAACACACGGTTATCCGTGACTTAGCAGCCAATGCAGACAGGGACAATCATGCCTGCTGGACACAGGTAAATCCTACTGGAACGCTAGGCTAACCATGACCAGTTGACAGGATGTTAAACATGACTTAGCCTCAGTCTACACTGACTGCAGAATCGTGTTAGTTAGCATGTGTCCTTGAGGTCATGTTCTTAACATGACCCAAGTCTTGAAGAAAATCCAGCTCCTAGATTTGTGTCCTGCAATAGCTCAAGAGCCTCAGGGTGGACTGACAGGAAACAAGGAACAAACCCCCAGATTGGCTGGGCATTTTGTACGTTGTTTTCACCAACCTTTTTCTAAGTGTAAATGCCTCAGGCACTGTAACAGCCAAGCCATGGCGTCACAGACAGTCCCTTTGGGTACTCCAATCTGTCTTGACACCCAGGCAAAACACTTGGTCTCTTACATCAAGTATCACAACAATATTCAGGTTACTCCCAGTCCCAAAGGACCGGTTACTTGTCCCAGGTCAATTGCACTTCAGACCTCACATCAAAGATTGCTTGTGGCCAATCCTATAATAAACTATCTAAAGATTTGATAACTAGGGAAAGGAAATAAGAAAGTTATTTATAAGGTTAAAGCAAGTAAACACACACACACACACACACACACACACACACACACAGATGAGTTCCAATCTTACGTTTCAAAAAGGAATAGAAGCTTCTGTGATACGCAAGGTCTCTATATCCTTTATGGCTAACCCAGGCTAAGCACGGGGGATTTTTTGCTATGTTTAGCAATGCTTGCCCCTTAGAATCCAAGCAGCATCAAGAAACACTTCCTCCTTGTTAGTGCTTTTTAGTCCTTCCCTCCTTCTTCTTTGAGTTGCAAACTCAGCCAATGGGAGGAATTCACTTGCACATCTACTTTTCATGGGGTGGGAGAGAAGCAATCCACAGAGCTGTCAGTGGTCCTTCGTACACCTGTTGGAAACTAGTATTTCACATTAATTAATGCTTCTCTCTCCTCTGGCGATTATAGAGGCTTCCAATGCAAATGCCTCCAATATCACCTTACAATATGGGATACAGATGGGAGATGAATGCAGGCAGCAACTCACAGGCATTCAGTGAAGTCTAAACACATTTCGATACGACCAAAACCTACTTTAACAATATCAACACCCAGGGGAGGCAGGCTGGGGGTCTTTGGTATGAGCTGGCACCTGGTGTGTGTGTGTGTGTGTATGTATGTGTGTGTGTAAAAAGGACACGCTAAACTCGGTTTAAACACAACATACAAACATCCCGCTACAAAACGGTCGGCCAGGCACCTGGGCCTCAGTCGAAGGCCTCTGGAGAGCACGTCTCAAGCAGACTCCAAAGGGGGCTTTGTGTGTATGTGACAAAGGGTTGGGGGGCTCCCAAAATTCATCCGGGGGGAATTCAGGAAAGAAAGACTCGGTGTGGCCAGTGTAACAGACCAGTCAGGGGAGGGGGGAAATTCTGCTGCTCTTTTTGCTCTGTGGTAGGCGGCCCCTGGGCAGCTGGGAGCAGGGCCCCGGAAAGCCTTTGTGATGGCAACAATACAATTCTCATGTCCCCCTGATGACCGGCTGGGCTGCTGCCCCTGGCAGGACCTTTCACTGCAGTGGGGGGGGGGGGTCTCAGAGCGACCCCCCACCTCTCAGCCGCCCTCCTCCCACAGGGCTCCCAGCACAGCCGGGCCAGCCAGCTGATGGGGGAGCCCCACTAGGGGGCGGCGCCCGGCTGGTGCCAGGCCAATGAGGAGCGCGGCGGGGGCCAGGCCGCCAATGGGAGGGGAGGGAGGCAGAGGCGTGGCGTTGGAAGCCCCGCCCCGGCTCAGACAGCTGGAATCGGGGCGGGGGGCGGCAGTGGGATGAATTGTTTGCGAGCTGGCCGCGCAGCGCCCGCCTCGCTCCGCGGAGTCTCCCCCGCCCCGCATCATCCACGCGCGCTGGAGCGGAGTGTGGGGGGGACTCGCGGGAGGCCCCCGCAGCCCCGCGCTCTCCCGAGGAAGCGGCTTCCGAGCCCCGCGACACGCGTGGGACCTGCCTGCAGACGGGAGCTGTAGCGGGGGCGGAGGCGACCCCCCGATCGCCGCGGAAAGGAAGTGAACGCTGACCCCCCCCCAACACACACGCGGCGAGGGACCCCCTCTCCGCAGCCGGCTCCCGGGAGGCGAGTGGAAAGTTGTGGAGGTGAAAACTCGCGTGGGCTCCAGGAGCCCGAAGCGAAACTGCCTGGAAGTTCTGCAGCGGGAGCAGCCCCCGGGCCGGGGTGTGTGTGTCCAGCCGGGGGGGTCCCCAGGCGGGGCTGCTGGCCGGGGGCGCGCGTGGGAGCCCCGGCGCTGATGGGGCAGCGCCTGGCTGGCTGAGGGGGTGGGGGGAGCGGGCTCCTCCTCCGGGGGCTGCCCTGGCCATGGAGGCAGCGGCTGGATCGCCGCCGCCGCTCTGGCTCCCTCCCACGCTGCTGCCGCTCCGAAGTCTCTGCTGCGATCTCCAGCGTCTTCCCTCCGGAGCCGCCACGGCCTCTCCTCCGCGGAGCCTCCGGGGACCCTCCCCTGGGGACCGAGCCGCCGCTGTCTCCGGGCAGGGCTGGCGTGACCAATCCCGGAGCACCGTCCGCGCCGAGCCAGGTAACCCACCCGCTTCCCGGGCTGGCTCCGGCCAGCTTCTGGGCTCCGGCATCCCCCCGCCTTTGCACGCACAGATGCACACTCCCCCCGCCTTTGCACGCACACACACACACACAAGCACTCCTCTCCTGTGCACACGCACCCCCCCTTGCATGCGCACGCAAATATCCCTGTCCGTAATGCACACGCACACCCCCTTTGGATGCACACAAGTACCCCTCTCTTGTGCAGACGCACCCCCTTCCTTTGCACCACCCCACCCCCACCTGCATGCACCCACACTCTTGGGCGCACACAGACGCACACACGCTCCCCCTCTTTGCCAACACACGGGCTCCGGTTTCGAACCAGGTTGAGAGGAGCGCGTGGGGCTGTTTTGCCCTGGCAGTGAGTTTGGGGGCTGCGAGCTGAGACCTCTTCAAGTTTCATTAGCCTTGAAAAGTTGCACGAGGGACCCTGGGAAGGGGGAGGGGGTGGACTGGGTTCCCCGCTGCTCTTGGCCATTCCTCCCTCCACCCCACCCTGGCAGCGGAGCGGCTCCGGTTGTTTTGCTCTCTTCCCTTTCCAGATCTGGCGCTCTGCGCCTTGGCAATGGGCTGGGATTCGCAGAGCGGGCTCCACAGATGCCTGTTTGCTCCTGTCTGTGCACAGGTGCAGCTGCTTGACCCCAAAGGGCCCCTGGGGATGCATCGGCCCTATTGGGAGAGGCGCAGGGGCGGGTGTTGTTGTGGGGTTCTCAGGGTGCTTCTAGCAGGCTGGGTGCTGCCGCCGTCCTCCCTAGGGAGCCTGTCCAGCTGCAGCGTGCGGGGGCAAAGGGCTGGCAGAAGGGGAGACCTCAGCTGAGTCAGATGTTTGGCACAAGGATCAGAGAGCCCCAAGCAGGCTGCAGCTGGAGAACCTAAGGGACTTCCCTGTACCCAGCTGTTCCCAGGGCCTTGCCCTGCAAGCTGCTCCCATTGGGGTTCTCCGTCGGGGGCACTCGGCACCCCCCACCCTCTGCCCTGGACCCTGCTTCAGATGAGGACTTGCTCTGTTGTTGGCACGTCCCAAGGGCGTGGGGTGTGCTAGGCTGGAGCAGGCTGTCTAGCGCCCAGGCGGTGATGGGTCAGAGGAAGGCGACTCGCTGGGTATGAGGGTGAGCGGCGGTGGGTGGGAACGGAAGGTCTGGCTGAGCCCTGTCACTGGCGCAGTTTATCCCTTTGGGTAACTCCGGAGCTTGGGCTGCTTTTTTAAATCCCAGCCCCAGCACTGGCCTCGGAGACCCCCCCGGGGTCTGGCTGGTGAGTCTTGCCCACACGCTCAGGGTTTAGCTGATCGCCATATTTGGGGTGGGGAAGGAATTTTCTTCCAGGGCAGATTGGCAGAGGCACGGGAGGGCGGGGGGCGGTTTCGCCTTCCTCTGCAGTGTGGGGCACGGGTCACTTGCTGGAGGATTCTCTGCACCTTCAAGTCTTTAAACCATGATTTGAGGACTTCAGTAGCTCAGCCATAGGTTAGAGGTTTATTACAGGAGTGGGTGGGTAGATTCTGTGGCCTGCGTTGTGCAGGTCAGACTAGATGGTCATAACGGTCCCTTCCGACCTTAAAGTCTAGGAGCATGAACACACCCGGGAAGGGGGCGTCCCCTTGCCCGTGTTCTGAATGTGCTGCCTGTTAACACCAGTGCAGAGCTCCTGGTTACTGGACGGTGGAACGCAACTGCTCAGGTTTTCCTCCGCGCCCCGTGGCATCTTCGTCTGGGGAGCGGGAGAATGACCCCCACACCTCCCCTTCCCCACCTCCTTCCTCCCCCACGAGGAGTTTTCAGGGTGAGTTTGCTAGTGCGTGCTTTGGGGTGGGGAGGAAGCCCTTAAAGTGTGATGGGCGATGGGCGCATCTCATCAAACGCACTGAGCCAAATCCATCCCTGCTGTCACGCCCTGATGGCGTCTCGCTAGGGGTGACTAGGCCTGCTCATGTTCTAGGAGGTTGAGAATGAGCCGCTTTGGGTGCTGCTGCGTCCTCTGAACCCTAGGGGATCCCTTTATACCACTTGTTGCAGCAGGATGCTGGGATATGGTGGGAAAAGGCAGAAAGGGGCGAAGGGCTCCCATCCTCCACTCTGGATAGGTTCCACCCATTGTAAGTGTCTTGCCATGCACTAGGAATTAACTCCAGATCAGGTTGGTCACTCTCAGAGCAAATGCCCATGCAGAAAGTTTTATATACACAGGGTGGGGGTCCCTGCCCTTCTCAGTAGAGCTGGGCACTAAATGCTGTCCCATCTTATGACACTTCATCAGTTTGGCATGGGATTTTTTTTTAAAAATCTTGGAAAGGTTGAAATCTCAGAACTTTTCACAGGCCAATAATCCAAACCTTTTTTTTCAGATCAGGTCAACTAAAACACTGCGTTTTCACATGGACTTTTTTATTTTTAAAAAGTAAAAACTTTTTTACTTTTAAAAGTATAAACTAAACCTTTAAAACAAAAGCTCATTTCAGACCAAGAAAGGAACCTTCATGTTGAATTTCTAAACATGGCCATTTCCTGACCACCTTCAATTCTCTGGTCCTTAGCCTCCAATTTAGGAATTTTTTAAAGAGCAAAACAATCATAAAAACACATTTCTACTGTTAATTCCAGTGATAACTTCTAAAAAAACCAAACACACTCGTCAGTGAGGCTGGGGCATTTGCTCCCCGGACATTGCCAGCTTTTGCTGGGGCACGAGGAAGCTGAAAGAGCGGAGAGTGTGTTAGTTTTGCTTAAACGTTCCATTTTTAATCATCCGGCGCTTTGTTAGCAACAACAAGGAAGGAAATTTGTGCTTTGATGTGTAGTCGGAGACTCTGGCTGCTGGCTGTGTCCCTTGAAGAATGCACACATCACACTTGGCCGGCGGCCCTTTAAGATTTCACAGACCACGCTTTGTTATGTGTGAGTGCAGAAATTGTTCCTTGGCTTCGGAGGAGGGAGAGGAGCCTTGGGCTGCCCTCCCCGCCCGCTGTCTCCCAGCTGCGGGCACAGTGCGAATGACTGCATGGCTGAAGCACTGTACCAGGCAGCTTGACCCTTTTACTCCGGAGTTTGTTTTGCTGCCCCGAAGGAGCTGGAAGTTTACGTGGGGTGGGAGGTGGCACACTGTCCTTGCAGGGGCAGAGGGAGTAGGCGGGTGTGGGATAGATTTTTCTGGAGGGAGCAGGGGCTATTCGAAGCCAGCTGTGGTGAGGGTGAGGGAGCTCTGATCTGCAGCCTGGGAAGGTGGCTTTGCTTACATAAAGGCTGGCAGTGGGTTACTGCCGGTCGAATGGCTGTGGTGGGAAAGGAGGCTGCTCCAAGAAGCTTCCTCATTGTGCATGCGACACCAGCGTGGAGTTCGCTCCCGCTCTCCCTCCCTGGCCCCTCGGTGCTGGCCTGGGCTGTAGAGTTTGTGCAGACACCCCTGTCTGTTTGCCCTTCCCACTGCCCTGGCCGGGACAGCTCCACCCTCCCCCAGCAGGGAGATCTGGGAGGATGTTTCCAGAGTTTCACCTGGACTGTCCCGTGGCTCCAAGTTCTGCACGGTTGCCTCCCCTTCCCGGTGGGGCAGGGAGCACAAGGGGCCGCCTGAGCTCGGTCACGGAGGTTTTGACTGACGTGCCGCAGGAATTCCAGTTGTCCTGCCCCCTGCCCCCATGGTATCTGGGTGTCGGAACGATGCTCAGCTGAGAGCAGCCCCTCAGGAGTCCCCTTGGTCTAGCCAGATGGCAGCATCTCTCTGGGTCTGACAGAGCTCCTCTCTCCAGCCCCCGACGGGCTCAGTTTGAGGCCAATGTGCTGTCCGGTCACAGCTGCAGGGCTGTGAAGATGCTCAGCACTTCCCAGGAGGCACTCAGCCCCCTGTAGGATTAGGCCTGTGCTGCTGAGAGGAACAGAGACTGGATTGTGGACTCCCATAGTAACATGAAAAGGCTCCTCTGATGAATGACTGCAGCGCCCCGAGGTTTCCTGGGTGATTGCTGTGACCTCTCAAATATTCCCCGCTGTCCCTCTGTGCAGAACCAACAGCTGAGCTAATGACTCCTGCGTAAGTCACCCCTGCCTGTCCCAGCTCATGGGAATGGATCTAAACATCAGACAGTCCGTTTCAGGTGGCCTTAGTGCTGGGCAAAGGCTGGTCTATCTAGCCTTGTGTCCTGCCTCTGGCAGTGGCTAGCAGCAGGTGCTTCAGTGGAAGGTGTAAGAAGCCCACAGTAGTGGATGTGTAGGATCCTACCAAATTCACAGACCATTTTGGTCAATTTCACAGTTAAGGGATTTTAAAAATAGTTTCACAGTTTCAGATACTTAGGTCTGAAATTTCATGGCATTGCAACCCTGGGGGGTCGCGAGCCGAAAGCGGATTGTGGAGGGTGAGTAGAGGAGTCATGGGATTATCACCTTTATTTCAGTGTGTTGCCAGCAGCACAATCTTCAGAGCTGGGCACTCAGCTCTAAAACCAGTGCCACCACCAGGAGCAGTGCAGAAGTGAGGGTCGTAGGGCACGGGAAGGTGAGTT
Source organism: Dermatemys mawii (assembly GCA_007922305.1). Lineage (NCBI taxonomy): Eukaryota > Metazoa > Chordata > Testudines > Dermatemydidae > Dermatemys > Dermatemys mawii. The sequence continues at coordinate 3,038,429 of ML677491.1, read as the reverse complement.
ACCATCCATCCAGGTTTTCCCAGCAGCCTCCTGGCTTGGTCAGGGGCTGACAGCTGGGGCCACGGCCTCCTGCCCGGGTCCTTTCTGTTCTGCCTTCAGACCTGGGCTCCCAGCCAGCAGCCACGGAGCTTCCTGTAGCCGGGTGAGATTCCCAGAGGTGGGTCTGACCCAGCTCCAGGAGCGGCTCCTGCAGGGGAAGAGGAAGTCCTGTCCCACGCTAGCTCAGGCTGGGACTGGCAGCTGGAACCTGGTGCACAGTAGGAGTCCCGGGCTGGAGCGCCCCCAGCCCTGACTCTCCCCTACAATAGCCACGTTTCACGGGGGAGATCAGATGTCACGGTCCGCGATGCGTTTTTCACGGCCGTGAATTTAGTAGGGCTCTACAGCTGTCAGTTCATCTGCCCCTTACAGGTCTCAGCTTCATCGTCCGAGATGGGCCATCTTCCTGCAGTGCAAGGTTTAATCTCCCTTCCCAAAAGTTTGGTGCCAACAGGGATCACTCAGGCAACACAAGTCCCCCTTCCATGTGCTCACCCACCAATGTGCTTCACCCTGCACTACAGATTTCTCACCAGCCTCCTCCCTCTCTGCAACCTCCTTCCTGGATCAACATGGGGGCTGGTTAGGGCCTGCTGTGGTGGTAGGTTTTGTAGGAACCTGTCCAGATGAACTCAAAGGATACCCACCCAAAATCAGTTTAAACAAGGGCTACCGTACAGCCAGAAAGTGGTAACTGCTTCTGGGTCCCTATGACCAGGAGAGCCTTATGCCCCATTTCCAGCCCCACAGTCAATCCCATGCAGCCAAGCCCGGGGAGGGCAGAGCATGGGGAGAAGAGGGAAGCATTCTAGTGGAGACATGTTCAGTGCAGGGTCTCTGCGGAGCAGGGTGGAGGCCCCTGGAATATGCCTTTCTCCCCATTCTGCTGGGGGTATGTAACTGCCTCTGTGGCTTAGCCCATGTCTTTGGCTGGCCACGTTTGGGGAGATGACTCTATCCTGGTTGGCAGCCTCTCACTCTGCCTGCCTTCCCTGCCCCTCCGAGTACACCATGCTCACTGCCCTGCCTTGGAAGTAATTAAAATCGTGTTAGCCTCCTGCTGCAGCCATTGGCGTGGGCCGGCTCAGCTCCCCAGAACGTGCAAACTCGACTTGCCCCGCCAGGGCACACGGCAGAAGGAGGCAAGTGTGCCCACAACGTGGGAGGATTGGTCCGAGAGGCGAGACTGGGAGGAGCCACCGTGACCGGGCTGTTGTCAGAGTGCCGATGCACCTGATTGACGGGGGACACACTGCTGGGGTGACACAGGGCTGTGAGCCTCGGCTGTCCTGGGGGGGATGAGGGTGAGCTGGAGGGACGGTCTCCGGGGCCTGCCTTCCCTTGTGACTGAATGCTGGTGCCGGGTGCCAGGCTGGCAGTTCTAGCCAATGACTCCTGTTCACCCCCAGAGCCAGGTGCATTCAAGGACCAGCAGGGAGTTGGGGCTGCTGCAGTTCCCATCAGTAAGGCCGGCTGTGGGGGTGACGACTGTCATCATGGAGCTCAGCCTGACACGCGCCAGTGCAGGTCATCCAGCGAGCCAAGCATCCAGCAGCGGGTAGCAGCCCTTAGTCCCCTCCCCCTCCTCCTCTGTCCAGACCTGAGGACCTTGGAGTAAAAAGGAGCCACCTTGACTGTCCCTGTACTCTCCCTTGCCCAGTTAATGACACTGTCCTTGTCTTGACTGTCCCAGGCCTGTGGGTGAGACATCAGGACGCGACTCCCCCCTTGGTGTCACAGCCCAGACTGAGGCTGCTGGAGACGGGCCGGTGGAAGTCCTAGGAGAACCAGCCATGACTGTCCTGCCGCTCAGGGAGCAGCTGAGGAGCACCAGAGGCCGATGTCCTGCCCAGCTTCTGAGGCCAGAGCTCCAGGGCTGCCGCACCTCCTGATCTGGGCCGCTCCTCACTGATCCCAGCTCTCTGGGGCTCCGGCACCCCCCGACACAAGAGCGTACAGAGATCCTGCAGCCCCAGGGCGAGCAGATCGCTTGGCGAGCGGGCAGCGCCGTGTGTCACGTGCCGTGGTGAAGGAGAGGGCGGTTGGGAACTGTGAACTCCCCAGACGACGGCCCCCTGCTAACCTCTGGAAGGAGAGAGACTTGGAACAGAAAACGTCTGGGGCTTGCTTGGAGCTGAGGTTTCAAGACCACTCCTAGACCCAGCCGTTCTCCGCCTCCTCCTCTGCCAATGCATTTGGGGTGGGCACAGCCGTCTCTGTCATTGGGCCAGGGGCCTCTCCCAGAGCAGGCGGAGGCCCCGGGGTCAATGGGCAGAAGGGAGGCCTGCCTTTCCCAGGGGAGTGAACGGCCTCTCCCGTGACTGCCTCCCCGGGGAGCGGCGATGGGGTCAGGACTGTCCACCGGAGCAGTAGTCGCGATTTCCTTTAACTGTGTCATCGCTTTGCTGATCCTCATCCTCTTCCTGATCCTGTGCAAAGCCTGCAGGACCCCGTCCTGCCCCAAGAAGAGCTCGCACCCAGACGAGACGAAGAACGAGGAGAAATACCTGCTCCAGCCTTGAGCTTCTCCACGTTCCGGGACAGCTGGGACGCTGAGGGACTGGAGGAAGGATTGATGGCTCGTCCCCTGGGCTCTCTCTACCACCTAGCTTCTAAACCAGACCCCACAGCAACCTCCGGGCCTACATTCAGGAAGCTGCTTGTCCTGCCTTGGATCTGAGCGAGGAGTTTGAGCGGCCAGGCCAGCTGGCCTCGGTTCACTCACAGCAGCCAGCCGAGGGAGAAGGGAGCGGGTGGCGGGGTAGAGGTTGCCCTGATGAGGGGGCTCTGCAGAACCCACGCTCAGGGGGAAGGGACTCGAAATGAAGAGGAGACTGAGTGGGGCTCGGGAGGGAGTGTGGGAGGCAGGCTGGGCCTTCCACCGAAGGGCTCGGGGCCGGCCGTGCTGGACTCTGTCCTTGGGGGGACTGGCTGAGACCCTCGCAAAGGGCTAGTGAACCCTCGTTCCTGGGGGTCTTCCAGGGCCTCCCATTGCACTGCCTGGGTTGCAAACACACGCCTGATAGGCGGGGGCACTAGCAGGTGATCCTCCATGGCAGGATGCCCCCCTCGCCAAGCAGGTTCTCTCCAAAGCCGCCTCTAGCTGGGCGGGAGAGCTGCCCTCAGGCCGTTCTCTTTCCATCGGGTGGCGTCCTCTGAGGCACTAGGAGCTGCACGGACCAGCCCTGAGGCCTGTCTTCCCCAGCCCATGCGGCACGGCGAGCCGGGCACCATCACCAGCGATAAAGAGCTGCCCGAGTGTGTGCGCTGACAAACCCCGTGTGGGCAGGTGGCTTACGCCTGTTAACTAGACGAGGGAGCTGGGTGGGTTCGTTTGGGGCTTTGCCTGGCTCGAGCAAGCTCTGGAGTCAGACAATTTGGGCACGATCCCCAAAGCTATTTAGGTGCCTAATTCCCACTGAAATCAAGGGGATGCTATAGCTGGGGAGAGCTGCTGGCCCCTTCCCACACCCCACTGCTCCCCTCAGCACTTTCCTGGGGGTCTGAGACAGCCCCCGTGTCACGGAGTAGCCTGCTCAGCTGGTGCCAGGCCAGGCGGCTGTAGCTGTGTCCATCCCTCCCCCTTCTCTCTCATCAAGCCAGGCACACCAGTTACCAGCCGCAGCAGGGCTGCCTCTTCCAGCCCAGTGCGCTCGCACTGGCTACCAAGCACCCCTGGGCTCTGGGCGGTCCAGGGATGGACAAGCTCAGCCTGCGTCCCCCGTCTCTCCTTATTCCAGTTCCGTCCTTCGTACCCAACACCGTGGAATTAGCTCCTGCCCCGCTGCTGATGGCCTGCGTGATTTGGCTGCTGTTGGCCACTCCCTGAGGGCAGAGACAGTCCAAGAGGGAGGGAGACAGTTAGCTGGGAGGAGAAGGGGGGTCCCATCTGTAGGCAGGGTGCCCGTGCCTCTGTTTCCCTGTGCCGTGGGGCCAGGCCTGCTCAGAGCCCAGCGAGCCGTGCGGTCGGACAAAGGCGATGAGGATGTCTGCCATGGGGACAGCGGGAGGTCTTAGGGGTGCTGGAGCTGCCCTGCCCTGGGCTCCCTGTGCCCTCTGTCCCCTGCCCTCCCGTTGTGTAGGAGTCCCAGCTGCTGTAAGTGACCTTTGAAGAGCTTGTGGCTCCTTTTCTCCCCATCTCGGCCCTTTTGCCCCCTCTTGAGGGTCGTACCCTCAGCCCCGTGTCGGCTCTCATTAACCCCTGAGACAGCCCCACTTAGACCCAGTTCCACACTCACTGGGTTCTGGGGTTCCCCGCAGCCCTCTGTCCTGGGGAGGTTTGTTGCAGCCTCTCAGCCTGGCTTTGTCTCGGCACTTGCTGGGCTTCTGCTGCCTATTCCTGCCCGAGGTCAGGCCCCGGGGCTGTGACATCACACTCCTCGCCCTGCCAGCCCTCTGTGACATCACACTCCTCGCCCTGCCAGC
>ML677491.1:2970250-3033955 GCA_007922305.1 Dermatemys mawii | reverse complement strand
CTCGCCCTGCCAGCCCTCTGTGACATCACACTCCTCGCCCTGCCAGCTCTCTGTGACATCACACTCCTCGCCTTGCCAGCTCTCTGTGACATCACACTCCTCGCCCTGCCAGCCTTATGTGAGGTCACGCTCAGGCGTTAGGAGGGACAGCAATTCGACAGCATGCGTAAAAGTTTGCAAAGGGTGCGTATCCCTGACCCTGTGTCGTCCTGCAGCCTGCCTGCCCCTGGAACAGTTACGGGTGCTTTGTACCTGGCCTGGTCGGTTGAGCAGCTACGCTGTACCTGTGTGTCTGAAATGTTGGGCAGAGATCAGCCCAGCAGATCAGCGTGGGCCTCTCATGGGAGCATCCCGCCAGCCGCTGCCAGCTTAAGCCATGGCAGCTAGAGGAGCTGCTCTGCTTTCTGCCTGGGCCTGCACGGGGAACACACAGCTAGTGCAGCACCTGGGCCAGGAGTCCTGAGATACCTAGCAGAATAAATGAGAGGATCTTCCAACCCAACTCAATTCAGACAGCAGCCAGTCCTGACACTAAGGGGTGACGAACAGAATTCACAGCAAACCAGGCCCTGCCGTCTGGCACCTGACCATCTTGCTGATTGCGCCTGAGAGCCTGCAGTGCCCACTCCCATCCATCCCCTGCCCTCACTTAGCACTGTGCATTATCAGAGCCTCAGTAAATCACTGCAGCCACGTTTACAGCCAAGCAATAGGCAGATGCTCATCAGACAAAGGTCTTCACAGAGGTCTTTGGTGCAGTCATCAACTCTTCGCCCCCTTCCCCTGAACCAGCACAGCTGTTGCAATAACTGTGTGTGTATGTGTGGGGTCTGCCTTGTATGCTCAATGCAGCTGGGGTGCCAGCAGGGTCCCCTGGGGGGCTGGATCTGTGCTCCTCACCCAGGTGGCTTTTGTTCTGTCACGTGTGAAGAGACAGTGTGACTATGTTTCCTTCTGGCTTCTCATGGTAATGACGCACCGTCAGGTGTAATGTCCCTTTGCGGTTGTGTTTTTACTAGACTAATAAAACTACCATAGTAAATAGGATGCTGCTTTGTGCTCCACTTTGATTTTGTCACTACGGTGGCCAAACAGCAAGTGCGAAAAATCGGGGTGGGGGTGGGAGGGTTAATAGGAGCCTATATAAGACAAAGACCCCAAAACTGGGACTGTCCCTATAAAAATCAGAACATCTGGTCACTCTATTTGTCACTGAGCCAGACGAAATCTAGGGCAAGATTTCCAGGGGAACATGCTCCCGAGCTCTGCAGGCAGAGGGTACTAGGGGTGAGGACATGGGGTTGGGTTTTTGGATGCGTGGATTAGACTGCCCACATTGCTGACATGTTACACTTACAAGATCTTGCCTCCAGGTGGAATGTGAGTCTAGTTACTACTGTGATGGAGCAAGGCCTGTTAGAGCCGGCTCATCTCCCAACCTTCCACCCCATGCTGCAGCCCCAAGGAGGGCGGGCTCCTGGGGGTTTTAAGGTGGGACCCTGCTGCTCCAGGACTGGGGGTGCTGGGTGGCTCAGAGATGCTGGAATGCCACTTCCCCACCACTGCCCTAAATTTGGCTCTTAGCAAGCAGGCCGGGGTTGTGGGAGTGGGGCTGGTAAGGAATGTGGGGTTCTGGCGGGTGTGGCCTCAGTCAGGTAAATGGATGTGAGTGTCAGAAGGGAGGGCTAAGTGCCAATCATGCAGAGGGTCCGATCCGCTCTGGTGCTGAGCGCTCCCTGAGTGGGAGCTGCTGGTCCTCGGGCGGCAATCAGCACCCTGCCAGGTCACGACCAGGCTAAGGAGGGGGAACCTGGCAGGGCTAAGCCCTGGAGTCAGCCAAGGCTGAGAAACCAGCAGTTCTAGAGGAGGCTGCAGTGGTAACGCCTTTGCGTGCGCCTTGTATGTGGAGCCAAACTGAGTCATGTATGAGTATGGAGCCGGTGCGCCTGGCCGTGCAGCGTCCTGGCGGGGGGGCAGCAGCCCAGCACTGCAGATCAGCAGCTGCCGCGCCATTCATGGGGCACAGAGGAGAGAGGGTGTTGCGGGCGCATGCTATTGTGCAGGGACATGTGTGCAGACGTGGTTGTGGGCATGCAGTCGGGGGTGGGGGAGCATGAGCAAGTGAGAGCATGGGGCTGACAGGAGACATGGGACTGCTATGGGCCTGACAGAAGTACAGGGACCTGACAAGGCCTCACATGGGCCTGACAGGAGACATGGGGCTGACAGAAGTACAGGGACCTGACAAGGCCTCACATGGGGCTGACAGAAGTACAGGGACCTGACATGGGCCTGACAGGAGACATGGGGCTGACAGGAGTACAGGGACCTGACAGGGGCCAATGGGGCTGACAGGATACATGGGGCTGACGGAAGTACCAGGACCTGACATGGGCCGATGGGGCTGAGAGGATACATAGAGCTGACATGGGGCTGACAGGACACATGGGGCTGACAGGAGTAACATGACTGCACATGGGGCTGACATACCAAGCTGGAGAAAACCAGTTCTGGTAGTTCAGAAACAAACACCTAACCCATGGCAATGCTGTCAGTGGGCTGTGGAGATTTGAATGCAGCTACATCTCAGGGCCTCATAATAAATGCTCGGGGAGTTTCCGACGGGCTGTCAGAGTTAAAGACCAAGCTCTGTGGGCCTCCCAAGCTCTACAGGAACGACTAAACAGTGCCCCAATAAAACTAGTACTAAAGCAATTCAGCCGCACTGGTCAGCCCATTCTAGGAAACACGAGGGAAGTTTGGGACCCAACTTTAATAGTTCCATTTGTTGGAACAAAACCTCACTGGACCTCTTCCTAGTGGGTGTTCAGCAGGACACCCCACCCCCCACAGCACCGCTCCCGCCCAAACGCCCACAGGACCCCAGCAATCACAGATGCAGAGCAGAACCGGCCCTGTCCCCACCCCTTCCCGTCTAATCAACATGCAGACAGCAATATTCTGCTTCTGATGCTAGCTCAACCAAAGCAGCAAATAATAATCCCTTTGCCCCAAAGCAGGGGAGCAGCTAGAAGACTATGCAAATGAAGCCCCATCCCAGCCTACAAATCTTTGCTCAATAGCAAAAACAAACAGACCAAAAAAACCCCAACAAAACCTTCCAAGCAGCAGCGGAACCAACCAAAGCAGGAAGCTGTGCCAGCTGCCAGCCGCGAGACCACTGTGAGTGAAGCCAAGAGCAAATCCAACCTGGGAGCACGCCGGCCTGCTCCTGAGCCCTGCTCAGAAGGATCAGGCCAGCAAGTACCATGCCTCTGTCATGGCTGACGCACCCCAAAGACAAGCAGTGCCCACAAACTGGACGCTGCGCAGCACACGGCAGGCCAACCCCAGAGAGGGGCTTTATACAGCCAATGCCCGCAAAGGCTGAGGACAGAGCAAGAGACCTGCTTACTCCAGTGGCTCACACAGGGGAGGGGATGCAAGTAAAAGATCGCAGCAGCTTCTCACATGTGCTCAGACTCTTCAGCCAACGAGGCCACCCTGCCCCTGGGTGAAAGGCGGGGGACAGCATACGTGACCTCATGCTACAGCCCAGCCACCCATTGGATCGGCCTGGACTGCGATGACATGTGGACACTGGTGAGCAAAGCCTGAGTGTACCAGGTTCACACCTGAGGGCTGGGGCCCATTGACACAGCTCATAGGCATGAGAGTGGCAATAACAGCATGTAGGGGGCAGGGAGAGGGAGAGGGCTCGACACTGTGAACTCTCCCAATCTTCAGCAGATGGGAAATCCTGTTTCTGATTGGGGGACTGTTATTGACTGCCTTCCTGCTCTTATTTGGAGCAATGGTCGGAAGTAACTAGGATGAAATTCAATAAGGACAATGCAAAGTACTCCACTTAGGAAGGAACAATCAGTTGCACACACACACAAAATGGGACCTGACTGCCTAGGAAGGAGTATGGCAAAAGGGATCTGGGGGTCAGAGGAGATCACAAGCTAAATATGAATCAACAGTGCACCACTGAACACAGTGTAACAGAACAGTGTAACACTGCAAAAAAAGCAAAGCTCAACCTGGGATGTATTAGCAGGAGTGTTGTAAGCAAGACAGGAGAAATAATTCTTCTGCTCTCCTCCGTGCTGATAAGGCCACAGCTGGAGCTGTGTCAAGTTTTGGGCGTCACATATCAGGAAAGTAGGTTGGTCAGTGCCAGGAGAGCCGCCCACTGCGTGGCAGTGAGTGCTGCTCTGTTTGCAGTGGGGCACTGCTAGAGCACAGAGGATGGAGGAGAGGCTGGAGGTGCAGTGATTAAATACAGGCAGAAAGTCTCCCTGCTCAGTGACACAGGCCCTGACTTTTCAGGGCACCCTGGGGGAACAGCCACGGGGTGAACATCGGCAGAAAGAGCCTGAAGTACTGGAGCCCTCCAAAGAGGAGACTCAGCAGGAGAGGCCAGAGAACGGCCCAGAGGCCAGCGAGCAGAGGACGTGAGGATGAACACTGAGGGACACAGGCGCTGTTGGGCTGGGCCAAAGCCATGGGGCAATTCTGGACCGGACGACGAGGGAAGACGTCCTGGTTAAGAGGGTGATTTTCCACACGCTAAGGGACAGCGAGGCCCCTCACTCCCACGGAAAGCCAATGGGCATCGAATGCCACTTTGTGCCTTTGAAAACCGCCCCTTAAACAGAAGGGACCCTCCATCACCGGGGATGAGGCTGCTCCTGTAGGCTGCTGTTTGAACGACTGGTCCAGTGGAAGGCTTTGAAAGGCATTTGTTGAGGGCAGGGCTCTCCAGACCAGAGGCCCGGGAGGAGCAGCCGGCCGTGCATTGGTGATGCCCTGAAGCGTGCAGGAATGACAAGGCCTTGCATTACTCAGACCTCTCAGAGACATACTATTAAGCTGGGCTAAATAAAGCCCTGAGTGAATCAGCACCGGTGGGGGAGTGACATGAGTAAGAGTGGAGAGGCGCCTCCCTCTCTAGCCAGGGGCTGTGATCCGCAGGAGAGAAGGAAGATGTGAAACCCGGGCAGGTTCAATGTGCTGCTGAACGTGTGGATGGCTGAGGATCTGCAGGGATCCCAGGGATTGCGAGGAGGAAACACATCCATATCTGCCATCAGCGCCTTGTGCTCCTGTGGGTGGGGAGCTCCTTGCTCTATGTATTGCCAGGCATAGCAAATTACCTCAACTGCCTTATCTCTCTCATGTCCTGAAACCAACACAGCTACCAGAACACTGCAAACCCCAATGTCAAGGCCTGGGCCTAAGGTCCTATCTCGCTGCTTTTTCTCCTCACAGCACAGAACTCCCCAGGATGGGCACTTGAGTACTAACAATCACAGCTGACATTTTGCTGCATTTACTCCAGACAGTTTATTCCCGCTAGAGAAAGGAGAAACAGGTACAAGCCAAGAAATAAAGCAAAGCACCTACCTGAATCGAGTCTGGGCTAAGACCGCACCAAGCCTTGCTACAATCAGATACTGGGGGTCAGATTTAGATTTGGGATTTTAAAGCAAAAGGAGCCATTAGAGCATCTAGTCTGGCCGGCTGCCGGGACCCAATAACTTGTGTTTGGTTAACACATCCTCCAGAGAGGTAGCCAGATTGGATTTAAAGATCTGAAGAGATGGAGAATCAACCACTGCTCTTGGGAGCTTGTGCCAATGATCAACCGCCCACACTTCTTAAAAATCTTTGCCTTATTTCTCATTTGGATTTGTCTGGCTCTAACGCTGAGCCGTTGGTTCTGGTTCTGCCTTTTGGCATTTGATTAAAAAGCACGTTGGTACTTGGGATTTATTTTCTCCCCATAAAGGTTACTTAGACATCTCGAGCAAGTTGCCTCTTCATCTTCTCTTTGCACTACCCAGACTGAACTCTTTAAGTCTCTCACCGTGCAGAATTTTTTCCAGCCCTCGAATCATTTTTGTGGCCCTTCTTTATTCATCTGGTGCTGGGCTAGGACCGTACCAGCCACGTAAGAGGCCATGTCTCTCCTCTCCCTCTCTGCTCCCTCTCTCCCCCAGTTCATAGCAGGATGCTAAGAAAAGAGGTGGGCTCCAAGCCTGAGTGTCTTCCCCTTTCCAGGAAGAGACCAGCATTTAGATCAAAGAATTGTAGACTAGGAGGGACCTCAGTGATAGTAAAGCAAAGCTTTTTGTTAGTTCCACAGACCCACCCCCCGGCTTTGTCCCATGACATTACTACATGAGGGCCCATGTCTAGGTGTAACACTGACAGACTCACGTTGTTGGTGGGTGGGATCGAACCTCTGGAGTTTAGTGCATGAATTTCTACTGCATGAGCTAAAAGCCATGTGCCTGTTAGCTAAGGCTGCAAAGCAGACTCATTAATCTCCCTCTAAGTGGTCTCGGTGCCACTAGATGGGACAGAACCCTACACCCAGGAGGTGTGTGGGTTACACCAGCATCTTGGGATTTGTCCCTTCTTTCCCCAGCCCCTGGGGACACATCCACACTGGCTACGTTCATTCTCCACTCGTGGAAGCTCTTCGTGTAGAAAAGGAGCAGAAGCTTTTTCCCACTGTCTTGTGCAGCGAGGGAGGATTATGGGGGTGTTTCCCAGTGTGGATGCACCTCTGGGGTACTACTACTCTCCTTTCTTCCACCAGCAGAGGCTGTGATGCCCTGTGGCTGCACAGCCAGCCTCTTCTCCACCGATGAAAAGCAAACCTGTCACGTCCATCAGTTGATCAGCCACACAGCAAGTAAGTCCTCTTTCTCCCCATGAACACCAGAGCTGAGATATTCCCTAGCATTTGCCGCCAACATCTCCCTCCCCATGAATTCCAAGCCCTTCATCTTGCCAGCTGAGAATGATCTGCTGGAGGCTGGGCACCCAACACCTCCCAGCCAGTCCCAACCTGTCACCGGACACCACGAGCAACTAGGGAGCAGTTTCCTCTTTAGCACCCGAGGCTGAGGATTGTCCCATTCAAAGCCACACGGAATCAGGAAGGGATGGGAGGAACGGTGAGTGGCCCTTGCTCCGTGCACCACTTCCCTGACTGGAGACAAATGCCATCGCCCGCCAGGTCTGTGCCAGCGCACACAGAAGATGGTGGTGTGTCCGGCAGGACATGGGGTGGAGAAGGGGGGAGCAGCTGGACAATGCTGACCCCTGTGTTCCGGTACCCCAGCCCCCATCTGGGAACGCTGAGTCCAGTGGGAGGCACCGCTCAGCAATTCAGCAGGACACAGGTGTGAGATGGTGGCACAGAAGTTAGGGCGGGGGCAGGGGCTGATCCTGCCATCCCGAAGTAGACACAGCTCTTAGTGGAGTCACAGGGAACTTTGCCTAAGGACTGCAGGATGGGGCCTTGGCTATGTAATATGCCACAGTCTCAGAGGGTGCCCGCAGGTGGCACGATGCCAGCGCAGCCCGAGTGACGGTTCTGCAGACTAACGGCCTTTCAACGCGTTTATTTGGGTGCAGAAGCCAAGTGCTCCTGCTGCGTACGAGACGGGAGGCTCAGAGGGGCGCTCCCTGCATGGCAAGCAGGAGCCCGTCAAAGGAGAACCTGTTTGCAGAGCCTGGTGCTCCCTGGCACACGGCCGGAGAGGAGCCGATGTGCAGCTGGGAGCGGGCTGGGCTTCCGTCCTCTCTCTCACTTCGCGGGTTTGTTCGCCGGTTCCCTCACCAGGTTTAGCAGCTTGTCCAGCTTCGCGATCTCCACCTCAGGGCCCTTCTGAACCTCTTGGCCTTTCTTTTCCTAGAGAGAAAACAGCAAGTCCCAGCTGTTAGCGGAAAGGACCCCGCCGACTCACCCGGAGCAGGGTGGCTGGCCAGCGGGGCCAGGGAGGGAGCAGGTCCTCTTGGCCTTGCTGAGCCAGGAAGTTGATCCCAGAGAATGCGACGGTGGGAAGTCTACTGAGGCTGATTGAGGAGTCTCCCCCACTCCTCCATCCCCCACGTCAATCCCAAACAGCCAGGCTTTGGGTGGGTGGGGCCTGCAGGGCTAAGGTGGGGTGCTGAACCAGGCTATGCAGTGGGATTATTGCACTTTCACTCACGGTTTAGCTAGTGCGTGGGGAGTAAGCCAAGGTCAGTAAATCCATCGCCCCTAATCTGCCTCTCCCAGGGCCCTGCCACCAAATTCCTCTCCCTGGCTGCACACAGCGAGCCCGGGTGCTGCCGGGCTCCCCACACATGGGTGACGAATGATGTCTGCACCCCACAGCTCCCTGGGGCTCTCCGTGCAGGGCTGCAAAGAGTGCGGCTGGCAGACAGAACTGGGCAATGGTTGGCTGTTCCTATGGCATGTTCCACCCCGATGGCTCGAAGCCACCTTCCAAACCTACACTTGGGGACTTGCTTCCCCGGCTGGGACGTGCAGCTCACCCAAGTGCTGCACAACAGTTCAGGGAAGGAAGTGCAAAAAACAGTGTCTCAAACTGGCAGACAGGGAAGGGGGATAGGTAGGGAACAGGAAGGAGGCGTTGTTCAACCGAGTGCGGGCACCCGGGCTGGGACCTGGTCCCAGCACCATGGCTAACGTTTTGCAGTCTCACAGACCCCTTGTTTCCTTCACCCATTTCCACCCACGTGGCACCACCTATCAGTGTAGGTAAGGAATGCCTTCCCAATCCCTTTCCTCATTGAAAACTCTCCGGCACAAGCCACGAGTGATCACACACACTCATTAAAGACCGTTAGACGCAAACACACGTCCCTTGTCAAAACTGAGTGAGTGACCAGGTGAGCTCATTATTAACCCTTATTATTAACTCTTCTCTTAACCCTACTCCTTCCCCCCTTATATATATTGACCTCAGTAGTGGTGTCAGGTCTAAAATCTATATTTGAATCTCGGCACGGCAGAGTCTGTGTATGTGGAACGTGCCAGGCGAACGTTTGGATGCTAAAAATTCTTAATAACAATTCTCTTGCAAGAAGCACCATGGGATCTTCACCCGTTGGGATGTCGGCTCATCTGAAAGACGAGACCTCCCCCATCTAGCGCCCCCGAGTCCCACGCCGCCGGGGTGCTGTTCATGGCTCATGCCCCACAGCAACTTCCTGTGATGGGGATTTCCTTGCGGTTCTCCCTTCCAGCTACCACCCAATACACCCGAACGCTGCTTAGCAAGAGAGATCCTGCAGCATGCGAGGGCTGGAGCTGCCCAACAAAACCTGGCTCTACGCTGGGGCTGGCGCCTTTGAACCTCCTAGCTCAGCAGGGATGGTTCGTTTCTCCAGCCAGCTCACTGCAGGCCCAGCAGGGATGAGCGATACCCAGGGGCTTTCTCCCACGCACCGTTCCCAGGACAGTCATGTAGCATGTGCTCTGTCTAACGGAGTCTAAGAAAAGAAGGCGCCCCCTGTACCAAGTGCTGGAGCGGTCACAATCTACACACAGCAGCAATTAGGAAGGAGAAGGAGCCAGCTGCCAGCTCTCCTCTCCTGTTAAAAATAAAACCTCAGACAGGGCCATTTGCCAGTTCAAAGCAAGGTAACACCAGCGGGGAGAAAAGGGAGCAATTACATTTTAAAAAGGGCTCTATCTGCCTGCACGTCATCCGCTGATGAGAGCGTGGCTGGACCAGTGATGAGCCTAGCGCAGTCCTCTTCCATAATCCTCCCGCCCAAATGGACGTCACAGATTCCAGCTGACTCATGGAGCAAATTTACTCTATGGCACGGATTACACGCCATCAGGAGTAATTCCCTGGAACAGCAATGGAACGGGCGCCTGGGAGGTAATTTTAGCAAACGAGCAGATCCCTCCATCGCTTCCCCGGTTTTGACAAAAAGATAAACATCGGGCGAGGGAGGGCGGCAGAGGAAGAGAGACAGCTCAGCACTAAACGTCAAACTCTATTATCCCTTTTGTGGTGTGAGGAATAAATCAATTCCCCCGAGTGCAGATTTTGTTTGTACTGATGGGATTTTCTGTCGTTACCGCGAGATTAGACTCCAAAGACTCCTGAGTGCTGCCTCGGGATTAGGTGTCAGTGGCGGCGTGTACTGAACTCACATACAGAGAGTACAGCCTCCCATCCAGGTTGCTCGCATTATTTACACTGTACGACTGAGGTATGGTCTGTAGCATTAGGAGACACTGTCTCAACAGCGAGATACAGATATCCATATAGTTCTCACCTGAGACAGATAACACCTTTGTGCAGCTAGCTCACTGTGCAGAAGATGAAATCAGCTGCGTGACCAGCAGCTGGCTCAAACTCAGCACGAGGTGTAGGACTGAGACGAAGAGGTTGCAGAATCCAGGATGGCTCCGTGTTTTGGTGACATCCACACACTGATTGTCAGAGTCTCCCTGGGCTCTGTGCTACACCTGGCTACCCAAGCTGCTGCAGTAGCCAGAAATACCTTTTTCCACCTGTAGCTGCCAAGAACCCTGTCCCCTCTTTCCTACCCATAAAGATCACACCCTTATTACCGCAAATCTGGAGTAATGTTGTGCCCTCTACTTAGGGCTAACGGTGGCAGATAGAGAAAATGCAGCCAGTCGGGAACAACCCGGCCAAGCAGAACAGGTAGGTGTGAAAGCAATACACCACTCCCTACCCTGCTCCCCATTCCATGCCAGATACAGTTCATGGTCCGGCTCCTCATCTTCAAAGCTCTCCATCAGCCCCAGAACACAGATCACACAGGAACAATGCAGTGGCTGGTACCCAGAACAAAGCTCGATGGAACTGAGGACAAGCTATTATTGGGGACCAGAACCCAGCTATAGAACTGTACAGGGCCTTAATCCTAGGCTATATGCATGGTGCCCAGTACCCTGGTTCAAGGCCCTGGCTGACCACCTGAGTCAGGTGACCAAGGATCACATGACAGCTCAGAGGCAGCATTTCCTATAAGAGGGAGCCCAGTGAGAGATGCAAAGTCAGGGCCAGGTGGAAGGTTGGATAGGAGACACCTGCAGGGAACAGGGGTGCAAACCTCAGCTGAGAAAGGCCGGGCAGCAGGTCCTGGGTTTCAGGAAGGAACTACAGAGACACATGTTGAGTTGACAATTTAGTGTTTGTCAAATACTCAAAACCCAGGAGATAGAAACTGAAATTCTGCTTCCAGGCCAGGCTAGCTGGTGCACCAGCCCACTGGGTCACATGAACCGTTAGCCTCAAGAGATCCATGAGGCCGCAAGGCAAGAGGTATCTGTTTGCACCTGCTGGAGCTCAGTAGAGGTGGCAGCCGGATCCACAAAACTGCAGGCCTCATCACCACTGTGTTGCTGCAGTTTTGTGTTTCCATAACCCCACTGATTCCAACAGCGATATACCGGGATGGAGGAATACAGTGGTGAATCCAGCCCTGCAACTACAGTCCCCACTCCAAGATGGAACAGTGAACACAGGCCTAACCAGGCTCCCAGTGAAGTTTACCACATCCTGTACTGGATGCCTAGACATTACAGCGATTGGTGGAAGTTAGCTTATGGTGGGAGCGGCCGTAATGAGTTATCTTTGTCAAGATGGGCTTTGTGGCCTGGTTATTAAGTACTCCAAGAATGATTCTACAGCAAACGTCGGCAAAGCACCAGGGTCTTCCCTCCCTCTGGCTCCCATGAGTGACTCTGGGTAGTCAGCTAGTGGAGCAGGGTGGGGGCATGGCCAGAGAATACATGCATGGAAAATTCAGAGCTCATCTTCCATAGTGTCCACCAGCTGTTCCCCAAACATTGGGGTAGGGCACAAAGACCACTCCCACCCAGCTGTTCTAAGGGCTTTCGATAAGGAAGGATTCTTTCCCTCCTCCTCTGGAAAAACTGCCAAGGGAACAGCCCAGCATCATGGCACGTGGCACTTCGTTAATAGCAGTAGGGGGTCTATGACACACATCTGAACTAATCTGATTCTGTCTAGATGGCAGTGGCATGCATGCACATGCCATGATTTAATCAACTCAGCAGAGCTGGATGTGAGAGCCGCAGAAAGGGACGTCATCCTCTGGGGCAAACCGAGAAGGGAAATTAACCTTTCCTAGCAATAGCAGACGAGATCCAAGCTGGCAAGGGAGCTGTTTCCCTTCTGTGCTCAGAGGTGATAAGTGAATGTGCTGCTGAAGCTGTACTAAGGCTGAGGTTCAGCTTTCACAGCCTGACCTCTGACACTAGCATGGGGCGGGACTGGGAGGCATTGTGAGACTCATGGCAAAGGTCCCCGCTCTGTGCTGTCCTACCGCTTCTTCATGCCAGGGCCAAGGCTGCTGCTGCTCGGTCAGCATGGACAGATCACGGTGCCAACACGTTCATCGCTCCAAAATGCAAACAGAGGGGAACGGATGACTGGTCATTACAGCTCTATGTAGCCACAAGAGCAGACCCAAGGGTGGGCACCTCAGGGAGTTACTCAGCAGGGGAGAAGTGACAGGAAATGAAACCGTCCAATGGGTCTTTTTTTGGAGGGGGGCAAATCAGAGCATCCCACTATTTGTCCTTCCAAATCTGCTCCTCTGTGAACTGCACAAACAGCAGGCAGATCATGGGGGCAGTGTCGCTGAGGTTCATAAATGGCAGCCATTCATTCTGTAATGTGGACCGGCCAGTTCCATGGGAGGCAGGGGCCAGCTGGCTGGGCAGCATGGTGAAGGGGAGAAGGGAAGCTGATGTCAGGAGAGCATGTTCAGGGGAGTGGGAATAAGGAGCGGCACCGATCTGACGGGGCCATGAAATGAAGAGCAAAAGGAGCCAATGCATTCAGCTTCATAGAATCATAGAATATCAGGGTTAGAAGAGACCTCAGGAAGTATCTAGTCCAACCCCCTGCTCAGAGCAGGACCAATCCCAACTAAATCATCCCAGCCAGGGCTTTGTCAAGCTGGGCCTTAAAAATCTCTAAGGAAGGAGATTCCACCCCTCTCCCTAGGGAACCCATTCCAGTGCTTCACCACCCTCCATGTGAAAAAGGTTTTTCCTGATGTCCAGCCTAAACTTCCCCCTCTGCAACTTGATACCATTACTCCTTTTTCTGTCATCTGGTACCACTGAGGACAGTCTACATCCACCCTCTTTGAAACCCCCCTTCAGGTAGTCGAAGGCTGCTATCAAATCCCCCCTCACTCTTCTCTTCTGCAGACTAAACAATCCCAGTTCCCTCAGCCTCTCCTCATAAGTCATGTGCTCCAGGCCCCTAATCATTTTTGTTGCCCTCTGCTGGACTCTTTCCAAGTTTTCCACATCCTCATTGTAGTGTGGGGCCCAAAACTGGACACAGTACTCCAGATGAGGTCTCACCAATGCCGAATAGAGGGGAATGATCACTTCCCTCAATCTGCTGGCAATGCTCCTACTTATACAGCCCAAAATGCTGTTAGCCTTCTTGGCAACAACACCCCCTTCCTCTGGCTACCCCTCCCACAGGAGCTGAAGATGATAATACACCAACTCTCCTTTCCTAGGAGATCTCCCTTGCATGGGGCGATTCCCCCAAGGGCCAACTACACCAGCTCTCCAGTAGTACAAAGAGGCTGCACTGGAAAGTGCAAAATGCTTTGGGTCGTTTGAGCAAACCGATGCATTTTCAGTGTGAGACAACGGCTCTGCCCTGAGGAAACAAATGAGCCACGGAGAGCAAATTAAAACAATCGTCAGGGGTGCTGAGGAGGAGAGGTTTTTAAAAGCAACACTCAGTCACGGGGAAGGAATGCCTGGCTTATGAAATTCTTGTGATTACAGATGGAGCTGGGTCGGAGCTGAATGGGAATTAATTGAATTTACTTCACTCTGAGGTGGGACATCTTACTTCTGCAGAATTCCTTCTGGCCAGCTCAGTTCCCAAGCATCATATCACACTCTCCCACCCACCCAAGAGTCAAATGGGCATTTCTCCTAGTTACTAAGGGGCATATCTTTAAAGGTCTACAGGAGTTAGGCACCTAAATACCTTTACAGATCTGGCCCTAATTCCTTTTCCATTGCACACAAGCGCTGATTCTCTGATATGCACCGTAGGAATGCACATCTCAAATTGGGAAGCTATCCTATGCCTTATTGACACAAAGAGGGAACAGATTTTAAAGCCTGTCCATAACTGACATTCACCTCTGTGCTGGGGGCCAGCAAAAGGCCAATACACCACTGCAATACTTTGTCCAGGTCTGGTGCAATTTCAGAAGGGATGATGAAAACTTGCACAGGGTGCAAAGAGCCACAAAGCAATATAAAGCTGGATAAAATGACTTACAGTGAGAGACCTGTTTAGCTTATCGGGAAGAAGATTGAGAGGTGCCTTGATTACAGTGTGTATGTACCTTCCTGCGGAAAAATGTCAGGCAACAAATAGCTCTTCAGTTTTGTGAAGATCGGACTAACAAGAACCAGTGGCTCTGGGCGCTGAAGCCAGACAAATTCAAACAGGAAATAAAGCACAATTTTCTAACAGTGAACGTGACTGTTGGAACACACTCCTAAGGGATGTGGTGGAGTTCCTGTCTCTTGATGTCTTCAAATCCAAGTGGACGCGTTTCTAGAAGTAACTGGGTTCAATACAGGGGTAACTGGGCAAAATTGGCTGGCCTATGGTCTACAGGGAATCAGAACAGATGATCTAATGGTTCCATTTGGCTTTGCACTCTAGCAATCATTGAAGTCTCATTTCAACCCTGGGCAGATTTCTGGCCAACTTCAATGGGAGTTCCTTGTGTGCAGAAGCTGGAGTATTGTGTCCAAGATGTGCAGCACTTACCACCATCCCAGCAAATAATCCAGTGGAACAGACTGAGTACAGGTCCCTCTGTCCCAGGGAATGTAACTACATCTGGGATGACTCCTGAGAGGTGCTGGTACACTCACTGGCTCAGTTCAGAGTTGCAGATGCTCAGCGCCTGTCAGAATTTGACCCTTTGTGGTCAGGTTGACTCTGCACAGTCTGTGTCCATAGGCACCTCGCTACAACATCACCCCCATCACGTCTGCACGTGATGGTCAGACTGGGTTCTAGCATGGTTCTGGATGTGGCACTGAGACGCCCTGATCACCTCTGTGCAACTGGGTCAGTCTTCCTGCACACCACGCCTCTGTGCAGGATGTCCTCCCACAATTCACTGCACCACGCAAGACACCCACAGGACACTCCATTGGCCTCTGCAGTTAAGGCAGCCCAGATTTTCCCAGAGTGCCCTCTACCAACACAACTGGGCCACATGGCAGGGACAGGCCAATGCAGCGGACACACAGTTGTGCTGGGAAAGTGGTGCTGCATGGCGGTGCAGATGTAACAAGTGGGTTAGAGCTCGGTTACCTATAACAAGGGTTTCACTGTGTGGTAGCTGAGTCCTAAGGCAAGTCTCACACAAGCATAAACCCTGTTCCCTAGTATAGAATATAACTGCTAGAGGGTGGGAGATAAATAATAAGCACATCTTAGCTAGAGTCTTATAAAAATGGATTAAGATTAGCAGTCGTGTTAGTCTGTATCTGTAAATAAGACGAGGAAGACTTTGTAACACCTTAGAGACTAACCAGTTTATTTCAGCATAAGCTTTCATGGGCTATAGCCCACTTCATCGGATGCATAGAATGGAACAGAAGTAAGATACATTTATATACACAGAAAGCAAAGAAAAGGTTGTACATTAGCATACCAATTCTAAGAGGCTGTTTAATTTGGATGCCATTATCAGCAGGAGAAAAAAGTATCTTTTGAAATGGATCTCTGTGTCTGACTGGAGAGATACAACTATTGAAGGTAAATTAACTAGGGAAATGCAATCAATTAGTGTAATGAGCGAACCATTCGCAAGTCCTATTTAGTTCTTGGTTAACTGTGTCCAATTTGAAAATTAAGTCCAGTTCCTCAGTTTCTCGTTGGAGTCTGTTTTGGAAGTTTTTCTGTTTCAGAACTGACACCATCAAGTCTTTAATGGAATGGCCAGGAAGACTGAAGTGTTCTCCTACTGGTTTTTGAATGTTATGATTCCTGATGTCAGATTTGTGTCCGTTTATTCTTTTGCGTAGAGACTGGCCGGTTTGGCCAATGTACATAGCAGAGGGGCGTTGCTGGCACATGATGGCATATATCACATTGGTCGATGTGCAGGTGAATGAGCCTCTGATGGTGTGGCTGATGTGATTAGGTCCTATGATGGTGTCAGCTGAATGGATATGAGCACAGAGTTGGCATCAGGCTTTGTTACAAGGATAGGTACCTGGGTTAGTGTCTTTGTTGTGTGGTGTGCGGTTGCTGGTCAGTATTTGTTTCAGATTGGGGGGCTGTCTGTAAGTGAGGACTGGTCTGTCTCCCAAGATCTGTGAGAACGAGGGATCATTTTTCAAATTGGATACAATTATTTTCAAATTGGACACAGTTAACCAAGGACTAAATAGGACTTGTGAATGGTTCTCTCATTACACTGATTGCATTTCCCTAGTTAATTTACCTTCAATAGTTGTATCTCTTCTGCCAGACACAGATATCCACTTCAAAAGGTACTTTTTTCCTCCTGCTGATAATGACCCATCCAAATTAAACAGCCTCTTAGAATTGATATGCTAATGTACAACTTCCTTTTTCCTTTCTGTGTGTATAAATGCATCTTACTTCTGTTCCATTCTATGCATCCGATGAAGTGGGCTATAGCCCATGAAAGCTTATGCTGACATAAACTGGTTAGTCTCTAAGGTGTTACAAAGTCTTCCTTGTCTTATAAAAATGGATGTTTGCAACTGACTGTTCTCTGTGATGAAGACTGGTTTTTCACTAGTGAAAACCTCCCCTGCTTTTCAAGATGACCAATAAAAGTACATTAGACCAGAGATCTGTACACTTTATAGGCCCAAGACAGAGGGAAAATCCTTCTCTGGCAGAGACTCATACCCATTGCTGATCCCCTGTCGTCTGTTCTTCAGTCCCCATAGGGAGCTAATGAGGTATTCCGGAATGATGTTTGTCCCAGCGAGTTTACTGGCTGGGCCAATATTGTAGTGCAATGCATAACACAAATCTCAGAAGCCCCCATCAACTTTATTAATTGAGTGCAGTGGGACATTTTTAAATAAAGTTCATTGAGGCTTCATGAATCATTAGTTACTGCAATGCAGTACAAGGACAGTCCTTCTGTTTGAAAATGTCCTCTCCCACTTTTCCTTCTACACAGTAAGATCTTGTGGTATTTTCACTGTATTATTGATTTAATTTAGGATCCAGTCCTGCATAATACCATGTGTTCTCATCACTAGGAGACTTCTCTAGGAATTCAGGGTACTCAGCACCTTGCAGATTTGGGCCCTAAGACTGTAAGCTTGAGGGAGGGACCTTGGCCCAGACCCTAAAAAGTATTTAGGTGCCTAACTATCTTTGAGGATCAGGCCCCTTGTCTGTATCCACTTGTAATGTGCACTAGGGGCATTTTTAAATCAGCTGGTCTGGATAACTTGCATCCAAGAGTTTAAAAGAGCTGGATAAGAGCTCACTGACCTGTTAATGTTGATTTTCAATAAATCTTGGTACACTGGGGAAGTTCTAGAAGAAAGGTAATGTTGTGCCAATACTGAAAAAAATATTGACCCAGGTAATTATATGCACGTCAATCTGACACTAATTCCAGGCAAGATAATGAAGCAGCTGATAATTAAAGGAGGATAATGTAACTCATGTCAATCAACATATGTTTATGGAAAATAGATCCTGTGATATTAACTTGATTTTTTTTTGGACAAGATTACAAGTTTGGCTGAAAAAGGCAATCGTATTGATGTAATAGACTTAGACTTTTGTAAGGGATTTAACTTGGTACTACATGACATTTTGATTAAAACACTAGAAAGAGATAACATTAACATGGCACTCTTTAAATGAATTAAAAGCTGGCTAACTGAGGGGTTTTAATATGTAATTATAAATGGGGAATCATCTCCAAATGATTTCTAGTGTGTTTCTAGCAGAGTCCCACAGGGATCAGTTCTTGGCCTTATGCTATTTAACATTTTTATTAATGACCTGGAAGAAAACCTAAAATCATCATTGATAAAGTTTGCAGGTGACACAAAACCAGGGGAGTGGTAAATAATGAAGAGGGCAGATCACTGAAACGGAACGATCTAGATTGCTTGCTAAGCAGGGTGAAAGCAAACAATGTGCTTTTTTAATATGACTTTCTGCAAACGTATGCATCTAGGGACAAAGACTGTAGGTCATGGGGACTCTCTCCTGGGAAGCAGGGACTCTGGAAAAGATTTGGGGTCATGGTGGATAATCAGCTGAACATGAGCTCCCAGTGCGATGCAGTGGCCAAAAGGGCTAATGCGAATCTATGAATCATAAACAGGAGAAACCCCATTAGGAGCAGAGCGGTTATTTTACCTCTGTAGTTGGCACTGGTGTGACGCTGCTGAAATCCTGGGTCCAGTTCTGGTGCCCACAATTCAGGAAGAATGTTGATAAATTGGAGAGGGGTCAGAGAAGTGCCGTGAAAATGCTTAAAAGATTAGAAAATCTGCCTAACACTAATGCTGTAAATCGACCTAAATTACGCTACTTCAGTTACGTAAGTTACATAACCTAAGTCAACTTATCACATGTCTACACTGCACTGTGTTGACGGGAGCTGCTCACCCATGACTTCACTTATTCTTCTCGGGGTGCTGGAATACAGAGGTCAATGGGAGAGTGCTCTCCCATTGACTTAGTGGGTCTTCACCAGACCTGCTAAATCGACACCACTGTATCGATCGCAGCAGCACTGATTTAGCCATAAGTGTAGACAAGCCCTTAGAGTAATAGACTCAAAGAGCTCAGTCTATTTAGTTTAACAGAGAGACGTTTAAGGGGTGATGATTACAGTCTAGGAGTATGTACATGGGGAACAATTATTTAATAACAGGCTCTTCAATCTAGCAGAGAAAAGTATAACGTGGTCCAATATGGTCCAACGTGGATGTTGAAGCTAAATAAATGCAGACTGGAAATGAGGTGTAACATTTTTAATGGTGAGAGTAATTAACCATTGGCACAACTTACCAAAAGTCATGATAGATTCTCCATCACTGACCATTTCTAAATCAAGATGGGATGTTTTTCTAAGAGCTCTGCTCTAGGGATTATCTTGGGAACATTCTATGGCCTGTGTGATATATCATAGTGGTCCCTTCTGGCCTTGGAGTCTATGAATCTAGGGGTAACATTTTCAATAGTGCCTAATCGATTAGGAAATTCAGTCCCATTGAAAGCTGTGGTGGGATGGTTGCCCCACACAGGCAGAAGCAGGGTTAAAGCAGCCTTGGGGAGGTTATGCAGAATCCAGCCAATTAGAAGAGGGCTTATTGAGCCAGTCAATAGGCAGAAGCCTTAGTGTAGCAGCCAATCAGGGCCAGGCTGGCCCATATAAGAAGGGCTGCTGAGCCGAAGAGAAGGAATCTTTCCCTGGAGGCCAAGGGAGGAGGACTGGCTGCTCTGTAAGAGGGTTGAGAGAGACAGCACCATGGACAGAGCAGTGCGGGGTCACCTGAGGGCCACCAGACCGAGGCCCTGATAGAAAGGAAGAGAAGGTGCTAGGGCTACGGGGAAGTGGCCCAGGGAAACAGGTGGTGGAGTAGGAGGAGGGGTAGTATGTGGCTGCTGGCTATAGGGTCCCTGGGCCGGGACTCGGAGTAGTGGGTGGGCCCGGGTGCCCCCTCTTTGCCCCCCTACCCTGCCTCCAAGGGGAGAGGTCGGTGCATGGACTGCCGTTTGCCTCCAAGGAAAGTGGCTAGACCAGTGACTGCAGTGTGGCATTGAGGCAAGTGGCTGGACTGAGGATTGTTGGGTCCCCTGGACGGGAGGTGCGGAGGAGGTGGAGAGAAGCGAGTGGGGCACAGCTGCAGAGCTGTGTCCAGAAGAGGACGCTGTGGTTTGGGGAGCAACATGGGTCCTAGAGGTGGAGGCCAGGGTGATGATGGGTGAGACACCATTAGACGAAGGTGCTGTGGTGAAAGAAGAGCTAATTCCCAGGATGGCCAGCAGGAGATGCCACGGTGGTGAGTCGAACCCCATCACAAAAGCCAAGGGGACTTTTGTCTCCCTAAGTCATGTAGCTCCTTTTGAAAATTTAGCTCTACATAAATAATACATTTCTTCACTTCTGCGATTCAAGTCCTGTGTGTTAAGGTAACACAACCACTCCTATCTCTGGTTAATCAAACAGGATTTCTTGAAATGTCTGGAAGAATTCATCTCCGTGCAGGTTGTAGTTCAGCTGCTCTCAGATCTGATGCAATTCAAACGCTGTGCATTTTTTCTTTAATTAGATGCTTCTTTTCCTTCCCCAGTGGTGCTATGCTGTTTATGAGCAGGTTAGTCATGTAAAAAAAATAATTAAATGCTGCTTAGATCCTGCACATATCTGGTCTGAGGAGCAACCACAAAGAAATTAGCAAATATGGTAAGCCATAGCAGAGCAATCTCACAGATCTAAACCTCACCGGGCCAGCAAGAGTGCTTTCTCATTACAGCGGCAGAATGAAACAGAATGTGCTAGTCTACATGGGCAGAGGTGAACAGCACCAGCTGCTACTTTCCGGACAAATGCTCTTGTAGCACCTACTGGCTGGAAATGGATCCTTTTAACAAGAAAATAGGGAGTGGAGTGGAACCACCATTAAATATTCAACTACTCTGTTCATAAAGCACCATCACTTTAATACTGGATAAAATGGTTCTCACTTCTACTAGCAGCCCCCTTCTAGCAGAATATACCCTTACAGTGAAACAGAATAGACCTTCCCTGGCAGAGAATTTGCCAATTTAGCATTTCCAGTGTCATTTTGTGCTAATGCAATGGCATAATGGCACGTCAAGTTCAGCCCCAAGTAGCTTTCCAGTGATCCAAACCCAGAGCACTGGTGTATGGGTGGTGAGCTAGAGAGCTGAGCATGTCAACAGCCCCAGGAGTTATGCAGAGAAGTAATAAAAAGGGAAATAAGGCAACTTTTGCCCAGAGAAATCAAATGGTGAAGGGAAAGGAAAACCCCACAGAAGTGCATTCAGATCAGGGGAACAGACAGGAATAAAATGGCAGGAGATGCTGCCAACTGTCAGAGAGGCGAAGCCACCACGAGACCAGCTCCAATGTGTCGGAGTGAAAGGCCGTATCTGGAGCCGAGCCCAAGCAGTTCCGCTGTGCGGAGGAGCGACAGCTTCCAGTGGGACCCTAACTCGAGACACCGTGCCCCTGATTTTCAGAGCTGCTGAGCACTTGCTGCTCTCACCAACTTCAATGGCTCAGCACCTCTGAAAATCAGGCCATGGGGGTCTCAAGTTGGGAACAGGAATTTAGAGGCCACTTGGGCCCAAGTTTTGCACTGAGGTTTGCAGTGAGTTTGGGTGTGGGACAGCCTCCTTCCTCCACTCTCCACTCACTAGTACAGCCCTTGGGCTCCAGGCCCTATGGCTGCCCCAGCCTCCTTTAGGCAGAGAGAGCTGGTTGGCCAATCGGTCTACATACACGTGCTGCGGGTGGAGCCCCTGTACTGCACAGCTCTGTATGTGCAGGGCAGATCTTAGTAGCCTGACTGTCCCCTGTTCAGTGCAGTGCCTACTGCGGGACGGCTGTGCCTGGGATAGTGCGTGCGGGTGGGCATGGGGAGGGGCAGGACATGGCCCCTGCTCAGGAAATGTCACATTTCAAATTAAAGGCCCCTCTGTGGCTGGTCCCTGCTCTTCCCGATCATTTCAGAAAAGCAGCCGCTTTGCGGCAGGCCAGGGGAAGTGTCACTGCACGTCTGGTAACCGTGAAGTTTAACAAACCGGCTCCTGAGCTGCTGGGATTACAGCAGACTGCCGTGGAGGCTTGCGGGGGAAAACTCAGCCAAATGAGTCATGAATGGACTTTGTTAAAGCTTTGATGCAGCTGGCTGGGAGCCACGGTGCCTGCTCCTCAAATCCCAGCCTCGTGGCAATCTGCTGCATCGGTGGATCACCCTGGCGTGTGTTCTCTTCAGGACTGATTCACTAGGGGGGTCTGATGTGAAGCAGAAGAAGAAATAATCTGTAAAGAGTTAGAAGCGTCTTAATGCCTTCTTACTCGCCTGCTTTGACAAAAATCAATTCTCCTCTAATTGAGACCTGCTTGTGTAAGGGCTCTGCAGGCACTGGAGGGATTAGATCCGAGGTGTAAACATGGTTTCTTTCTTCCTATGGCAAAGCAAAGGAAAAGGTTTCTGAGAAGGACGCTTACAATGGAAGTGGCACGTTACCCAATCCAAGGGTGAACTCAGAAGATCTGCCAGCCCAAATCCTTGTTCCAGTGAAGTCAACTGGAGTTCTCCAGTGGAATGGCCTGGCTGCTCCCCTTTCAAATACTGTCAGCATCAGTGTGCAAAGGAGTATTCATGTGTGCGTGTGTGCCCTCGTGTAGGCACTTGCGTGTGCATGCGTGCGTATACCTCCCCTTCCCAAGAGTGAGGTATCAGTGAAGGACAAAGTGCTCAGATTAATCTGACAAGCAGGGAGGAGGGTGGACATGACTCTAAGGGGAAACTGCTCTGATCAGGATACCTGGAGCTGTAACCTGAGATGAGAAGGGGGAGGGGAGTTGACACCTAGGGCCCGGGAAGTGAACAAAGGAAGGCAGACGGGTGGAGGGATTTGAGACAAGTAGAAGCTGGCTGGGGAAGAGAGGTGGGGAGCCCGGATTCAGGGTCTCATCTCCCTGCCCCCCAGAAGGGCCTGACTAAGGGGGCCTGTTTGTACTGACAAGCTCTGAGTTGGATTGTGTTCCTGGCATCTCAAATAAACCTGATCTACTGGCTGGCTAAGAATCACTGTGAATCCCAGGAAGTGGGGTGTGTGGGAATGGGACTCCCCCACCCCCTGTGACAGTGCGTATACCTCCCCTTTCCAAGAGTGAGGTAGCAGTGAAGGACAAAGTGCTCGGACTGAATCTGGAAGCAGACAGGCTGGAAGAAGCCTTGGTATATGAGACGGCTCAGAGGCACAGACAGCAAATTAGAGCTGCATGAATACAAAGGTTAACAAGTCTTTTGAATCTTTTCTCCAAAGGATGAAGCATATGATAGAAAGTCATGGGTGATGTGATAGCTGGATTCTAGTTATGTACATGAGAGTCTCTCGCATACATAGGCCTTTTCATGAGTGTTGAAAATTCAGGGCTTTTGCTACAATTGACAAATAAGTCAACCTGCAAATGAAAGAAGGCCCTGTCTGAAACATAAAGGTTGAAAACACTTGACATTTAAAAGACTCACACTGTAGGTTCCTTTCAGTGCTTCTTTCAGATGCAAGTTAAGCTCTGGAGAGATGCAGGGACAATTTTTATTTATTGATGGAATTAATTTTTTCACTTTTGCCTTGTCCCATCAGTAAGCTTAGCAGCACTTGTTCTTCCTCTCCAAGCATTCTTGTCAAGTTCATCTTCCATGCCTGCCTTCAGCATCTCGAACCACTTTTTTCCAGCTATTCCTTGTGGTCTTTGTCATCTGACTTCTGACTCTTGTACTTTCTGGCCAACATATTCCACAGCTCATCATCTCACATGACCCAGCCACCTCCGTCAATACTCCCTCAGGTTTACCATGATGTACCATGATGTGGACTACCTGCATCATGGCTCATGCCATTTCACTGTGTAGGTTATCAGCTCTCAGCCTACTCAGTGTCCACCTCAGTTTTTGGCAGTGCAAAGTAGTTATTCTCTCTTCCTCGCTGGCTGGCACTTTGACTCAGACACCATGGTTGGCCTAATTATGATCTTCTACACTTTGGTCTTTACTTTACTTAGCACATTGCTGCTGCACTGAATTCCCATCAACCGCCCCCATCTACATGAAGTGCTGTTCAGGCAGTCGGATGGGATCAATTATAACCATCTAAGTAGCTTTGTTTTGTGGCAATCAAATTCATTGACTGAAGAACACCGCATGGGCACTACTTGTAGGCACTACAGGTTAAGATGTGACTGGAAAAACAGTGATGTTTATTCCCCAAGGCATCACTACAAGCAACAACATTCAGATAAAGACTTGATCCAGACTCTTATGGGAACGCAATGGTTTCTCTAACCCAGCTACAGCTCAGTCTGAAAAAGACCTGTAAGGTTCTCATGCTATAGCTGGAAATTCCTAGTGACAGAAGAGCCTATTATCTTAAACTCAAGCATTCAAAGGTTAATTTTGCCTTCCCTGGTAAAAGCAATAGCAACTCATTCATTCAGCAGTCCAAAATTGGTAGAGAATAAGAGGTAAACACTGGTACACTGAGCCCCAAGGCCACCCACACAAGTGTGCCTGAATCCTGACATGGCAAAACTATTTCTATGCCTGAGAGAGTGGTTCATTTTCATTGGGCATTCAGTGGAGAATTTCAGTGGGGTGCCACCAACAGTCTACATATCTGAGTTTTTATATAGTGCCCGTCACCCTGGTATCTGAGCGTCACTGGTTTTACCATGTGGAAGCAAGGAATTGGGCTAAAACCCATCAATTTATTTCAAATAACCTGATTTTATTTACAATTTGTTCTCTTTGCTACGTTTTATCACACATCACCATGATGCACAGTAAGAAGGCAACCAATAATGAGTTATACTAAACCAGAGCCTACAATTTAATGCCAAATAACTGGAGGGGATGCAAGCACTGAAAATGAAAGCTACAATTTCCTTATCAGGAGCACTCATTACACAGGAAGAAATCTTTGCTTCCCATCCATATCCACATTTAAAAGCAGAGGTTGCTCCCCGACTGTAAATGGAATGAGGCTGATACATGTTGGTTAGTAGTAACTGGGCTCTTAACACCTGGGGTTCTCTATTTCAGTGGATGTATCGGCTCAGTACAACTCAATCAGATTCAATTTCATTTGGCCTTTGAGAAGGCGGAACGTCTCCAAGTGAAGCAGAGTCATTTGTGACTTCCTGGAACACTAGAGCAACCATTCAGCTCTTCTGAGTTCAGTGAATGAACCACTATTTCCTCATCACCAACTTTACCAGAGCAAGTGCCTCTGCTCCCTCCGCCTGCTTTCTCCTTGCTTTAATCATGGGCTTCGTCACCTTGCAGCATCAGCGCCAGCTGCTGACTTTGTTTGCAACACGGCGGGTGGCGCCCCCTGCGCCCACACCATTCCTTGATCATTTGAATGGGCCGCCATGGGAGGCCAGAGTGCAACAGCCTTCAGGCCTCGCAGACAAAAGGAGCAGCTGGCTTTGGGGATGCTGATCGGTTTTTGGTGTCAGGAACTATTCTGGAAATTAGGGCTGCCCACTGCAGAACACACAACAGGGCCCTGGCTTTTGACACTCTCCTGACTCATGGGTGAGTATGCCAGGCGTAAGTTACCAGAATGATCAGTGCTGGTTGAAATTCCGGGGTTTCATTGCCCGGGCATCAGAGGAGACATGCTTACTCCTGCAGCTTTCAAACAATGGTCACAATGGTGCAAACGAATCCAAGAGGCATTTGCACTCGCATCCGGTTCCATCCATGTCACTGACAGGAGGTCGATATGCCGTGTTGTTGTAGCCATCTTGGTCTCAGGATATTGGAGAGACAAGGTGGATGAGGTAATAGCTGAAGTTGGTCCAATGAAAGATATTACCTCACCCATCTTGTCTCAGCAATAGGTCTGAGCATATAGGGGAAGAACCTCCACAAGGTTCTGTTTTGATAATGGGGCCTCCAAATTTACCCTAAATTTACTCAGCTGTAAAAAGTGAGTGAAAGTTTATAAAGTGTCACAATAACGTATAATAACAAAAGCACAAAAAAAATGATAGACAGAAAGACTGAGTAAGTCCAAACAAAAAGGCCTTCTGCTGCAATTCAAGGACTATGTTATGATCATGCCTGGCAAACAAGAACAGCTGAGACCGGAGATCAGTGAACCACACCTGGGGTGTCAGAAATGAGATCTAACTGGTGGACAGAATAGTGGGGGATGGGCCAATCTATCCATCAGTCCCTTTTGGGGTCCTTAAAAGAAAAAAGACTTTGGGGGAGGGAGGGTTGAAAATTAACAGAGGGGGAAAGCTGGCTACCAGGATGCTGGCTGACTGAACAACAAGAGAAGGGAAAGAGTGAGTGCAAACCCTACCCTGGTTTCCCAGGATCCCAGGCCTTCTTCACCCTAACCCTGAGAGAGATCCTGAGCAGGCCACAGAGAGGGACCCAGATGACATCGTCACCTTTACTGGCTCTGGCTAAATCCTGGCCACCAGCTAGGATGTAAGATGCTGTTCCCCCTTCATGGGCCCTTTTCCTTCCCTACCTTATTTCTTCTCTTTCCTCTCTCGTTTTTCCTTCTGTCTAATGGGAGTCTGGCTCACCTGGTCAAGACTGTATATTTTGCAACACTGCTGTAAGCCTGGGACCCAAAACAGGTCACTAGAAGCAACACCCTGAGCGGCCCAATGCTGGTACAAGTTTTCCAGGTCTCAGTATGGCTGACAAGGCCGTGTGCTGTGCCTGCGTTTGCCCAGCACGGAGGGTGCGAGTAAAAGTCAGCACCAATGACAGAAGCTGCATTTTCTCTCTTGGCTGATCTTTTCTACCCCTGCGTGGGTGTATTTGTCTTGTTTTGTCCTCTAGGAAACGGGCAGGAACTTAGCAGCAGCAAAGACAATGCCAACTCATCTCCCCTATCTTCTTTGCTCTTCTCCAGGGAGTTATAACCATCTCTGGTGCCATCTTAGAAACTGTCAAACAAGAGCGTTTTCTCCTTCCAAAAATTCTCCAGCTAAAGGGAAAGGGAACGACGGATGCTGTTAAAATGAAAGCCTGACTTAATACTTGACACTTCCAGTGTTTTAATGATTTTTTTTCTCTTATGTATCTCCAACAAAGGGTTAAAAGGATGTTTAATGGTGTGTTTGCTGTGCAGGCTGAGGTCTCTGTCTACAAACCCCCAAATCTTGTTTGTTTAATGTTCCAGTTTCCTTCAGTTTCAGGGTCATGTCAACACTTCCAATCCTTTGGGTCCATACATTCCGTCTAAACGTAATGAGGCAGATCTCATCAGACTGGGTAACCAGGTTATTAATATTGATTTTCTTTTAACAGTGTCCTTAACAGTGTGACATGCTTTAAGTTGAAATTACAGGCAGGAGAGTGCAAGGAAAAGCCCTTGGGAGGGGAAAGTGGGAGCAATAACATCTCTATACAGAGTCAGAGTCTGCCACCTTTGCTCGCATTGACTTCACTGGAGTTACACCCTGAGTGGGGTATTACTCAGTGGGGGAAAGAGTAACAGACTCTGGCCCATAGTAACAAGGCCACAGGCTTCCTACATTAAGCCTCACATTGAAATGGGGAGTGGGGCAAGTATCCACATGGAAGCCCACCCCGACCCAAAGGGACAAGGGCACAGTGAGTGGCTGTTCTCTGGCTCCTGGAAGAGCCCTGCCCTGAGGACGTGTGTGTGGAGGCCAGGAGGATCATACACCACGCTGCTTCTCTGCCCTCAAGTCCTGCAGAGTAAGGTCTCTAGTTTGCTACAGTCTGCTCCCTTCCGCACTGTGCAGCAGAAGGCAGAGTGCATCTTTTACCCCAAAAGATCCTAACGTGCTCTGCCAATTGCTATACAAACAATGCACAATAAGTGCACTTCAACCACCACTGGAACACAGCCACTTCTGGGGCAAAGTCCAGCAGTTGTTCTAACAGTGGAGGCACCACTGCACTGCAGTTTAGGACAGGAAGTGAAGAATACTGCATCCAATTCAAACTACAGTGGAATCTTCGTAGGCACAATATAATTAACTACGTTCCAGTCTGGCCAGGGTACCGGTTACAAGTCTACCAGATACCTCTATTATATCCCCCCTTAGTCCCAGCCAGGGCTTTGTCAAGCCGGGTGTAGCAGTGCGGTGATTCACCCCTGCAGCGCCTCCTGATGATCTCTCTGGGGAATGCTAATTCCAGCCTCCAGAGCACCCTCTTGCAGGCCGATGTCCTGCTTGCTGCTGGTCCCGGGTCCTTCCCGGACCCCAGCGTCCTCTTCACTGGGGTGCTGCACCCCTGCAGTATCCCCACAGTCTCACTGCGTCTTCCCTCCCCGGGAAACCCCCACCCACTATCCCTACCTTGCTCAGCCTATGGGCTATTGCCAGTCACCATGAAGCCCCCGTTCACTGGGGCTGACTGCAGTCTGTATAAGCCAGTCATCATAGGCAAGGGAGGTTTGGCCTGCTGCCTCTGCCTACCCGTGGCCTACCTCCTGCAACCCCAGTACCCCTTTCTGGCCATCTCCTAGTCCAGCAGCCTGGGGGTTTCCAGGCCAGAGCTCCCCAGCTCCTCTAGCCTTCCCCCAGGCCTGCTCCGCTCCAGGTACCCTGTCAAGCTCCCCAGCAGCCAGGCCTGTCTGCCTCCACAGCTAGAGGAGACTCTCTGTCAGCTCCTGGCTTCCCTGGCCTTTATAGGGCCAGCCGGGTCTGGTTGGGGCGTGGCCCCCAGCTGAGGCTGCCTCCCAATCAGCTCAGTTTTTCTAAGGCTGGAGCGGGTGAGTATCCCGTTACACTGGGCCTTAAAAACCTCTAAGGATGGAGATTCCACCACCTCCCTAGGTAACCCATTCCAGTGCTTCACCACCCTCCTGGTGAAATAGTGTTTCCTAATATCCAACCTAAACCTCCCCCACTGCAACGTGAGACCATTACTCCTTGTTCTGTCATGGATAATATTTACACCGATACTATTTTAACTCACTGATAATTTCTCCTCACTATCAATGACAGATGAGCTACAGAAAGCACCAAAGACATTCAAAATGCTCTCCGGAAATAGTGATGTAGTGACTCTCAAGATATCTCTAATGAACTCTTCATTAAGCAAATGCCAAGAATATAAGAACAGTCAGATCCTGCATGCCCTCTGCCTGCGCTGATCCGGCTGGCAAACAGACTGGCATTTTGCCCTGCGGGGACAGATTTGTTGGCAATGTTGGCTGTGCCCGTTTCTTGTTTGCACCCCAAGAGCGTGCTGCCATTCCTACGACCCCACTGAATGCCAGACCAGCAGAAACAGGTGGAGCCAAGAGCAGCAACAATAAGTGCTGAAACACGCTGAATAGCTAACTGTATTGTGAAACCCAATTCCTCCCTTGTGCTCGAGTCCCAGATGAAAACTACGTTAATACAGAGTCAAGATTGGGTCCAGATGGGTAATTTAAGGGTAAAAATGGTCAAAACAGGGATGCTGTAATTATCCCAAAAGGGAGCATTATAAACCCCAAAAATTCAAAGATACAGTTCATTTAAAAGGAATCTAAATGTGCTAAGGACTGGAAATGCACAGCTCAGGCACCCAAACAACCTTAACTCTGCCCTGTAGTGACACTAGCCCCATATAATAACGATGGTTCTGATTTGTGCATAATAGGGTTTGTGGTTCCAAATTAGATTCAACTGATTTTTTAAAGACACACGGGATATTTTCTTTTTCCTGATAGCCTTTTCCCCAAGGCTGTCAGGAGTCACCATCTTCTCTGAGGGCAGCTTGGCTTCACTCCCATTGTGAACAACAGGAGGCGGTGGCCATTTTGAAGGAGGGTGTCTTTGCTGAAAGGCAGTTTTAGCCTCACTGTCACTGTGAACGATATGAGATGGAGGCCATTTTGAAAAAAGGCAATTCTTTGTGGAATTATCCGTAGAATTTTATTATTTGTCAACCCCTTCTGAGGGGAAACTTTCAGTTATGAAGAATAAGGAGGGGAAAGGGCCATGAGTCCTAAAATGAAAGTCTTCAAGGGTAGCCAGTGAGGTTAAATTACATGGTAGATTTGAAGAGTCTGCGTAATTCTGTGATTAAGATAATTTGGGACAACAGCAACAAAAGTCTTATTCAGGGTACGAAATTACCAGGAGATCCAATTTTAAAATGAATTGTAATTCATACTCAGGAACAGATTGAGATGTAACGTCTCAGATAATTCATTCTGTGCTCAATGGGTGATATGCTCACCTCTGCCCCAGCCCCTTTATTCTGGGGAGAATCACAGAACCATAGGGTTAGCAGGGGCTACAAGAGTCACCTACCTATCTAGCATGAAAGGGCTGGAGTGGTGTCAAAGGGTTCTACGAACCCTGAATCCAGCTGCGGGAGGATTTCCCCAGCGTAGGCACTGTAGAAGACAGCCATGACAGTGCTAAGGAAAATGCAGAACCTGCACAAGGCTGGGAGAAAGCTGCTTGTTTCCTCTTCTTGTGTCCTCTGTCCTCCAAAAGCCAGGCAAGATCTGACCATAACATTAAGCGCTTAAAAGTCAGGAAGTGGCACAATTAAGGCTGCCCCAGTCACCTTAACTTTGCCCACTTTGTACACACGCATTAGTCATAAAGGGGTGGTGGGTCTGAAGCTGTCAGCCAGCAGGGGCTGTGAAGCTCTGAGCTGCTGCAGGAAGTCCCTGCAGATCTGAGCCATCATGGATGGTGAGCAGGGGACTTGGAACTGCGAGCTGCTGCAAGCAGTGCGGGGACCCAGAGCTCCAAGCCACTGCAGGTGGAAGGGGGACCGAGAGCTCTGCTGGCCCCAGGCTCTGAGCTGCTACAAGCGGCGGGTTCCCTGCAGTTCTCAGCCCCCACAAGGGGGGACTAAGAGCTCAGAGCTGCTGGCCCTGGAGCTCTCAGCTGCTGTGTACAGCGGCGGGGGGGGTGGGGTGACCCTGGAGCTGTCAGCAGCAAGAGCTAGACACCCCCCTTCTCTTTCCACAGCAGGGCTTAGGCTCTTATCACCCCGTCAACCCCATTTTGTTATGGTTATTTTTAGTAAAAGTCAGGGGCAGGTCACGGGCTTCTGTGAATTTTTATTTATTGCCTGTGACCTGTCCCTGACTTCTACCAAAAATAACCGTGACAAAATCTGACCCTTACTCATAGTACAGTATGGCATCCAAAAGTATATTTTTTTTGCTACCCATGTGCACTAGTTTTTAATGTTTGTATTCTTTCATACTTTCACTATTTCTATGACCCAGGGTATTGTTACTAATTATATGGTAATAAATGTATAATAAATGGCTGGTGTCAAATTTACCAGGTTACTTTTGTTCTGATGTGGAGAGATACTCCTCCAAACAATAATGGAGTGCTATAGTATCTCACTGCCATTTCATAGGGAAATACACTTAGTGTTGCATGAACAGTATTTTTTTTTAAGTAATATTTTGAGACTTGCCTATACGTATCTTTCTTCTGATTTAGCCTTTAATTGTCTTAATAAAGTTCAACTATTACTTTCCTTTGCATAATTTTAAAATACTTTTTAAAATTGCTTTTATAAAATATAATATATGAAAGAATTTGTGTGTAGATTTTATCCTTGTTTGTTACTGATGTGAGAGTGATTGGTATTCTCCTAACTGGACAAATATGGGTGTACTGGAAACGGAGCTGTGCTATAAATAGACATAAAAATGAACATGTGCTTCCAGATGCTAGATACTACTGTATTGGTCTCTAGGACTGCACTTCACAGAATAATAGAAATGTTGGGCTGGAAGGGATCTCGAGAGGTCATCTAGTTCAGCTCTGCCCTAAGGCACGACCAAGCAAATCTAGATCAGTGGCGGGCAACCTGCGGTCCGTAGGCTGCATGTGGCCTGTCAGGGTAAGCTGATTGCAGGAGGGAGGGTGCTAGGGGTAGCTCAGTGGTTTCTCATTGTCGGACTTTGCAATTGCCTTTTCTGAATGTCATCTTGTTGACTTCAGACCAATTCTCCAATTTGTCAATTCTTTGCCTCAAGTATGTTGTGTAAATAGGCTCGTTCAATCCAACTAGATATTTACACAGTGTGCATTGTTGTGCCATCTAAGCAGCATGGTCTACTGTTTAGTTTTCATGTAAACTCTATCTATATAGACATATAAACAGACTCATCCAGACGCTGCTTACCACAGACAGAACAGCACACACAGAAATGGATGAGTATATTTAGGATTGTCAAAAACCACTGACTGATACGACCTTGTACGCTTTGAGAAATAGTGTGTAGTCACATGATTAACAGCTGCATTGTAACGAAGGATGGAAATCAGGATTAAAACAGGTCAGGAAGCTTCCAGAGACAAGGAGCAAAGCCACTGCACACACCCTGCGGCTCTAAGGACAGAGGCCCTCACTGCTGGGAGCCTGGCCAAGCTGCGGTTGGTGCAGGATCCCAGGGCAAGGGTGGTGGCTGAGAAATAGCTTTATCCCACCATGATTCTGCAGTCAGCCAGGGTTCTGGTGTAAATCAGAGCAGCCAAAAAGCTGCTTAAAGTAACAACTGGCTGCCTCTGGCCCCAAACATCATTCCAGCAGCAAGAACAGGCAGAGAGCATCTCTACACTCAAGTCACATCCTCTGGGCTATGGGCTGGCTGTCCACTATACAGGGTTTCCACCTTTGTCAGGGGAATTCCTGGGTAGTTTGGTGAAGCTGGTTTTACAGTCGCTTTGTGAGGACATAGTGGGCAAAGTACTGTTATGTTGAACAGTGTTGGTACCTGCCACAAGTGTGTCTTTGATCTATAGGCCATCATAGCCCTCACTGAAGCTGATGGGCATGCTACCCACCTTTCATTCAGGTTAAGCAAGGGAGCAATTAAATGCCTCTGTTTAGTGAGAGCTGAAACAACAGAAGTTATAGCTCAAGGCACCAGATTGTATGGCAAGGCCTGAACAAGAACCAGGGAGAATAGAGGAGTTTCTCTGGGACTGATTACAAATGCTGAGGCTGGGGCAGTCATAGGTGCAGCTGCATGTGACAGAAGCAGACAGCACAAGAAACCAGAGAAGCATTGGTGAATGTGGCCCTGGAAGGAAGTCAAGAGAGGAACGGATGTCAGGAAAGCAGGCTTGGATCTGTGAGCAAAGAAACTGCCTCCTGTTGTTTGTTCCTGCTTTATTCAGGGAAATGGGACTTTGTGAATATTCTTTAAAAATTAACACTAAAGAAAGAGCTGACTCAGATCATCAATTTCCTCTCCTAATGCAAACAGCTCAGCAGGGCCCCAAATACTGGCTAAGCGCTTGGGTCAAAAGGCAACAGTAGTGTAGTGGACCGAAGAAGTGGACCCGGTGCCTGGAGAAATTCCTGTTTGGTTGGCTACGAGTCCCAGACTTCATAAGTCACAGTCAGTGAAAGCTTCAGCAAGAAATGCCATCTGACAAGTCTTCCTGTATTGTGTCCAGTCGGAAGTGTTTGCAAATTTGAAACTCTTACAAGGTGCAGGAGTGTGGCAGTGTGATGGGAACTCTGTATATGAAGTCGAGACACAGCGCTTCTGAAAAGCAGATTTACACTTTGCATTCTAACTAAGCAGTTCAGCTGGAATGAGGCAATTTTTAAGACAATCCAGTCATAGGTTATCAATCTGGCTCCATCCCAAATCTTTGTACTAAGCTCCTTGACATCCTGTTTAGAAACGCATTATTAAAATCTAATTGCTCCGTGCTTATATTGCACTTCTAATTTGAACAGAAGCAGCTGAGAGTCTGTGGCGAATAATCAATCTCTCTGGTAATGATGTGGATCAGAGGAAGGAATCGGGCATTAGGAACTTAAAAAGGCCCATCCAACACCACTGTATGAAACCAAAAAGACATATTCTCATTAACCGTCTGGAGTGACAACAGAAAAGTGGTGATGACACATCCAAGAATGGCTTTGCTGTACTGTTCTGGCTTAGCTTTGAATTGCTGACCAGACTGCTGCACCCGAATTAATTCTCCGTGTTTATTGCCATCCCTCTGTTGTACTGAAACACAATTACTTCAGTGCCAAAGACCAGTTCAATCCATCTGTGCGGCTGGCTGTTAAAATTAATGGAGCTTCTTTTCAACAGAGTATTTCAAAATAAAGACTGGCTGCAAAGAAAACAGCGTGGAACTCATTAAGCTTCTAAAGGCAAGTGCTTTCCCACGCTAATCTCTTCATCTCTGTGCCCCACCATTTCCACCCATGGAGCTAGCAGAAACCAGCAACACTTTATTTCAGTTCCAACAAGACAGGGGGTAAGCTAGATGGAGCAGATATCTGATAATTAGTTAACTGTTACATTCATGTACAAGAGAGACACTATTAGCAGAGGTTAACAGAAGCTGGTTCATGTATCTAATGAAAGCCAGACAAAACAACATTAGTGATGTCAAGCAAAGCACTCCCAAATCAGACAATAGAGTTAAGAGGAAGCTGGCACCCTTAATCGCTGCCCCGTGGTTCATTATCATCCCAGGCCAGATCCTTAGCTGGACTGAAGAGCTTTGCATCATTCCCATCTCCAGTGTGGTCGAGAAAGGGGACATAGGCAGGGCAGCCCTGTCCCCCTGCTGCTGCCTTGGCCCCTAGAGGCCTTTAGGAACTAAAAGAAAGAGCAGAACTAGCGCTCAGCAGGAAGAAGAGGACCCACATGGCTCCTTTGCAGCTTGCTCCTATTGAGCTGCGCATATTGACAGCTGCAGTTTAGCATCTAGCCCATAGTCTTTTATGACATGATCACAAACTAGTCTTCTGCAGAGCCCCGGCCCCGTTCCTGGCTCAGGGAGGACAGGGCTCAGTCAAGGAGGCACCTGGCCGATTTTTGTTTCTGCTGCTTCGCCGTGGCCCTACGTCTCCTATGCCAGACGCCAGTCCAGCCCCACTTTGAGAAAGTCATTGTTCTCGCTTTTTAGGCTCTTTGGTGGCGATCACACTGACCTATCTCTGCACCTCACACGCCTTGATGAATGTATCCTCCCGCTCCCTGGGAGGTTGGGATATGGCATTATCCCTGGTGCTGATGGAGAACTGTGGCCCACAGAGATTAAGCAACTTGCCCAAGATCACACACAAAATCTGAAACATAGGAAAGAACAGAACCCAAGTGTCCTGGGCCACTGGCCACTGCCTTAACCACATAACCATCCTTGCTTTTCCAGCAATCTAACTCGCTTGTTAAATACCATATAACTGTGGGCAGCGAATGAGGGGAGGATGCTGGAGAAACCAGCAACCTCACCCATGACACACATCCCAATGGGACAGTGAATGAGACAGGATCTCTTGAACTCAGACCCATCCATTCACAAACTGAAACAATGGTCTAAAATAAACAGGATGAGATTCAATAAGGACACATGCAAAATACTTTACTTAGGAAGGAACTATCGTTTGCACACACACAAAACAGGAAATGACTGTCTAGGGAGGAGTACTGTGGAAAGGGATCTGGGGGTCAGAGTGGATCACAAAATAAATATGAGCCAACAGTGTAACACTCGTGCAAAAAAAGCAAACATCATTCTGGGCTATACTAGCAGGAGTGTTGTAAGCAAGACACGAGAAGTAATTCTTCCGCTCTACTCTGCGTGGATATGGTCTCAACTGGAGTTTTGTGTCAAGTTCTGGGTGCCACATTTCAGGAAAGATGAGGACAAATTGGAGAAAGTCCAGAGAAGAGTAACAAAAATGATTAAGGTCTAGAAAACATGACCTATGAGGGAAGATTGAAAAAATGAGGTTTCTTTAGTCTGCAGGAGAGAAGATTGAGAGGGGACATGATACGAGTTTTCAAGTACATAAAAGGTTGTTACAAGGAGGAAGGAGAAAAATTGTTCTCCTTAACTTATGCGGATAGGACAAGAAGTAATGGGCTTACATTTCAGCAAGGGCGGTTTAGGTTGGACATTAGGAAAAACTTCCAAACTGTCAGGGTGGTTAAGCACTGGAACAAATTGCCTAGGGAGATTATGGAATTTCCATCACTAGAGATTTTTAAGAGCAGGTTGGACAAATACCTGTCAAGGATGGTCTAGAAATAGTTCTGCCATGAGTGCAGAGGACTAGACTAGATCAGTGTTTCTCAACCAGGTGTATATGTACCTCTGGGGATATGAAGAGGTCTTCCTGGGGGTACAGCAACTCATCTAGATATTTGCCTAGATTTCCAACAGGCTACATAAACAGCACCACCGAAGTCAGTACAAACTACAATTTCATACAGACAATGACTTGTTTATACTGCTCTATAGAGTATACACTGAAATGTAAGTACGTTATTTATATTCCAGCTGAGTTACTTTATAAATACACAGTAAAATGAGAACATAAGTAATTTTTCAGTAATAATGTGCTGTGACACATTATTCTGTAAACAAGTGGTTTTTAAGCGAGGTGAAACTTGGGGGATAACAAGACAAATCAGACTCCTGAAAGGGGTTCAGTGGCCTGGAAAGGTTGAGAGCCACTGGACCCAATGACCTCTCGAGGTCCTTTCCAGTCCTCTGATTCTATGATTACACAACCCAGCCGCATTCGCCATCCATCCTATACACTGAAGGAAGCAGAGGTCCTGCAGAAAAATCAGTAAGCATGCTAATGTACACACACAAACGGGCAGAGTTAAGGTTGTACAGGGTTCAGCAGCAGTACCAAGTGCTCAGTTTCTGTGAAAATCAGGCTACTTATCTGGGTGCCTAAATATGTATTTAAGGGCCTAACTCCAGGAACCCAAATTTGAGAATGTTGGCATTAACCTCTACCTGTAAAACAGAGTTA
Source organism: Dermatemys mawii (assembly GCA_007922305.1). NCBI lineage: Eukaryota > Metazoa > Chordata > Testudines > Dermatemydidae > Dermatemys > Dermatemys mawii. Next base: position 2,997,546 of record ML677491.1, on the reverse strand, counting down.
ATGATTCCCATAAGAAAGTTGCGAGGCTAAATGACTGAACATTTCTAACTCTCCCTGAGATCTTTGGGATGGATGGAGCTATGGAAGTGTTAAGGAGGATGAGGAGGATACAGACTAAACACTTCAGTTGAGGGAGGAAAATCCATGTGGAAATACTACAGTTTATTTATAATACCTTCTCCAAAACTTTGTAAACAAACTTCCCCTTGTGGAGAAGTTCCATAGGATCAAAGTGGGAAGTTCTCCTTTCTACAAAATTTGTGACTCATCCTATATAGTTTAACAAGTAGGGCCCTGTTTCTGCAAGGTACTTATGTATGTGCCTACCTTTAATCTCATTAATGATTCCACTGATTTCAGTTTCATAGATTTTACAGCCAGAAAGCATCATTAGATTATCTAGTCTGACCGCCTGTGTGTCCGGCCAAATAATTTCATCCAGTTATTTCTATATTGGCCCCAGTAATGTGTGTTTGACTAAAGTGACCTTCCAGAAAGGCAGCCAGTCATCATCTGAAGACTGAGAGCTGGTGAAGCCATCCCTTCCCTTGGTAGTTTGTTCTAATGGCTAATCACCTTTCCTGTTAAATGTGAATGCTGACGCTCTTTTGTTTAAAGCTAGGCATGAACTTAAGTACTGTTCTGAATGCGGGTTTATATCCCTGCTATAGTGTTCTATAGGATGGGTCACAAAACCAGTTGGAAGGAGATCATCCACTATTAAGTTCCACGCTACTGACTCCATTTCTATTACATTCTTTAGGGCTCTTCCATAATGCATAATACTTGTCTGAAATCCCAAACTGTTAGCTAAGTCTGAAAGTCAGTGAAGGAAGCAGGAAAGCATAACTGAGAAGCATGGGAGGTTTTAAGAGGTCTCAGAATAATATATTGTTCTTTTCTGTTAATGTAGAACGGATGCCGTGAGCAGTGAAAGCAAATGCTGGTTACACACAAAGGCATTTAAGCCACTAACGGGACTAAACCAGCTGTCGTCTATCGTAACTCTGCAGTGGAAAATGCCAATCTAGGAAACAGGCAGAAAAATCACAAGCACTACAATGAAAGCGCATCATTATTCTAGTGGAATGCGTATCATCCGATATGTGTTATTAAAGTAACTGCCAAAAGCCCCAGGTTGAATTGAGCCCCCACTGAGCGAGGCATTGTAAAAAACACATAGGAAGACACAGCGCCTTCCCCAAACACGTCACTGAACTTCCTCCTCCTCTTTCACTGCTGTGCAGGGTACTTGAGGCCTCGACATGATTTAAAACCTAGTTCAGTCCCATCTATGGTCCACGACAGCAGCATGTTTAATCACCCTAGCTCGTTAGAACTGTGTCCTGCAATGCAGGAGCTTTCCATGGTGAAAATAGGGCCTCAAAAAGAGACATTTTTGTATCTGGATCCTGAGTCAAGACAGAAAAGACAGTCAGAGAGGAGGAATTTACTACTGAGGAACTTTAACCCCACTTTAAAGCTTGCAATTACACATTCATTCATCTCCTCCAGATAAGTTACAGTAACATCCTATTTGCGTCAAACATGCATGCTCGAGTATTAAAATCTCCACATGAAAATTGCAATAGTTTAGACTGTGCAAAGGAAGCTAATTTGGAAAATGCTGCTGGATTTTTTTTCCAAACTATAAAATCCTTCGGCGGCTGGATTGCTGGCATAGTTCTTGCTTCCTATTTTATTTTCAACACTAAGCTCTGGAGTGAGCCGAGCAGCTGAAATTGAGCAAAAGATATAGAGAGCCTCACAGGCATCGGCTTACAGTTTTCCCTGCAGGTACTTCACCTCCACCCACCTCAAGGCCCCACCCCTACTCCGTTCCTTCCTCAAGGCTCCACCCTCATTCCTTCTCTTTTTGCCTCCATTCCACTCCCTCCCCTGAAGCTTAACACTGTTAGTTTTGATTATTAATTTTTCCCAAGTTTGGTATACTGGAGATGAAATTATATGGCTTTAAGGAAGGCACCAATGTACCAAAGAGTGTTCTTGCACCAGAGCAACGAAGAGTGTTTTTATATTTTTTAGCCCATGGTTACTTCAGCATTAACAGTTTATTATTTGGAGGTTTACAACAAAGTTTGGGAGTTTGTTTGCTTTTTTTACACTAGAGTTTGAGAGTTTGCTTCTCTGAACAAACTGTTAGGACCTTAAGGGCTTGTCTTCACTAGCGCGGGGAGAGATCGATCTTATGGCGATTGATTTATCGCGTCTCGTCAAGACACGATAAATCGATCGCCAGCGGCGCCCCCGTTGACTCCGTAACTCCAGCTCGCCAAAAGGCGCAAGCTGGAGTCGACGGGGGAGCGCGCCACCGACCGCCACCGCCGTGAGGACAGCAGGTAAGTCGGCTGTAGATACGCCGATTTCAGCTACGTTATTAACGTAGCTGAAACTGCATATCTACAGTCGATCCCCCGCCCTAGTGAGGACGAGCCCTAAGACTGCTGCAGAAGAAGAACAATGCTGTTAGCATACTGCTGTAAACTGGAACTGGGTTTTTTCTGAGGGTTTTGTTTTATTGCTGAGTACATGTCTTTCTTTGGGTACAGCATACTGCAATTTGATGATGTAACATTTACTAATTTAGCAATTTAATTTCTTTTGCTATTTCTAAACAAAACATTTTACAAAGGCAAATTTACAAATAACAAATAGCTAAATAGTTAACAAGATTACTTTTACTAGACATATACACTTCCCTTGTTGGGGGGTGAAAACCCTAATGGTTATTTTAATACCAGGTTATGTTAGCTATATTATGAGAACCAAGCAAAATATAAGACATTATAAAGCACTATAGCTATAATATAGCTATTAATTTTATACTAATAGGATGGGGGTTTGCTTAAGGAACTTTGAATTGTAATTTGGGTTTTGCCAAACAACTGGCCAGATTGCCTGACAAATTCCAAATTAAAGCTAATATAATATATATAAGAGTTAGTTTCACATAAATTGTTTATTGAGACAAACATACCTATATCTTTGACTGATTTTTTACAAAGATTGAATCACTTTAGGTATCACAGAAAGACAAACACCGTGGTGGTTAGATTCTAATTTTACTACTGAAATAGTGTGGTACCACAAAGAAAATATTTTACTAATAATTGCACAAAAGATTATTCTTAAAAAACAACTTTTCCAACATGTGAGGAGAAAAGAGAAAAAGAAAAAAAATGATTTAATTACATCACACAAAACATAAAAATAATTTTAAAAGAAAAATAAGTTAATTAAAAGTTAAAATAGGTAATTTTAACATACTACTAATGGATTAAAGATTGTTATTTAGAGCAGGTTCAGGAATCCTAAGTACTGAAATTATTAGGTATATATATTGGTTTAGGTACATAACCTTGGTTTACCTATAATATAAATGTGATTATTAAATCAAGAACCTGCTTTTCTTCAATCTTTAGAGTCTAGATTAAAACAGAAATAGGTGGGGAAAAGAATTAAAGCAGGTGCCAATATTTTTTAAGAAATATGAAGGCAAAAATGTAATTAGATTAATTCCACATTTTACACTGATGAATTAGGACCTACAATGATAAGCATGGTTTATCTTGCGGGTAGCAAAGTTTGCTATATGCTGAAGAAGCTTCAACACTTCTTTAAAATAATGATTTCTGCATAAAGCAGAAAGATTATATGTTGCAGGCATTTTTTTTTTTGTATAGGGTAGGTTTGGAGTTGCAACTAATCTGATACCTATTTATGGAATAATAATAATACAGAACTGATTAGCTAGATTAAGAAGGTATGTAGAATACAAACATGCAAGTAACAAGTACTGAATGCTTGAACTTGTTCTAAAGCCATTACCTTGCTTGCTTTCACCACTTACAGATTAGGAATAATAATGGTTTTATTTACCTTGTACATGCACATTAAACATATTAGACATAACCCTTCTTTTTTGGTCTAAAAGGAATCTTCTTCACTTTCCCCCTCTACAACAACCAGTTTCTTATTTCCCAAGATGAAAGTATTTAGCTTACTTTACTTTATTTAGCACTGTTCCTGAAGGACTTCTCATATACAATTAAATGTTTAAGGGGTTTTAATTTTATTTGTTATTATTTAGTTATTAATTAACTGCTAAACTTGAGTAAGGAGCAGTTTGCTTTGCCTATTTTCTCTTTTTTCTCCCAAGCACAGAGTAAAAAGCATTTCTGCTTTCTAGCAACATGTTAGCTGCTGGTTAAAGCATTAATGATTTTTGCTGTTGAGGATTTTTTTTGACATTACAAGTTAAAGGCACAGAAACTGTTGGCTTGGTGGATTACATAATATGGTGTAAAGGCATGGTTACAGGGGCCTTATGACCTGTGGGGGAACAAATATATTGGTACCTTTTGATAAGGGTTTGTATAAGAGATTTTTGAAAGATTCTAACCCCAGTGACTAGTTAAATATATGCAGTAAGGAGTGCAAACCAGGCCGATGTCCTGCATCACCCCACTTGCATCCTGCCCCCGGCATGCCTGACGATTAAAAACTCGAGTTTAGTGCACCTTTCTCTGTGTTACTGCTTTCCCTTCCTTACTAAGAAAAGCAGACATAATAGACTAAAGGCAAAGAACCAGAGAAGAGGAACAACAGCTGAGGGGAAAAACAGGAAGTTCCCTGCTGAGTTCCAGAGCCTGTTTCTGACAGGCACCAGCTTCTGACTGAGAGGTTGCCTGGATTTTTAATTTCTATTTTAATTTAGAATTTTTAAAGGTGAGTTCCCTATCCCGGGGAGGAAGATTATCCCCTGAGAACTCCTCGGAATCCCATCTGGGTGCCACCTGTAGCCTGACCCAAAATTGGGTATATATAATTGTAATTTAAGGATTAACAGGTTTTTGTTCAAGATTAGGCCCAGTAAGATTATTATAAAATTATTATATAATTTGGGAACCCCAATGTGCACAGGTGCAACACTTATACTCTAGGAACTCTCTCTGTATATATATAAATATATGATTTATTAATAATTTAGCAAAGTTATACACACACTTAAACTTAACAAGGCAGACAGAGATAATACAGAAAGTACATTTGGACGTTTATACTTACACCCTTATCTTTCATGCATAACCATTATTTTTTTTATTAACATTATTGTTCTCATCTTCCCCGGTGGCCATTATTCTGACCCCTCCCAAGGTTTACATTTTTTTAACCTATTTGCTGCTCCTGGGATGTTACTTTTACAGTAGGTTACGCTGACGCTGCCATGACCAATGCATATTTCATAGAGTTTTTTATCTGTATTTCCCCCCCTTAAGGAGTTTGTTTTGTTATAGGTTAGTATATGTAGATGTTACCCTATTAGCATATACGTTAATTTGCTGTCATAGCAGCTTTGTGGTTGGAGGTTTTGTTCGGAACTTTCCGGATGCTGGTGTTAGCCATGTTTTGTGCTAATGTTAGCTCTGTTTTATGGGTGGCTAATGTTAATATTTTGGACAAAATTCCCCCTCTGGCATACCACTTTTAGTTTCCTATAACTTATGAGTTACTTAAGTTTATCTATACCAAAAGTTATAGGCCTCAAGCCTCACACTATTTATTAAAGCCAAATCTTACAGGATAAAATCCTGTAGGTTCTTTGCATTACTACTAAATAGAATAAAGCAGAATAACAAAGCAATGAATATAATACAGGTAAATTGGCCCATTGGGTTGAGAACCCATTGAGAATTGTGTTGAGAACCCATTTCTCACAACAATGCTGGAGATGCAAACTGCAGAAGGTCCATATAAAGCTGCCTGATCCCCTCTTCGATGTCTTTGCAAGGATATCCCAAGGCAGAAATAGATTCATACATTTTAAGGCCAAAGGGAGCATTACTATCATGCACTGTGACCTTCTGCATAATACAGGCCAGAGGCTCTCACCTAGCAAACTCATCAAGCCCATAACTTCTGTTTGCGCTCCAGCATATCTTTTAGAAAACCATTCAGTCTAGATTTAAAGGCTTCAGGTGATGAAGAATCCACCACATTCCTAAGGAAGTTGTTCCAATGGCTAATGATCCTCACAGGCAAAAGTAAAAACAACGAGGCGTTCTACTGACACCTTAGAGACTAACATGTTTATTTGGTCATAAGCTTTTGTGGGCTAAAACCCATTTCATCAGATGCATGGAGTGGAAAATACAGTAAGAAGATATATCTAACAATACATGAAAAGATGGGAGTTGCCTTACCAAGTGCGGGGGGAGGAGTTGAGACAATTAAAGTGGGCTATTAACAACAGGAGGAAAAATCACTTTTGTAGTGGTTATCAGGATGGCTCATTTCAAACAGTTGACAAGAAGGTGTGAATAACAGTAGGAGGAAATTAGTTTTTAGTTCTTGTAGTCGCTCATCCACTCCCAGCCTTTATTCAGGACTAATTTGATGGTGTCCAGTGTGCAATGTAATTCCAGTTCTGCAGTTTCTTGTTGGAGTCTGTTTTTGAAGGTTTTTTTGTTGAAAAATTGCCACTTTTAAATTTGTTACTGAGTTTCCAGGGAGATTGAAGTGTTCTCCTACTGGTTTTGAATGTTACAAATCAGACATCAAGAACTGTCTATTTATTCTTTTGCTAGAGACTGTCCAGTTTGGCTAATGTACATGACAAAGGGGCACTGCTGGCACATGATGGCATATATCACATTGGTAGATGTGAAGATGAACGAGCCCCTGATGGTGTGGCTGATGTGTTTAGGTCTTATGACGATGTCCCTTGAATGGATATGCAGATAGAGCTGGCAACAGGGTTTGTTGTAGGGATTGGTTACTGGGTTAGAGTTTTCGTTGTGTGGTGTGTAGTTGCTGGTGAGTATTTGCTTCAGGTTGGGGGAGGAGGCGTTGTCTATAAGTGAGGAGTGGCCTGTCTTCCAAGGTCTGTGAGACTGAGGGATCATCCTTCAGGATAGGGTGTAGATCTCTGATGATGCGCTGGAGAGGTTTTAATTGGGGGCTGTAGGTGATGGCTAGTGGTGTTCTGTTACTTTCTTTGCTGGGCCTGTTCTGTAGTAGGTGACTTCTGGGTACTCTTTGGGCTCTGTCAATCTGTTTTTTCACTTCAGCAGGTGGGAATTGTGGTTTTAAGAACGCTAGATAGAGATCTTATAGGTGTTTGCCTCTGTCTGAGGGATTGGAGCAAATGTGGTTGTATCTTGGAGCCTGGCTGTAGACAATGGATCATGTGATGTAGTCTGGATGAAAGCTGGAGGCATGCCGGTAAGTATAGGGGTCAGTAGGTTTCTGGTATAGGGTGGTGTTTATGTGACCATCACTTATTTGCACTGCACTGTCCAGGAACTGGATCCCGTGTGTGGACTGGTCCAGGCTGAGGTTGATGGTGGGATGGAAATTGTTGAAATCCTGTGGAATTCCTCAACGGCTTCCTTCTCGTTGGTCCAGACGATGAAGATGTCATCAATGTAGCACAAGTAGAGCTGGGGTGCTAGGTGTTCTAAGTCAGCCATAAAAATGTTGGCATACTGTGGGGCCATGCAGGTACCCATAGCAGTGCCGCTGACTTGAAGGTATAAATTGTCCCCAAATCTGAAATAGTTGTGGGTGAGTCACAAAGTTCAGCCACCAAATTTGCCATGAGATTATCAGGGATACTGTTCTGTGAGCTCCTGCAAGCCAGTGCTGCGTCAGACCATGAACAAAGGGCCTGGAGGATGAATACTGCAGACTGTACAGAGAAGGAAAGTGCAGACAGGAGAAAGGTGCAAGAAAAGGAGAGGGAGATATACCAGGACATAATGGGGCTTCTCCAGCAGCAAACACAGATGCTGTAGACTCTTACGGTCCAAGAGGTTATGGTCTTCGCCTCCCTTTGCAGTCCATGGAGAACCCCAAGAAAGCACCTCCCTACACGCCCCCTCAAAATTCTATATGGTATTAGGAGCCACATCCCTACTCCTACCACTCCTCCTGAGGGGACATTAATGACAACCACAGCTTCATATACACTGACCTGTGAGAGCCAGGGTTGATGTATGCGTAACTAAAATGGACATGAATGTTTCTCCCCTTTAAGCTCTGTTCCATATATTTATTAAGTTTTGAATATATTTGCTTTTAACTTGCACAGAATTTTTAAAGTGTTTTTATTACTCAATAAAACTGCACTGTTTGGGAAATAATTCATCTTTAACAGTTCCCAACATATGTTACAGAACGCCTGGCAGTAGTTAAAGCACCCACTTGCTATCGTACATGGTGGCACAACTCACAGGATCCGAGACAAACACAGTGTAATAATCATAAATGTACAATGAGCAGCACACAATTAATAGGTGCATTGCCCGTGTAATATTTATATTCATATATTCACACAATTCCTAACCGGCCCCCAAACTTCAGGACCAGGCAGAGCACACAGTACACCGTAATGCATTACTGTGGCTTGCTGCTCAAGTGATCTTCCAAAGCCTCCCTGAGCTTTATAGCTTCATGGGGAGCCATTCTGATAGCTTGTGTGCCTGGCTGTTCAAACTCAGCAAACAGCCACTCCCGCTCCACTCTCCTCTGCAGCAGCAACTTTCCCCTCTGCTTCACAGATATTCCGCAGGACACAGCAGGCAGCTGTAACCATTGGCACATTTTTCTCACTGAGATCCAGTCTTGTGAGTGAACAATGCCAGGGCCCTTTCAATCGACTACCACCACATTTGACAGTTGTTCTGCACCCGCTGAGCTGACAGTTGAATCTTTCCTTGGTGCTGCCAAGGTGGCCAGTGGACAGCTTCATGAGCCAGGGGACTAAGGGATAGACTGGGTTCTTCAGGATCATTATTGGCCGTTCTACATTGCTAGTGGTAATCCACCAATCAGAAAATAAGTCCCTGCTTGTAGCTTTCTGAGCAGTTCTGTTCTTAAAGATGCCAGTGTCATGTGTTTTCCCTGACCAGCCGACACTGATGTCAGTGAAATATCCCCGGTGATCCACCAATGCTTGCATAACCATAGAGAACTAGCCCTTTCTGTTGATGTGGTCTGTGGCAAGGCAGGCTAGTGATAAAATAGGGATCTGCATGCCACCTATTGCTCCACCACAGTTCAGGAACTATATTGCTGAAAATCCATCCACTACATCCTGCACTTGCTGAGAGTCACAGTCCTGGGTAGCAGGAGACGATTCATGGCCCTGCACACTTGCATGACACTGGTCCCCACTGTGGGTTTTCCAACTCCAAAATGATTTCCCACTGATGGGTAGCTGTGGCATTGAGCCAGAAAGGGATACACCACTAGCAGGTTTAATAGGGTGACCAAATATAGGGACAGTCCCAATTTTTGGGTCTTTTTCTTATATAGGCTCCTATATACCTACCCCTTACCCTCTGTCCTGATTTTTCACATTTGCTGTCTGGTTATCCTAAGGCTTAATGACCCAAATGCAACCTTTAAAGGCATATTAGAAAAGTATGTAAATGGTAATTAGGGCTATTCCTTAAAATAGCTAACAAAGCCATGACCGATAGACCGAGCTTTGAAATGCAAACTTGTATTGTTAGAGAATTAGAGGTAATAGTAACTGTATGTGTTCACGTATATCTTGTTAAATGTTAACCATGGAAACATACTGTTCCTGGCTGTTGTTATATCTATTGATTCAGAGATCAAAAGGGAATATTAACAATTAGACAAAATTTGGGTCTAATAATGTCATTGTCTACATTTCTCATTGAAGTTTATAGTAAACTATCTATGAACAGCTTGATAATTACCTTATGCTGATGAATGCAACTAGTTACCTGTGCATACATAGGAAATAGGTCATTCTACTTCAAAGCCACTATTCTTCATCCAAGAAATACCTGCTGTCAAGAGGCTGTCACAATCTGCCAGTGATCTATGAGAGAACTTTAGGGCCCTGATCCTGTATCTCAGATCTGCTTAAGCTTCATTAGGGGAAGTTTGAGTTGCAGACTGGGTGACCCTGATATTGGACATTGGATTATGACCTATGGAACCAATCTTGAAAGAACTCTTTGCAATACTAAAGCTCACCATCTCTACTATGAAACCAACCTACGAACTCTATTCATATCTTTATGTATAATGATCTTTTAACTAATATTCTCTGTTTTCTTTTTTAATACATTTTAGTTTAGTTAATAAGAATTGGCTGTAAGTGCGTATTCAGGTAAGATCTGAGATATTCATTAACCTGATGGGTAATGTGTCCAATCCTTTGGGATTGGTAGGACTTTTTATATGATGAACAAGATTTTTCATAATCCTCATCATATTTGACTTGGCTGTCTGGGTGGGAGCCCAGGGCTGGGTTGCTTTAAGGGAGCTATGGTTTTGGTTTCTGGGTAACCAGTAAGGTATTGTAGAAGCTGTTTTGTTGCTGGCTTGGTGAATCTAAATGTTAAAATAATCACCAGTTTTGGGGATTGTCTGCCCCATTCTGTTGGGCTGGCCCTGACTGAGCACACTGGGGGTGGGGGTTGACCTAAGATACGCAACTTCAGCTATGCAAATAGCATAGTTGAAGTCAACGTATCTTAGGTCAACTTACCTGGGCGTCCTCATGGCGATGAGTCGACTACTGCTGCTCCCCCATTGACTCCACTTCTGCCTCTCACAGCGGCCGAGTTCCAGAGTCGACAGGGAGAGTGTTCGGGGATCGATTTATCGTGTCTACACTAGACATGATAAATTGATCCCCGATAGATCGATCACTACCCGCCAATCCGGCGGATAGTGTAGACATGGCCTCAGTGTGCCCTCCCGGGGACCCTCGTCACAGTAGCAATCCGGCATTGCAAGTCTCCACAGTGGGATCACCACTTGTTTCTCCTGTCAGGACAACTCTTGTTTTGGAGTCCCTGTGCTGAAGGGTTAGAGCAAGCCGGGCACACAGATCCAGGAATGTGGCCTTGCGCATCTGAAAGATCTGCAGCCACTGCTCGTCATCCCAAGCCTGCATTACAATGCGGTCCCACCACTCATTGTTTACTTCTTGGGCCAAAAGTGGTGCTCCATCTTCTGCAGCTGCTCCATGAACATCACCAACTACTTTGAACTGTTCTCACTCTGTCCCTCAGCAATCTGCCCTCTGGGAAATCGTCTTGTTCCTCACAGCTCTTCAAATATTGGAGGACTGTGCGTCCTGTGTTTGCAGTTCTCATGATGATCGTACAGAGCTGTGCAGGCTCCAGGCTTCGGTCAGAGATGATGGACAGAGGCAAGTCCCATGCAGGTTCCTGGGATTTTCAAGATAGGTGTGAGAATTATGGGATAGAGATTCCATTATGGGAATGAAAAAATTGCATTATAGGAACTTGATCCCATAGTGCCAGTCACCCCTTGCGTGACTTGTTTCTGCCTCACTATCCATTGCCAAAACTTCCCCAAACACGGTGTGTTGGATGGCAGTGAGCTCGGATATCTACCAACGGTGCACCACATTATGCATCAAAACAAGCACTCCTGATGAGTAGACGTAGTTCCAAGACAAAGAGCCAAGGATGTCGTGACCGGGGTCCCAGTGGGGGCCAGCAGTGGTCACTCAATTAGGGTGAACTGCAAAGAATGGAGCAGACAATCCCCATAAAGCTGGTGGATATTCCAGTACTTAGATTTACCAAGTCAGCATAAAACAGCTTCTTTATGACCTCACTGGTTACTCAGAAGCCATTAGCAATAACACCAGTTCTATCACAAGTGTACATGTACAATTATTTTTGTCATGCCAAGCCTTTAGTTTAGACAAATCATTCTTCAGATCAGTTTGTTCAATATCCCCTTTGAATCTTTGTAGCTTTCTCTTGACCTCAGGGTCTTCCTTAACAGAGGCTTTCAGTTTAACCCCCTCCTTGGGGTTTTGGTATTTTAGGGTTAACCTGTGGCTTTTATTTGCAAGGTTTAATCCTTCCCTTCCTCCCTGTCCAGCAGGGTCAAAACCTGAACTCTTTTGCTTATCAGAATCCATTGGCTGGCTGGGTGTCTCCTTTCTGCTAACAGCTACAGGCAAGTCTCTCTCCCCTGGTCAGTCAAGTAATTTGCATCAACACAGCCTCAGCCTCAGGCCTCCATCCACGTACCCACATCAAATATGATGAATATTTCTGTAAATCTCATTTCATTATATAAGAGGTTCGGACACATTATCTTCCAGGTTAACGGGTGTTTCAGATCTTACTCAAATACACGCTACCGCCAATTCTTATTAACAAAACTAAAATGTATTAAAAACAAAAGAGAGAGAATATGGTTAAAAGAGCAATATACATTGTGATGGAGCAAGGCCAGATGGCAATAGGAAAGTGCTAAAGAACAGATATGTGAGTCTCAGGCTAAACAAATCCCTGGTGCCACAGGATCCTTCTAGAAATCAGTAGAAACAGCTAGCCTGACTGAGACACCTGAAGCCAATCAAGGACTGACTGAAACCAGTTAAAAGCCTCCCAGTTAGTCAGGTGGGCTGTGGATGTCAGGAGCTGTGGGAAGAAGTTGTGCTGCTGGTGAGACTGAGTGATAGACATATCATACGCAAGGAAGGAGGCCCTGAGGTAGGGGTGAAGTGGAGTTTGAAGAAGTGGGGACTGCTGTGGGGAAGTAGCCCAGGGAATTGTATTATGTTCTGTGGATAAAAGGTCAGCCATCTTAGCTGATACTACTAGGGTCCCTGGGCTGGAGCTCGGAGTAGAGGGCAGGCCCGGGCTCCCCTGTTTCTATCTCCCCTAATTAATCACTGAGATTGGGAGACAACCGAGACTGTGCCAGGAAGGATAGCTTCTCCTCACTGGCTTATGATGAAAATGGCTCAATAGGCTGTGACCTTGTCTCCAGAGAGAGAAGGGCCACGTGGAGGGTCACAGTGAGCCTCTGAAGCTAGTGAAATCAACCAGGAAACGCAGAATCCACAAAGATAAGGACAGAGCTTTGTCACAACATACAGACATGAGTTCAATTCTTTGAGGTGCAGATTCACAGCAGAGATGGTGAGCTCCGTAGTTGCAAAGAGTTCCTTTAGAATTCAGTTCATCCGTCACAGTCCAATGTCCAAATCTCCTATTCAAGGCGTACCAGCATAACTGGGACCTCAGTCTTGCGACTCAAACTTCCCCTGGTGAAGTCTAAGCGAGACGACAGAATCAGGACCCAAGGATCTTTTATATGAATTAACATAAGGCCATTTGCTTGTTCCTCCACCATTCACAGTGAATTTCAAAGAGAGAGGACTACTGAGATAGCCCGAGTTTACAATTCATTTACATGAGAGGATGTTCTTTTGACCTCTGAATTATCAGAATACAGCATGGACAGGGACTGTTGATTACATTGTAGACCCTACTCATACATATGTAAATACACAGAAACACAAACATCATCTCCCCACCTCTTATGAGGGTTATTTATTTTAACCCTTTCTAGCCATGCGTCACAGATGTATCTGCACAAGTGATATACTAACTGTGGCAGCTTCATGCCAACGTAATTTGCATTGGCAAGTTTGTAGTGAAGACATGACCTAAGTCTCTCACAATAAGGCAGGCTTCCAATCATTCCTGTAGCTCTTTTTTGAACTCTTTCCAATTTGTCAACTTCTTTTTTGACAGAGCTGTGCACAGTATTCCAGTAACGATCTCACTTATGCCATATACAGAGATAATACCACCCCCTTCCTCCTACTTGATGTTGTCCTGAAAATGTATCCAAGGTTCATGTTGGCATTATAGCTATAGCACTGCACTGGAATCTCATGTTGAGTTGCTTGACCACTGTTACCCTTAATCCTGTTCAAGATTATTGCATTCCAGGTTACAACACAGGGGACAGTAAGCTTGACTTATATTCTTTGTTCCCCGATAACCTTGCATTTGGCTGTGTTAAAACAGATGCTGTTCAAATGAGACCAGTCTTACCAAGCAAGCGGGGTCAGCCAGTATAACTGACTTGTCCCCATCATTATTTACCTACTCCTCCACCAATTTTTGGGTCACCTGCAAATTTTACCAGCAATGATTTTATATTTTCTTCCAACTCATTGCTAAAGACATTGAACTGCATTGGGCCCACCTAGAACAGATCTCTGTAGGACTCCCCTGGAAACACTATCACTAGATGATGATTCCCCATTTACAATTATTTTTTGAGATCTATCAGCTAAGCAGAGCTTAATCTATTTAATAGGAGATAGATTGATTACATATAGTGTTAATGTTTTTAATACATGCTTATTTTTTAAATAAGCCTCCTGGATTAGAACCTCACCTAGAGTATACCCTGATGGAACCATTTTTTATAGACTATGTCTCCTCATGTATTATTATGGGACTGATTTAAACATCAGTTGTAAGCTCAGGCTGAAGGTCTCATAAGAAAGCGAGAGGACAGGAGTGAATGGAATCGTGTTAAAGAGGCCTCATGTTGATAAATAATTCTTTCCTAAGCAGGAAACAGTGCTAGGATGGAAGAGTGTTTAGGTTTCCTATAATTCCCCTAATCACATAATACAAATGGATGCATGTATTTAACACCTTCCAGCCAAGGCTGTCAAACCCCTTTATGAATGGGTTTAGTTCAAGTGGAGCCTTTGATTAGTGATGTTGGTTGGCTTCCACCAGCGCATACACTTCTGTATGTTTTAAAAAAGTATAAACCAGGGGTTACAATGCAGATAACCATAGGGCACTTCCTACAAATGTCAGCAGCCGAATTCTAACCCCAGGGTTGCCCAGGAAGAGGGACACCGGTCTATTGTCTCACCCAGTTTTGGGAAATGACAAGTCCCCACGAGGTAGGGATTGTTATATCTGTTTTACAGAAGAGGAAACTGAGGCATGCAGCAGTTATGTGACTCAACCAAGGCATTGCATGGTGCATCAGTATCAGAGTTGGGAACAGAACCCAATCCCCTGCTCTAATCATGAGGCAGCCTCCCCATTTCCTTTCTGGTCCAAAACTACACTAGCAGGTATACCTTTCTCCCTCCTCCTAGACCATCCACAGCCACAACAGAGCTGCTGCCGTTATGCTGCACTGGAGAGGCAGGTTTGGAGGACCCTATGCAGTGCATGTTCTTCACCCCCACTTCTCTCTACACCTCCTCCCTGGGCAACCTCATCTGCCCACGTGGTTTCTGCTGTCACTCCTGTGCCCATAACTCTCCAGCTCACCTATCTGCCTTTGACCTTTCCCCACCTGTCTGTATTTTGGGCCTCTCCCCCTGGGAGCCCTGCCACCATCTCAAGCTCAACCCCACCACCAACCCCAAAAGCTCAACACCACCTTTTCCCCACAAATCTTCTCCTCTGCTGGTCATGGCAGCCAGCTGACAACTTTAGTCTCGCTTTTGACCCCTTGCTCTACTTCTCTGCTCCACACACCTCCATGCTGTTCCCAAACACTGCCTGTTCTTTCTCTGCAACATCTAAACCAGGGGTGGGCAAATTTTTTGGCCCAAGGGCCACACTGAAGTTGCAAAGTTGTATGGAGGGCCAGATAGTGTAGGGAAGCCTGGCCCCGCCCCCTGTCTGACTCCTTCCCACTTCCCGCCCCCCTCAGAACTCTCAACCCATCCAACCTCCCCTGCTCCTTGTTCCCTGACCGCCTCCTCCAGGACTTCCCACCCCTAACAACCCCCAGGACCGCACTCCTCATCTAAGCCCCCCTGCTCCTTGTCCCTTGACTGCCCTCGCCTAAGACCCCCCACCATAACTGCCCCCCAATACCCTACCCCCTACCCAACCCTCCCTACTCCCTGTCCCCTGACTACCCTGATCCCTATCTACACCCCCACCACCTGACAGACCCCCAGGACTCTCTGCCCCTTATCCAAGGCACTAGTCCAGCCAGGCCCCCCTTACCATGCCGCTCAGGCCCGCCAGAGCGAGACACGAGGCCAGGCAGGAGCTCTCAGCCCCACCTCTTTACCGTGCTGCTCAGGCAGGAGCTCAGGCCTCACTGGAGCCAGCCATGCACTGCAGCTCTGCCCAGGAGCAGCTGGCCAGACCTTGGTGGTGTGGTGCACTGAGGCTGTGGGGGAGTGAGGACAGCAGGGGAGGGGCCAGAGGGAGCCTCCTGGGCCGGACACGATGGGCCCGCAGGCCGGATGTGGCCCGCGGACCACAGTTTGCCCACCCCTGATCTAAACAAATCTGGCCCATAGGGTAGACACTTATCTGTGCTTCGGGTAACTCTGGCCTCACTTACTGCACCCTCCCTGACTTTAGCCACCATGAATCTCATTATTCCCCTCCTGCGTATCTAGGACTTGAATCTGTCCCATCTCTAGTCTCTTCGCAAGGTCTGCATTACCCACATTTGATCTGACGCGCAGATCCACTTCAGTGCTATCAGAAGGAACCTTCCTGATTCAATATTTTCAACCCAACCTGATCTTATGGCTTCTGAAGTGAAAATTAAGATGCATTTGCTTACACAAGCCTTCCTGCAACTGCATCCTCAGAAATATAGCCAGGTCACACTTCTTTGGAGATAATCAGGAGGAAAATAGGTTTAAAAACAAACCTTTTTGTGCACACTCAAGCAGTATATTATGCATGGGAGTGGAGAATACAGCCCTTCGGGTGGCTTTGCTCTCCTTTATTTCTGTTCAAGCCCAGATGTCACAGTGATGGGCATGCTACAAATAGACGGAAAGCAGGAAGTACCAGAGATCCCACCAGAAAGCTTGATCTCCTGAGATATCCCTCCGATTTGTCTTACATATACACTCCAGACTTCAGCTGCCTCTCTGAGCTTCTCTTGGTTGGGAGTGGTAGCACCAGCACACTCCCAAGCTCCGCTGGATTTCACCCCTACTGAGCTCTGGGCATAGATCAAAAGGCTTGGGTGTGCATGCAGATCTGCTGAATCCTTTCCCGTTTGCCCCTTTGCCGTGAGCCAACAAACATCACCCCCACATCCGACTCCTGCTCCAGGTGCTGCTCTGGCTGAGGATGAGCAGACAAGCTTTCAAGGCTGAGCCGGCATTGTAGCTGTCAGCTCAAGTACCCCGATCCCCCTCAAGCTGTGGGAGCTCTCGGCTGCAGTGCTTTAACAGCACGGCTTTTCTCCTTTAACAAGCCGGTTTAATTGAAAAGCATTAGTCAGCACTGCCTGTTGGGCCCAGGTTCTCCTGCATTATGAGCTGGAACTACTCAGCCACCCAAGCTGTTACTTAATGAGGCAAAGGAGTCTGAATTATTAATCGTCCCCTGCCGGAGGATCTCACGTCTGCCTGTGCCCCGGTAGCTTCTTCCTGCTCAACAAGTTTCTTTAAAACCCCAACAAATGGGCTCTTTGGTGAGGGATGAGGGTTCTGGACCTGTGCGGGGGGAGATGCTGAGCATCTTTACACCGCAGGAACTCGCTTTTCAAAAGGGGTTTCCAGTGATTCCATTTTGGGGTGCCCAACTTTGGACTTCGTCAAAAATGTTCCAATTTAGGTGCCTGAAATTAGGCCCCGAAATCCAGATTCAGGCAACTAAATGTGGCCAGATTTTCAGAGGTTCTGAACATCCACATCTCTCACTGAAGAACCCTGAGTCTAGCTAAGCTCTAAGCCACCTTTTCCCCCTTCCCTGACTCTTGGCCCTTTCCACAGCTAAACTCAGAGCAGCCTCTGATCTGCTCTAAGTTATGCCAGTTGAAGCAGCCCCCTAGGAACTGTTCCACTTGCTGGGGTTGCTGGAGTGTCTACTCCCACTCATCCTCAGCCCAACCCAAAAGGCTCCTACACATGCAGGAGGGGAATGGGTGACATAGAGCTGGCTACACCTGGGAATTGCCCCTACATAGGAGGACTTTACGGCTGCACTATTAGGGCAGTTCTCTCAGGTCTTTGCATTGCCAGAGCAGCCCTGGGGGGCATGGAACCGGGGGCCATCTGAAATGGATTTTAATGGGAGTAAAGGGAGCTCGGCAACTCACCGGACTGGCCCCTGTGAATGTGGCCCAAGCTGGATGTGAAGCCGTGGGGGTAACATTCATTGCTCTAAGATCAGAAATAGGAGCCACAAAAGAGCGTTGCGGAGTCTGTTGAAGTTTTACCTGAAATTGTCCCAGCAGGTGATGCAGGACAGCAGCCAGCAGCCAGTCACACTGAGACAAATGCTGCTTTATTAGCATAGCGGAGTGTACCTCCAAGAAATGCTTTGTATTGCTGAACGGCATTGATCTGGCAGGCTGCTATAGATCTCCAAACTCAACAGGCAGCACCATTCACAGACCCACCTCTAGTCTGCTCTGGAGGACAAAAATAATCCCTTGGCATCAGTTCCATCACTGTGATCAGCAAGACGCTTTATTCATCTGTGATTCCTTCCCTCGGCTCATTTAAACAATTCCCCATTGAGCCCATCACATTCATTGGAGCAAAAGACATTTATGTGGACAGCCTGCCAACACAGGTGTCTC
The DNA here is from genome assembly GCA_007922305.1 of Dermatemys mawii. Taxonomy (NCBI): domain Eukaryota; kingdom Metazoa; phylum Chordata; order Testudines; family Dermatemydidae; genus Dermatemys; species Dermatemys mawii. The sequence continues at coordinate 2,979,144 of ML677491.1, read as the reverse complement.
TGTTTTTTCTTTGAGAGGAGATTGGTGTATCTAAGTGTATCTAACACAAACACGCACACGCACACACGCACGCACACTGTGTGTGTAAAATTACAGTATGAAATGAAGCTTTGGGACAGACACCTGTCAGGGACAGTCTAAGTTCACAGGTACTGACTTTCAGCTGTCCTTGGGCGTTTTCCACCACCGCTCTGCCCTGAGACCCTGCCCGCACTCTGCCCCCATCCCCAAGGCCCCAGCCTCGTCCTGCCTCTTCTCACCCCTGCTCCACCCCTCCCACTAGGCTCCACCCTTGCCCCTTCCTGTCCCCACTCTAACCCCACCCCTGAGCATGTCCCACCCTCGCTCCACCTCTTCTTCCCCTCCCCACCCCCTGTGCCTCCTGCCCGCTGCCAAACAGCTGATTGGCAGTGGGCAGAAGGCGCTGAGAGGGAGGGGGAGATGCTGATCAGCAAGGCCCGCCGAACAGCTGTCTGGTGGGTGGCTGATGGGTGCTGAGCACCCACTATTTTTTTCCAGCCCTGGAGCACCCACCGAGTCAGTGCCTATGTCTAGGTTTACTTGGTCCTGCCTCCGCACAGGGGACGGATCAGATGACCTCATGAGGTCCCTCCCAGGCCTACATTTCTGATTCTAAGCTGTTCAGGGCCAGGAATGTCTGCAAATGTAGATAACTGTAGGATACAGAAAACATACCAGGGGAGTCTGGAATAACTGTCCTCTGTGGATACATACAGGGGATGTGCAGACAGACACACTGTCACTGGGAAAGAGAGTTACAAATTGCATCACCTTAAGCCAGCCTGGTCCCTTGTACTCTAGAAGGAAGGCACCAGTCATCTCTTGTAGGGGCTAAGGAGGAGTCAAAGCCAATTCCAAGCATCCCTTTCTGGCTGTTCTAATCACGCCCCCTCCCCAGCCCACTTTGGGGATATCTTTCTCCTTCCCGTTGCCACTGCCTCTCCCCTACAGCTAGGGTGACCAGATCACAAATGTGAAAAATCGGGACAGGAGGTGGGGGATAATAGGAGCCTCTATAAGAAAAAGACCCAAACATCGGGACTGTCCTTGTAAAATTGGGACATCTGGTCCCCCTACCAACAGCAGGCTTCCATTGCCAGGAGCTCTCCACCAAGGTCTGCACCACCAGGGGCCTAAGCAGACTCTGGAGTGAATCTACCCCAGAGAAAGCAAGATGTGCACAGGGATTAGTTATGCAAAAGTTCCAGGCAAGGAAACGCAGAGAGGCCTGAAGAGGTGCTGGCTGCCCTGCAGAAATAACTTCACTGACTCTGTCCTCGCTCCGGGAACCACTGCAGCTCGCTAACAGCTTAGTGAGGAACAGCAAAAATGTGACATTGAAGGTCCTTGAAAATGAAAAGACCAACCAATTGTTCCTCTTCCCTGCCTGACTAATTTCTCTGGAGAAAGCGCCTCCAGCATACAGAATAATCACAGCCTGACCAGAATTAGTTACATTTCTCTAACTGAGGTATGTAAACAATGGAAAATGAGGCCAAATCCTGCCCGCGTGTGGAAACAGCCTGCAGGACATGCCAAGCTCCCAGGGTTTAAAGTGCATGCTGCCTGCTGGAACCATGAGGTCCCATGCAGGATGCAGGGAGAGAGATCTCTAAAACCTATGGGCCTGGCTGGCCATGGGGCAAATCCCAGGGGTTTCTGAGCCTCTGTGCATGGGGCCAGCCCCCATTGTGGTGTGCCCTCCCCCTCCGCCCTGACAGCACACAGCTCTTGTAGAGGGCAGGCACTCGGCAGGGGTTAGCAGCTCTCAGCTCCCCATGACTAACCACCGGGTCTCCACCAGCCAGGGAAGCGGGCCAGGGAGAGTGGCTCCTCCACTAGCCCCACCCCTGCCAACAGACGGCCATTCGTCCGGCTTTCAGCCAGCCACTCCCACTGTTTTGTTTGTCTCCTGTGCAGCAGTGAGAGAGAACCGGACGTGGTTCTGTCCGGTATTGAACGGGAGATGGCATTTTGAAGAGTGCCCTGCTCTGGCCCCGCCAGCGTGACCTCATCTGCCTGGTGCCTGCAAGGTCAGGTAGGCGGGGATAGGGTCACCCAGGTAGGGGCAGGCCCACGCTATTCCCAGAAGTACCCAAATGGCCGGTGTTCTGGGAATGTGAGTGGCCACCTGACCTATCAGCCCAGCACATCCACTTCTGACCCAAGCAGTGGGGCCCCTGTGGGCCCATGAGTGGGGAAATCCCCCCACACCCCATTACCTCAGCCTGTGCTCTCCTTCACCCGCAGGACAGACAGACGAGGAAGTGTCAGGCCCTGGGTGCTTTGGTTCCATTGAATTCCCTTCCTCACATCCTCCCTATTTAGGGCCTGATCCTGCAGGAGCTGAGCACCCTCAAGTCACAGAGAAGTCACAGAGATGAGGGAGCCCAGGACCTCACACAATTACTGAGTTCATTGGGAACGGCGAGGACGCTGCCTTGGGAAAAGTCAGGCTATGTATTTCAGAGCCTAAAAGTGGCCTTCAAAAAGTGTCTGTGTTACAGACAGACGTATACGGAAGTGCCACTGAGTGTCCAATCAGCCCAAACCACATCTCAGAACCATCCATATTCAGCCAGAGCCCTTCGTTAAAACACACGTCAGAAGAACACAAAAAACCAACCTCACCAAGCAGCGACAACACCACGGTGTGGTAATTTCCATTTGGTTAGAAGCCTGCACCTGTGGGTTCAGTGCATGTTGATCTGAACTCTGCTACTGTATTTCCAGTCAGAGATCACTGCCGTTCTGCTCACTACTGTCAATGATCCAGAGTTACTTCATGGTGACTTTCCAGTATGGAATCTAAGCATCCAGCAGACTGGAACAATTTAAAGCTGGTCATGGCTGTTAACTGTTTGATAAGACTATTACTCTGAGGAAATGAATGATCAAATAAGATTAAAATAGCCTCAATGACAATTAGCTCAACAGTCACATGAGGGGTAATTAGCAATGACAGATAAACGTCAAAAGCAGAGAGGTGGGAAATATCCACAACAGAACTGAAAAGGCTCAGAATTAGAGGGGCATGGTTCTAGATTGTTGCAGATGGGGAAACTGAGGCACAGAGCGGTGGAATGACTGGTCTAAGGTCACCTAACAGGGCAGCAGTGGGAATACAATCCAGGTCTCCTGAGTCCCAGTCCAGTTCTCTATGCACTGGGCCACATGGCCTCCCCGTGACCATGCTCATCGTTTTGGGAATTAAACATAATCTCACTCCTCCATTAAATAAAATGTCTGGATTGGGTCTGAGCTGCAATGCTTTTCTACCCCAGGTCAGTAAAGGCCAAGACTCACTAGCCCCAACAACTGTTCAGTGGCCTACGCAGAAAGAATAGGTAGTCCCAGGGCAGTTCCCCCTGGACAGGTCTCCACATTGCCACTAACAGGCACTCATCAGTTTCAGCAGAGAGGCGCAGGACTGAATAGCCTCCAGAACAGGCTTGACATACACTGGCAGGGCTGGGGGGGCGTTTTTAGACTGCAGTGTAAATATAACCATAAAGTATCTGGAGAGTGGCAGTCTCCCAGAAAGACGCTGTCAGCTGAAAAAAACATTTTTAGAGACACCAGAAATCTATGCCATCAATCAAACCCTTTTCGAGCCACCGTGCAGCCTCTCTCAGATCTATACTCTACCCAAGGGATGCTCAACTCCTGCATTTTGAATTTCAATACATCCCATCCTGGTTAGTTCAAGAGCGGGGTATCTATGCACATGCATAACAGGACAAACACCCTGTCCTGGAATCCCCCCATAGGCCGCGTATGGAATGGATAAGCCCAGTCTAGACTTTAATAGACCATTTTTGCTGGAGAAAAATGATGCAAAAATCCTCATGAGTTAAAATCCCCAGTCTATCTCCCAACTATTCCAGATTTCTTTAGCCTTTATTCATAGGCATAACAATTTGAAAGTTATCCAACGTGCACTGATTTTAGTTTGATGTACATTTTTCAGGCTTTTTTCCCCCTGCTCTTTGTTGCTCAAAAAGCAGAGATTTGTAAGCTTCTTCCATTTTTCTGGGAAGAGTTTCAGTCATGTGGATACGAATGAATCCACAGAGGGCAGCAGTTATAAACAGGAAAATCAAAGGATGGTAAGACACAATGTTTCTCCTGTACTATTCCTCTCTTTCAAAATGCTAGTCATTCTCCAGCAGTCCCCACTTCTCAACTGCTGACTAGCTTCCTACTGAGTATCTGGAGAAAGGAAAGAGACTCTGGGTTTTGTAAGCCAGATAGATCTGAGGTCTGGCTCAGATCTATCTGAAAAAAAAGTAGTTTGAAGAAATTCAGCAGGACTTCGTACTGTCTCATATTCCACTTGCATAAGGACAGGCTTTGAGGACACAGATGGGTTTGGGGGGGCAGATTATGAAAAGAGGCTATATGTACATCTCTGCTGTCTGCAGAAAAACAAACAGAGAAGGGCCATTCCAGAGGCAAAACTACAAGTGGTTTGTGGATATTTCCCTGGATCAGTTCACCCAGGGTCACCTAAAAAGGGTCCTGGATGCCAAATATTGGTCAAAAGGTGTGTGCACAGGCTTCCCACAAGGAACTGCCCGGGATGCCTCTGCACAAAGCACCTCTTATAGCACCAGCCGAAATGCCCATGATGCTGTGGGGCTGGTTGCACTTGCCAGTTGCTTTCCCAGCTCCAGCTGTTAGGGCAGGAGAAAGAAGTGAAAATGAATCAGATGATAGAAAACCAAATCCTGGCCCCACTGAAGTCAATGGGAGTTTGGCCATTTACAGTAGTGGGATCAAGCTTTCACCCATATCTCCTAAGTGGCACATTTCAATGGCCACATTTTGCCCTCAGTTACACCACTGTACAAGCAGACCACCGCCCAGGTCAATGCAATTGCAGTGGATTTGTAGCAGTACATATAACAGCAGAGTTCAGTAACAGATTTTTGGTTCATAGAAATAAATGCAGAAATCTTTTCCTCTCCAACTCTCTTCTCCAAATTCCCTAAACTCCTGGCATGTACTGATTGCATTTTAAGGTGAAATGGTACTTTATTTCATAAATCTCTAATTCAGCAACAAGGACAAAATTAACAAGTCAAATTTAACCCAAACATAACTCTATTGATTCCAATGGGCATTGAAGGAACTCAGCACTTCACAAGATCGGGCTCATGCTTTGGAAATAATTTATAAGAACTACTGAATTATATGAAAATCCAGGGGAAAAGGAACCTTTCCCTGCTCAAACCACCGGTGTTTCTATTTCACATACTAATGCACTTTGTTCAGACCACGGGGAATCTACTTTAGCTTAAAATAACCCACAAATACAGCTGATGCTTTGTCTCTCTGCTGACTGACCAAAAAAAAAAAGAAAAAAAGAAAAAAAAAGTCAACCAAACTGACATTAGACAACAAAAATAAAGTTTGAGGTGATGTGAGGCCAAGGGAGAAGATAAATAAAGAAAAAAAAAGTTTTCTACCTCCCTAAGAGCATGAAGGTTGCCAACTGCACCAACATGGAGGTCTGCTTCTCCGCTAACTTTTATTGGCATAAAATTTTATTGGCATGAATCAGAGGTAACTTCACTCCAATTATGGTAAAACTGGTGTAAATGAGAGAAGCATCAGACCTTTAATATTTATTTTTGGCGTGCTTTTAGAGGTTTTGCCTTTCTACTGCATCAAACGTTAGCTCTCTGCTGGCATCTGTCACACAGGAAACGTTCGATCTGGCATCTCCTCTAGACACCTTCTATGACTGTTAGCCCTTCACCTTTGATGTTTTTTTTAGAATATTCATGGTGGGGAAAGGATTCGCTGGGAGCTCGGGCTAGGGTGACCAGTTATCCCAATTTTGTAGGGACAGTCCTGATTTTTGGGGCTTTTTCTTATATAGGCTCCAATTACCCCCCACTGCCTGTCCCAATTTTTTACACTTGCTGTCTAGTCACCCTAGTTCGGGCAGGGATGCGGGAGGTTAACTGTGAGAGTTTGTATGCGAGTGCCTTGTGTGTGGGGTGGGGGGAAGGTTCTAGGGTAGCAGGTGGAAGGGGCGGAGTAGGGAGCACTGAGGGAGAGGCAGGGGAGTCATTTTTGCTAGGGTCAGTATTTACTTTTTGCTTCAATACATCTTGATCCTCCTTCCAACCAAAGTCACTGTCTACTTATGATTCAACAATTCTTTCTCCCAAAAAGGTTGATGGAGATGTGTGATGTTCCTAAGACACTGACAAATTGTGCCCTGCTAATGCCTTCCATTCATACTAGAATTAGCAAAGGCAGAAAATGGAGGCTGGTGGTGTTCCTCTCCTTCTGACAGGAGCTTAAGTCATGCTGCATCAGTAGAGAATGAAAACCACAGCAGCAGGACCCAGAACGTAACCCAGCCATGGATACCAGATTAACCGAAGGCTACTGTCACATGGAGAGCAATGGTTATAGATAGAAAGGCATATGTGTCACCGAGCATAGGAAGCACAATGGTGAAGGAATGACAACAAAGTGGAATCACTCAGCAGCCTCAGGATAGCTGTTATAAAGATACCCAGGCTCCTCACAGATGAGTCATCTGTCCCGAGTACAGTCAGCTTTGGGAGGAGAAGACAGAAGTCATGATTTGGGCACTTTCTTCATCCTCAAAGAAGACACCAGCAGCATTGCTGGAACTAGCATTCGCACATCTCTCTCTGCAGGGCCTCCTTTGCGTCTCGAAGCCGCAAGTTTCCAGCATAGCCTTATCCTTAATCTGCAGGCTGCTGGCTTCCAGAAAATGGTCGTTGGCATCTGTGACCGGTAATTACAGCTCTGTCCTGCACCATACAAACCTCACCAGGATGGGGATTCTATTCGGATAAATACCTAAAAGCCCAGAGGATGATCCAGACAACCAAAACCTCTTGGAATCTGGAAAAGCGGACTGGGAACCTGATCTCTTGGCAAATTTCTGGCATTTCTTCATTCCAGGCCAGCTGGAATTCCAAATCTCTCTGTTTTTAGTACTTACAAGTCCCCCCATTACCACGGTATCTAAGCGTCTCACAACCTGTAATGTATTTATCCTCACAACAGCCCTAGAAGGCAGGGCTGTGTCATTATCCCCATTTCATGGACAGGGAATGGAAGTACAGAGGGACTAAGTGACTTGCCCAAGGTCACACAGGAAGTCTATGGCAGAGCAGGAAATGGAACCTGCATCTCCTGAGTCTCAGGCTAGCCCCTTAAACATTAGACCATCCTTCTTCTCTAATAGGAGAGAGACAACAAAGATAAAAAACCTTATGGGGGAGGGAGTTGGGATAGAGCTGGAAGTCAGCCAAACATTTTGAAACCTCCAAGTGCTGAGTTCACTTTTTGTGTCAGTTTATATTTGATCCAAACCAATTTGTGTCACTTCTTATTACAGACCTGGGCATCTTCTGGGAAAGACAAGGCATGATTGAAAGACTACATGACATTTGAAAGGAACATGATGTACCACTGGCCTCTGCTGCTGGAATTCTTCCAGTCAGTTGCTACAGAGTTCTGTGCATTTGGGTCACTGAACAGTGCTGAGGAAACATAAAACTCAGCTCAGCTAGAGAGAAATTACTGTATGGAACACTTGATACAAATAAGAGTCCTGGGTAAAATTAGCAAATACAGGACTCTTGAGCAATCCAGAAAAAACAACTTGCCTGAAACATACCAGACGAAAACAATCAGAGCAACATAGCTTGATTGATGTTTAAAAGTCAATGTACACAAAATGCATTTTCACCCAGTTCTCCACTGATTGCCAAACAGAGATCCTATGATGCTGGAGCATCTATCTAATCTATTCCCTTTCCTTTTGTGAGTGTAGTCAGCCCCAGACAATAATGGATCGGATCTCAGGAAACAGAGCAGTTCTTCTTGCTGCTGCTCTGTACAGCTTGAGCAGCTCCCCAAATACCTCATGTAACTGAAGAAAGGGGGAAAGAACAGAAACAAACTATTGGTTCATAGCTCTGTTCAACTCAGACGACCCTGGATCACTGCAAAATGTATGTGCATCTAAGGTCAGTAGCATGAGAAACGGTTACATTTGGGTCCACATTTGCAAATTCGGAAAACTGACTCTGCAAATGAGCATAGGTACTCAGTTACCCAAAGTTGCATGTGCCGCTTTTTCCTGTTGGTCTGTATTATCTGCGTAGTGGTACCCTAAGGGCCTTCCTCCAGGCTCAGAGCATCACTGTGCTACGTGCAACGACGGAACAAATTATTACCGTAGCATCAAGGAGCCAGTCATGGAGCGAGGCCCCATGGACACACGCAGAACAAAGGGACGGGTCCTGCTCCACACAGCTTACAATCGAAGCGTAAGGCTCTGTCCACACTTAAGCCACTACAGTGCTTCAGTGAAGTCCCTCCAGCGACAGGAGTAGCAACCGTTGCTGCAGTTCATCCAGCTCCCTGAATGGTGGGAGCTAGGTCGATGTAGTGCTGTCTACACCCGGGCTTAACTACACGTCTCAGGGATGTGGATTTTTCACACCCCTGAGCAACGTGGCTGGGTCGACCTATCTTTTTAGTGTAGGGCTGGCCTAAGAGGAGAGACATCAGGTCAATGCAACAAACAGCTAGAGGAGCATAAGAAAATGAGGCTGCAATACTGGCCAGCATGATAAACAGCTTTTTCAGCACACCAGCAACCTAGTGTTTGAGGCAGGTTTGTATAATTTTTGGTGGCACCCAGAATGGGTCCAAGTCCCCCCCCACACCTCAAACACCTACCCACCTGCCTTGTAAGCTGATATACACTTCTTAAAATAATGTAAAAATGTGAAGGCCGGGGGGGGGGGGCTGGTGCTGGGGAGTTTGAGATGTAGGAGGGGCTCAGGCAAAGGGTTGGGGTGGGGGGG
>ML677491.1:2941470-2970240 GCA_007922305.1 Dermatemys mawii | reverse complement strand
TGGGGATGAGGGGTTCAGGGTGCAGGAGGGGCTCAGGGCTGGGGCAGAGGGCTGGGGTGTGGGGGATGAAGGCGCTGGCTGTGGGTGTGGGCTCTGGGGTGGGGCAAGGCAAGGGATGAGGAGTTTGGGGTGCTGCCCCTGGCTGGGGCCAGAAAGAAAGACTCCCCCCTTCCAGCCCCCTCCCCATCAGCAGCAGCAAGCTCCGACCCCCCCTCTCCCCGCCCTGACAGCACACTCCCCTTGCACGCTGTCACTGCACGGTGCTCCTAGAGCCCCTCTCCGGTTCAGGAAGCCTCCTTGCCTTCCCCGTGGTGGGGGGGGGGACTGCCATTCTGTGTGTGCCTCCTCCCCTGCTGCTGCCCCTCCCTGTGGTGGGGGATGGGGCTGCCCCTTGCCCAGCGAGGCGGAGGAGCGGTGACTGTGGGTGGAGGGTCCCGCTGGGAAAGGGAAGGGTGCATCCGTCTGAGGCGGAAGGGCAGGGTCAGGGTCAGCCTGCCCTGGCACTAGTGATTGGGGGGCGCTGAGACCCTGCGGCGCTAGGACTGGGGGAGCCGCGCGGGGCAGCAGGCAGGGTCCGGGGAGAGACTCGGCCCCAAACATTGGTGGAGATAGGCCCCCTGGGGCCCTGAATACTGCTGGAGCCCAGGCACCATAGGCCCATATAATCTGTGAAGGGATGGTTTTGCTCTTTGGCACCCTCACCTGTTTCTACCCTGCTAGCACGGCCCAGTTATGTTGCTGTTAGCACAGGCATTCATTAGCCAGTTGATTAGCTTGTTTCTGTCTCTTCCTAGGGAGGGAAGAATGACTTTTTGTATGTTACAGTGTAAAGAACTCCAATGCCAGAAACGGGTGTCGTCCATGAGACCTCAATGCTAGACATTAGCAGTACTGCTGCCCTTTCCCCTCCGTCATCCCTTGAGGCCCGGCCCGGAGAATACAATTTTTCTAGAGGTCAGCAAGCGCACTTCGCTGATTATGACTTTCCTTTCTTACTGTCCACTTGCTTTCATTTTAAAATTCTTTACACTTCTTTTATTTTCTGCAATTTGTCTGAAGTGTCAGACAAAAGGACCATTTTAGCAGCTTTATGTATTTTTTAAACACCTACATTCTTGTGCTGATGGTGACAAAATTCTTTAATTTCTTCAGCCACAAGATAGGAAAAGAAGCCAGAAATGTTCACCCAACTGAAACCAGATTCCTTTCAGCATTTCCCCCAACCTCTCTCAGTTTAGTTCAGATTCAGAACCCTTTATTCCTGGTGAAGTGATTCCTTTCAAAGGACCAGTAAATATGTGAGTGTAGCTCAGAGCCCAAAAGTCCAGTGTGTCCATGACAACAAAGGGCTCTTTACACTTCCTCGATACTTTACTGAGCTCCACGTCGGTGGCCTCCTGAGTCCACGAAGATTCAATGGGAATCTCTATGGGAGAATGGGCCCACTTCCACAGAGCTCTTTGCAGGATGGGGGCGTTGGTTTGTATGATCTGTAAGGGGCTGTTCCCATCCAAGTATTTGTACAGCACCGAGTACATTTAAGGAGCTACTCTAATAGAAATAACATATCGCACATGGTTCAAACGATGAAGAACAACTCGTCTAGTTTACACCGGGGCAGCTAGTCTAATGGAAGAGCCTTGAAAAGGCTGAACTTTCATTTTCCACAGCAATTCTCTTTACCACTGTTATGCTAATATTAGGCTCCAGTCCTGCTTCCACTGGTCTCAACGGCAAAGTTGCCCTTGTCTTCAGTTGGAGAAGATGCAAAGCATTGAGCCAGAAGGTCTGTTGTACTAAAAATCCAGTAACTATTGGCCTGATCCAAAGCCCACTGAAGTGAAAGACTCCTGATAATGTCAGTGGGTCTCTGATCAGACCCTGTAAGAATGAATCTGAGCTCAAGTGGGAAGACCTCAGCATACTTAAACCCAGTCATCCAGGAAGACACAAATATAGAAGTGATGTAAGTGAATCTAAACCAAGATCATTCCTGATACTATAGAGACATGTATAGTAAACCTCCTCCAGTCAATATGGCTCACTGCTCTCCAGGGGAAATTCAACTGAGGAATGGCCAGTGGTCATGCCCCAGGTACCCCAGTACATCCTATAGCCTCTGTAAGCATGCCCACTCCTTGGACACTACTACCCACTTTGGGGCTGCACTGGTGGCCTACTGACTGGCTATGCTTTTCCAAAGGCAAGGACTGGAAGAGAGCGTGACAGGTCATCTAGTCTAGTCCCCTGCACTCAAGACGGGACTAAACCATCCCTGACAGGTGCTTGTCTAACCCTGCTTTTCAAAATCTCCAGTGATGGAGATTCCACAATCTCCATAGGTAATTTACTCCTGTGCTTAGCCACCCTCACAGTTAGGAAATTTTTCCTAATGTCCAGCCTAAACCTCCCTTGCTGCAATTTAAGCCCATTGCTTCTTGTCCTATCCGCAGAAGTGAATTCCCTGGTTGTCCTTATTCCCCTTTTATAGATGGGCAATACATTTTCCCTTTTCCACTCCTGTGGAATCTCTCCTGTCTTCCACGAGTTTTCTAAGATAATTGCTAATGGCTCAGATATCTCCTCAGTCAGCTCCCTGAGCATTCTAGGATGTATTTCATCAGGCCCTGGCGATTTGAATCTAAATAATTTGTAACTTGTTCTTTTCCTGTTTTAGCCTCAGATCTTACCACATTTTCACTGTGGTAAGTAGACATCCAATCGCTACTAACCTTTTTGGTGAAAACTGAAACAAAAAAAGCATTTAGCACTTCTGCCATTTCCACATTTTCTGTTATGTCTTTCCCCTTTCATTGTTAGTTTACAGATAAGGAAGCTGGCAAGGTGAGCTTCAGTGACTCAAGTCACAGGGAATCAATTGCAGACCTGGGAAAAAAACTCAGGAGTCCTGACTCCCTGTTCCCCGCTCTAGTTTTAATTATTAGACAAACTGGATTAAATTCAACCCTGATGTAACACCACTGACTTCAATGGAGCTAGGCTGAATTTTGCTCCGTGTCTCCCCGCTGTTTCCATACTGTAAATGCAACTATACCACACGGCTAAAAGAATTTCCCAAAGCATACAACCCCTGCCTGGGGAACAGACAGCAACGAGCCTATTTTTAGAGAAAAACAGGGTTTCGGAATGACTTGTGGCTGTTAAGAGTTATCTGTAAAAAAAAAATGGTTAGGTTGCCAATGCTATCTATCTATCAGGAGCACACGCCCCAGCTGTGTGGGAATGACAGTATCATAGGACTGGAAGGGACCTGGGGAGGTCATCTAGTCCAGTCCCAATAATGGAGACTCCACAACCTCCCTAGGCAATTTATTCCAGTGCTTAACCACCCTGTCAGGAAGATTTTCCTAATGTCCAACCTAAACCACGACCTGCTGCAATTTAAGCCCATTGCTTCTTGTTCTATCCTTGTTCAATTTTTCTCCTTCCTCTGTGTAATAATCTTTAATGTAGTTGAAAACGGTTATCATGTCCCCTCTCAGTCTTCTCTTCTCCAGACTAAACAAATTCAAATTTTTCAGACTTCCCTCAGAGATCATGTTTTCTAGACCCTTCATCATTTTTGTTGCTCTTCTAAATAGAAATATCAGAGCAACCCCCCTTTTGCCACCTTGTATGTGTACACAAAGATGAGGGAGAAGGAGAGGGATACCAGCATGCTGACAGGATGACCCGAGGACAGTTGTTTCTGACAGAACAGAAAGACAAGAAACAACATCAAAATGCATGCTCTGCTTTCTAGGTGAATCAATGGAAGGCCAGTGAGGTAGACATGTCAAGGCAGAAACTACAGGATGCTTTTAGAATGACGCTACTACATGAGATGTTGGCCTTATTTGTAATGTCTTTTTCAAAATAAGTTTCAAATAGTTTTTTCATTAGGGTTTTGAGGTAGTCATGTGCAGAGAATGTCTGAATTAGGAAAATAAACGGATTGAATTCAACAGAAACCAAGCACCGAGCTAGGCACTGGATTGGCAAGAAGATGGGCTAGAGGCTACAGCAGATGTTTGAGGGTCAGGATTCCTCAGAAGCGACAAAGAGTCCTGTGGCACCTTATAGACTAACAGATGTATTGGAGCATAAGCTTTCGTGGGTGAATACCCACATCAGATGCGATGAAGTGGGTATTCACCCACAAAAGCTTATGCTCTAAAACATCTGTTAGTCTATAAGGTGCCACAGGACTCTTTGTCGCTTTTGCAGACTAACACAGCTACCCCTGTGATACAGGATTCCTCAGTTCATTTTATGGTTCTTAGCACTCTTCAAAGACCTATTGTGATAGCAGAGATCTACCTCCATTATAAACTCAATTGCGGGAATGTGTGTAAAGGTTCATAAAATGTCACAATAATCTATAACGATGAATGTTAATAGCAAAAAGTACAAATGGGAGACAGAAGGACTGAATGGACAAAAGAAACTACTGATACAACTCAATGAGTATGTTAAGCTTTTGTCTCGTAAACAAAGAATGTATTTTGTCTTCTAGGAAATGGGGTGAGACTACAACAGCAGCAAAAAAACAACACGGGCTCCAGACTCTTTTCAACTAACTTTTATCCTAACTAGGACAGCAATTACCATCTTTAATACAATCAGCAAGACTGTCAGACAGGAAGTTTTCCTCAAAAACTCTATAGTTAAAGGAAAATGGAAGAACAGATGTTGTTAAAATAAAAGCCTTACTTAATAATTTACATTTCAAATACTTCAGATGTTTTTCCTTCTTTTTCTGTATTTTTAATAAAAGATTAAAAAGATCTTTAACGGTGTGTTAACGGGACACAATATAACGCAAGAACTAGGGGTGCCCCAATGAAATTAATTAGGCAGCAGGTTTAAAACAAAGAAAAGGAAGTACTTCTTCACACAATTCACACTCAACCTGTGGAACTCATTGCCTGGGGATGCTGTGAAGGTCAAAACTATAATTTGGTTCAAAAAAGAATTAGATAAGTTCCTGGAGGATAGCCTCAGCTCAGAGCCCCTCCTGCACTCTGAACCCCTCATTTCTGGACTCCCCAGAACCTTCACCTCCTTCTGAACCTCAAACCCCTGCCCTAGCCCAGTGAAAATAAGTGAGGGAATGAGTGTTGGGGATGGCTAGCAACAGAGGGAGGGGGATGCAGTGAGCAGGGGCAGGGCCTCTGAGAAGAGGCAGGGTTTCAGGGAAGGGGCAGGACAAGGATATTTGGTTTTGTGTGATTAGAAAGTTGGCAACCCTAATCTACAATAGCCACTGAGTATCATTACTTATTAGAGATTTCATCCTTTTAACTTAAGAGCCGGCTTTAGACGGAGGACGTGAATAAATCAGCTATTGTACTTGCCTGTAAATCATGCCTGATAAACCTCTTTCATCTTCAAATTTGGAGAAACATTTCATTCAGTGTTAAATGTCCCTTCAAATATAACAGGGCAAGTAAAGTGGCAGACAGATAGCTTAATAACATCACGGCTTATAAAAAGGAGTCCACTGCTCACTTCCTATCTCAGACTGTCTGAAAAACAGTGATTGTCATTCCTCAGTCAGCAGTAACTGACCATGAAATGCCGCACAATCAAATTTTGCAAAAGACATACAATCAGATTTTGTGAAAGCTGATTTGGAACAAGCAAAGCAAGAAAGAAGGAGGATTTAAAAAGGCCATTTTAGATATTAATACCTGCATACAAGGATGCTGCTGGTTGCTAGCACAATCAGGCATTCAATTTCATTCCAAATTGTGCCAGAGTGTTGCTGTGTGCTGCTAAATGACTGCCACATTTAACCCCAGAGTTGGCTGCATTTCAATGGTATGCAAAGCAATTAAACGATTAATTTGTGTACGTGCGTACACATGGTGTTTGCCACGTGTCCTCTGCTTGAGCTATTTCCACTAGCCCACACTGCTGATGGTCTGATGGAATTTTACAACAATCTTGGAGACACAATCAGCAATAGAAACAATGGTTTAGAAATGAAGAACCAACAAATCAGTAAAGGAGGAGCCAGAGGTAAAAAATTTGCTGTGAACAAGGGCCCAGAGTCTCAAAGATATTTAGATGCCTAACTCCTGGAGAAAGCGGGGAGAGTTTGGTGTCTAAATACCTTTGAGAATCTGGGCCCTGATGAATTGCCACTCACAGATGTTATGCTCTGGGGTTGTGGTTTGTCTCTCTCTGTGGTAGCATCACATATATTAGACACACAGACACCTGGTAATGTTTACCATCAGAAGGACTGCTACTTGGCTATTTTTCTTGATGTTATGTCAGGATAGGAAGAGATACTGATCTAATTTACACCAGTGTCCAGTGAAGTCCAGTAAAGTCAATCGAATTACTCTGCATTTATGCTGGTGAGAGCAGGATGCGCCACAGACTGTCGTTAGTACAATCAGTTAGTAAAATATGCAAAGTCCTTTGGGATCCATATGGCAGAAAGGGGCTTTATAAATGTCAAACCGCCAACATTAAAGAAGATTGCTTTCTTGGGTCTGTTTTACAACACCCGAGACTATGGAAAAAACCCACCATTAAAAGCAAGACAATATGGTTCTAGTGTTGTAGGGGGCTGACGGAGAAGGCCTCTGCTGTATAAGGCAGCCCAGGACCTGACTGGGTGGATTACACACCTGAAGCCCAGAGATTTATCTAATAAGAATCAGCAGTGTTTGCCTGCTGGAACCTGCACTATTAGCTGGTATTGACCCTGCTGAGAAAGGATTACATGGGTTTTACTGACTTATGGAGGCAGGTGCTTTGTTGTCTCATCCGGATATAAGTGAGGTGGAATGGCAGAGAGAGAGGACATAGGGTTTGGGCTGTGCAGTCCTCTAGGAGGATCCCTGGGAGCAGCCATGCCTAGGCAGGATTTTATTTCATCTCAGTTTGAGTTTTTGTGAATGAAACCAAAACCTCAGGAAGAAGGTTGGTTTTGATGTGTTACAGGTGTATGTGGCCTGTGTTTGGAGCAGAGGGAGGAAATCACCTGCTCACAGGAAATTGCCTTGTAAAATGAAGCATCGTTCCAACCGTCATAAAGGGATTTGAACTCTCTTCCTCCCAGAGTAACAGAGCAGGGACTCGATTCCCCAACTGTCATTAGTTAATACTTAGCACATACATAACATTTCCAGTCTCAAAGTGTTCTACAAAAGAGGCTCAGTAACATTACAGTATCCCCATTTTACAGATGGGGAAGTTGAGGTGAAGAGAGACGACGTGACCTGCATAAGGACAGTGGTATAGTGGGAAAAAAATAAGTGGGTAAACTAACTAAACACCAAACTCCACAACTAGAAGTGAGTAATCTCTGTTTATCAGAGATTTACCATACTGCATATGGCCACATGGCAGGGCAATGTCAGATCTAGGACTAGACCCTACATCTCCTGTGTCCTAGGCACTGTACCGTGGTGCTTTAAATTGAGAGTAATTAACCACTGGCCTACCTTAGGCATCTTGCGCAGGTTGGGAGAGAGTTTCAGACAGGTGACATGGCCTCGGTCATCTCCGATAATGATAATAGGGTAGATGGGGTTAAACTGGACATGGGTGATTTTGTTTTTCTTCTTGGCCACAACAGGCTGGTTGCAGATAGCTTCATATTTATTAATGCTCAGATCAAACACATGGGCCTGGGGAACAAAGGCAGCAAACACCAAAGGGATTAATCAAGCGAGAATGTCCATTTTGCAAAAAACAACACGCAGAAAACCACAGAAAGACAAAGGATCTGTTAGGTCCCCTCTAAATATGTCTGCCGGAGCAAGGGTAGGATTGCTTCCTACAGTCCATTTAAAACAGGGCAAGGTCCTGGAGAAGAACTCATGTGTAGGGACTCTGATCACTTTCTTTGGCAGACAGATCACGGACGGGGTCCTTTCCTGGAGCCCATGGCAAATTGACTTGAAAGGGAGCAGACCTCGACATTTCGTTACCAGCCTCACAGGTCTTTAATGTGCAGCTGAAATATTTGAAGTAACAAGGCAATCACATCCTAACACAAGATCAGTACGCAGCGTGATGCACAAGTCCCGGGATGTTTTCCAATATGCTGATTATCTTTTACTGCAGAGCTTTCCAATATTTAGGGCCTTAATAACACAATAAAAAGAGATGAAACGCTAATAAATAGTAAAATTATGTGAACAAGCACAGTATACTAATGAATATTGCATTGGAACGGAAACTGAAACACACACTATAAAACTGTTTAAGCACAAACCCCTAGCAGGAACTCTGTTGCTTTAGCCATCATCAAACCTGCACCATTCTTATGTATTATTTGGATTGTGGTAGGGCCCAGCTGCCCCAGTCATGGACCAGGCCCCGTTGTGCTTGGCACTGAACCAACAAAGAACAAAAAATTAGTGAGTACTTAGCACCCGCCAGCAGCCAGCTGCACACCCACCCCCCAGTGCCTCCCGCCTGCCTGCAGCCCCGCTGATCAACTCTTCCCCCTCCCTCCCAGTGCCTCTCACCTGCTACAATCAGCTGTTCTGCAGCATGCAGGAGGCTCTAGGGGGGAGGTGGAGGAGCAGGAATGGCGCGTACTTGGGGAAGGGTCAGAACTGGACAGCAAGAGGTGAGGCGGGGTGGAGGCTTGGGGGAAGTGGGGACAGGACCTGGTGCGAAGCAGGGACAGGATGAAGCGGGGCAGGGGTTGGAGATTGGGGGATGAGGGCTGGTAGGGGTGGAGCTAGAGCAGGATGAGGGGATTGAGCATTCCCGAACTTCATCTTGATTTAAAAATGGCCAGTGATGGAGACTCCACCACGACCTTTGGTTTATTGTTCCAGTGGTCAACTCCCCTCACTGTTAAATGTAAACCTTATTTCCAGGCTGAATTTACCTAGCCACAGCATCTAGCCATTCGATTGTATTAGGCCTTTCTTTGCTAGATGGAAGAGCCCATTATTAAATGTTTGTTCTTCATGTAAGTATCACAGACTGTCATCAAATCACCCCTTAACCTTCTCTTTGATAAGCTAAACAGATTGAGCTTCTTGAGTCTATCACTAGAAGGCTTGCTTTCGAATCCTTTAACCATTCCCGGAGCTGTTCTTTGAACCCTCTCATTTATCAACATGCACCAGACCTGGACCCAGGATCCTAGCAGCGGTCACACCAGTGCCAAATGCAAAGGTAAAATCACCGCTCTGCTCCTACTGAGATTCCCCTGTTGCTGCATCCCAGGACCACATTAGCGTGGGGTGTTAAGACAGAGAGATAAAGTGATTTGCCAATGTCACACGGGGAGTCTGGCAGGACTGGGAACTAATCCAGACATGCCAATGAAAACCGCATCCAGCTAACTCTAGGTGAAAGGTGTTAACCTGAATCTGGGATAAAGACCATGGTTAGGTCAGGATTAGCTCTCAGTGTCTGAGGATTAGCTCTCGTGTGTTAACTAGCTCCAACCTCTCTTCCTTATCTAGAAGGACCCTTGGCTAGTTTATTTCAGCAAGTCGTTAGTTTCCTTTTTCCACCAGCTCTGCCATAACTGTCTGAAGGAGAAGCTGGATATCATAGAGGGCAAAACCAAACCAACCTGGGGAATGGCTGATTATTAAGACAAGTTGGACAAGAAAGAGGGAGGGAGCTATTTGCTGAGCAAAGGACAGGAGCGGGTGACTCCTGGAACACACAAGGCAGTCTGTTCTACCAGAGGGATGGATTGTACCATGAAGGTGTAGGCTGTGTGGGGGTTGGGCAGAGCCACACTGTCGCAAGGATAACACTACTGTGTGTGAGCAAACCCACTCCCATTCTCCTGGCAGGGAAGAGTGGGTTCCCTCCTCTGCAACTGACCAGCTGTTGGATGATGTTGGGGGAGGAGGCCGTAGCCCCTCTTCCTCCTCTCCCTGCTAGGAGGGAGCAGTGCATATTCAGGTGAGCGCAGGGACTACAAAGGTGTCTGACTCCTCCATATGAGGAGCAAGGGACAGAGAAGGCTGCTTGGACTCTCCCCTCAGTGGTGCACTGAGACTAAGTGAACTCTGCCAGACAGGGTGGAAGGAAATACAGGAAAGGCCAGATCTTATAGACATTACTCATGTAGAGACTCCCAAATGCTGCCTGAGCAAGGATTAAAGGCCTCCGGATTGGGCCAGAAATGTATGATGTTAATAAAGTTGCAATACATGTTCACTGCATAGTTAATTGCAAGACAATATACATTTCACAGTAACTCCAGTGGGAACAATGGCCGGTACTCAAGACCTGGTGTTAACTCCACATTATCTCTCAATAATTGCAACAAACTCTCATCCTCACTGTTTGTGGGAGCTAATAAACTGTGGCATTCCTGCCTTATCTGTTACAGAAATGAGTCGTCTCACCATAGGCAGGATTCTTGGCCAGAATCCACTACAGCGAGACTCAGTCTGTGCATTTTATTTTATTTTTTGCCTTAAGCAAAATAAAAACCTTCGAACCTTCGGAACCTTTGAAGCTAAGGAACACAGAGGGAATATAGGGGGAAACTGTGATCCAACTATAAAAGCTGTGTCTGCCCTGCCAGCAATATCTTGTCTACCAGCATTTAGGAGCCACATGATCCATATATTATTTCAGCATTGTGTCATGTTCATGGGCAGAATCTGAATCTAAGAATTAAATTGCCTAAAGTTAGACTGCAGTAGAATATAAATAATTATTCCAACTGATTTGGAAAGCTTTGGATTAACTTATAGTATGTGCTCATCACATACATACACAAAAGATGGGCTGTGTTTTATCTATGCCTGTGATAGGTAGCCTCCCTACATTTTATATCTGAAATGGTCTAATATTCTGCACAGCCGCCCATCATAACTAATAGACTCTTAGAAATGTAGGGCTGGAAGGTACCTTGAGAAGTCATCACATCCAGCTGCCTACTGCGCTGTGGCAGGACCAAGTAAACCTAGACCATCCATGACAGGTGTTTGTCCAACGTGTTATTAAAAACCTCCAATGGTGGGGATTCCACTACCTCTCTTGGAAGCTTATTCCAGATTTTAACTCCTCTTATAGTTAGCAAGCTTTTCCTACTATCTAACCTAAATCTCCTTTGCTGCAGATTAAGCCCACTACTTCTTGTCCTGCCTTTGGTGGACATGGAGAACAATTGATCACTGTCCTCTTCATGACAGCCCTTAAGATATTTAAAGACCATTATTAGATCCCCACAATCAGTCTGCTCTTCTCAAGACTAAGCATATCCACTTTTTTAAAAAACTCTTTTTTTTAACATAGGTCAGGTTTTCTAAACCTTTGATCATTTTTGTTGCTGTTCTCTGGACTCTCCAATTTGTCCACAACCTTCCTAAAGTGTGGCACCCAGAATTGGTCACAGTCCCCCAGCTGAGGCCTCACCAATGCTGAGTAGAGTGGGACAATTACCTCCCATGTCTTACATGCAATACACTTGTTAATACACCCAGAATATTCGTCTTTTTTTTGCAGCTGCATCATATTGTTGACTCAATCAGTTTCTGATCCACTATAACCCCCAGATCCTTTTCAGCGGTACTACCACCTAGCCCAGGGGTGGACATACTATGGGCCATAGGCCACATCTGGCCCACAGAACCATTCTGCCCGGCCCCTGAGCTCCCGGCCGGAGGGGCTGCCCCTGGTCCCTTCCCCTCCACCTTCTCCCTTCCCCTGCCTTCCCCCCTTCCCCGGAGCCACACCGCTGCGCAGGCAGCACTCTGGGGGGAAGGGAGGGGTGCTGCATGGTCCTGCAGGGCAGTGTGTTTGGCTCCGGCCGGGCCAGGGTCTTCCAGACACACTGCTCTGAGCAGCACGGGGTAAGGGGGCCAGGGCCAGGGGGTTGGATAAGGGACAGGGAGTCCCAGGGGGGAGTCAGGGGACAGGGAGTGGTTGGATGGGGTGGAGGTTCCGGGGAGACAGTCAGGGAACGAGGAACAGGGAGTGTTGGATAGGCATGGGAGTCCCCGGAGGCCAGTCAGGGGGTAGGGAGGTGGATAGGGGTTGGGTAGTCAGGGGACAGGGAGCAGAGGGAGTTGGTTAGGGGGTGGGGTCCCAGGAGGGGGCGGTCAGAGGACAAGGAGTGGGGCGGGGGGGTTGGATGGATTGGGGATTGGATGGATGGGGGCAGTCAGGGGGCGGGAAGTGGGAGGGGATTGATGGGGGCAGGGACCAGGCTGTCTGGGGAGGCACAGCCTTCCCTACCTGGCCCTCCATACAGTTTTGCCAAACCCAACTAGGTACACCATCCCAGTTTCATAGTGAACCATTGATAACTACTCTCCGAGTGTGGCCTTTCAAACAGTTGTGCACCCACCTTATAGTAATTTAATCTAGAACACATTTTCTTGGTTTGCTTACCAGAATGTCATATGGGACAGTCAAAAGCCTTACAGAAACCAAGATATATCAAATTTACTGCTTTCCCCACCTCTACTAGGCCAGTAATCCTGTCAGTTAAGGAAATTAGGCTGGTTTGGCATGAATTGTTCTTGACAAATACATGCCGACTATTCTTTATAATCCTATTTTCCTCCAGGTGCTTACAAACTTTTTAATAAATTGTTCCAGTATCTTTCCAATTATTGAAGATAGACTGACAGGTCTATATTTCCCCAGGTCCTCTTTGTTCCCCCTTTTAAAAATAGGTACTATATTTGCCCTTCTCCAGTCTTCTGGGACCTCACCCATCCTCAGTGAATTTTCAAAGACAATTGCTAATGGTTCCAAGATTGTTTTAACTAGTTCCTTCAATACCCTAGAACAGTGGTTCTCAACTGATGGTCCATGAACCACTGGTGGTCCATGGTGACTTTTTTGGTGGTCCACACGAATATTGTCCAAAGCCAGATAGTGTGAGAAGGTGCTGCTGTTAGGCTGTTTTACACCATGTTCACAAGCATGCAGCGTGTCACTATTATTCCAGAGGATCTGCAGGAGGAATTTTTGGATCTGAAAAATGATTTTGCGACCCAACATGTGCACCAGCAGTCTACCATAGAGAAATTTTAGGCCAGCATGACCAGGAGTTACCCAAATCTGTGAGCACATGCACTCAGATTTCTTTTTCCATTTGCATCAACTTATATGTGTGAGATGGGATTTTCGTGTTTGTTGCACGTTAAGTTCAAACAGGAATCGACTCGCAGTGGAAAGCGATATTCGTTGTGCATTATCAAGTACCACTCCAAACACTGAAAAGCTTGTCAGTGAGAAGAGAATCCAAACATCTAGTATGAAATAAATAAATTTCAAACCAAAATGTGTCTGCTCTTTTTAATCATGTCTGAACTAACTAACTAAATAAATAAATAAAGGAGGGGGTCCAGAAAAATTTTTTGATTGGCCTAGTGGTCCATGGACTGACACGAGTTGTGATCCACTGCCCGAGAATGAATTTCATCAGGCCCTGCCAACTTGAATACATGTTTCAAAGGGACCTAATGCCTAGTGATTCATCTGTGAAGAGGCGGGTCTGTGACGGTCAAGAAGTCACACAAAGATTTTGAAGCAGCAGACTGAGATAATGTCAAATGGTAATGCGAGCCATAGATAAATGTAAATTGACCCCTCCTGGCTGGGAAGTAATAGGTCATTTCCAGGGAACAGATAGTCTAAGATGGGATAGGGGTTGTTGTGGGAGTTTCTTCATCCATAAAAGAAATGGAATTTCTGTCTCTAATTAGAGCTGATCCAAGCCACAACATTCAGCTGTAGATCTGGATCCACATTTTGAACAGCCCTGCCCCCCAAACGTCTAGGGATGGAGTCTACATCTAAGAGTTTGGTTTAGCCCCTTGTAAATATGAGATTCCATCAGAAAAGTCTGGATGTGGACCCTGAGTGCCCTCTGTTACAAAGTCTGAGGGTGTTCAGATCTGGGATTTACCCTATTATAGTGATAGGAGACAGCTGCAAATTCGGGTACAGATTTTGAACCCCAGCAGAATTCGGAAGTTACTTGGTTATGGGGTTTTGGTTCAGGCTCCTCTCTATTTCTCAGTAATATCGAGTAAGGACTGAAAACCTCTCCCCCCTGCTCAAGTTTCTGAGCTGTTTGACATTGCAGAAGAATGTGCACAGACTATCCTTGTGCATAGACTATCAAGGACAAATCACACCTTGAGTGCTATAGATAAGTCAGTGCTAAATATCCCCCCATCCCACATTTCAGCATAAATAAGAGCTGCCGCTCTACATCTGTACGTTATTTCTGGAAAGGAACAGATTCCATAGCATATTTCCCAGACACCCCATGAAAGATACATATTGAGGGTCTAATTGTTTGGCTTCTTGGCATAAGTTTTTATTAACTTAGCTATGACTCTTTGCCCTGATGACACAAGCTGGAGGCTAATTGACCCAAGAATCAGGACCCATGGGAAATGCTTACGGTATAAAAAGTAGCCAGTTAATCTAGATTCATGGAACTAACAATAACCTGGATTTCCAATTGCAATATTTTGCATCAGCTACTTTTATAATGCTGATAATGCACAAGATTTACATTTCACTCAGGGTTCCAGTCATAGCTAAGACAGAGCCATCTGTTGGATGCTGTTTTGGAGCACAGAACAAGCCTTAAACGCCAATTATTCTGGATGACACAGTCCAGTGATTTTCAACCTTCTTTTAATTTGCAGACCTCTAAAAAAACTGAATGAAGGTGTGGACCCGTTTGGAAATCTTAGGCACAGTCTACAGAACCCAGGGGCCCACAGACCACAGGCTGAAAACCACTAATATAGTCATTTCAAAATGCCACCAACTGCCATGCGGTGACCCTTGAATCCTATCAGTGCTAAGTGGCAGAGGGCTCACCATACTGTAATAAACATCAGGCCTGACACACTCATTGTCACAACACACTTTTGTCATAATATGTATCTTAAAGGTGCCATGAAAGGTATTGTATGTAATCTGGTGACACACTGGTCCTAAAAATCACTGTGTACAAAGAGCTATAAATGTGCACTGGAAATAAGTTCTTAAAATATGCTTGAGATGCAGGGCATGAACGCAGCCTGCCCTAGACAAAGGAATGTGTATTTACCTGTCTGACCAGCTTAGTTGCAGGCAGAAGACAATAGAAGTACATTTACATATAAGGTAAACACAGCCATCAAGCTAAATGAGAGGGAGAGAAGACCATTTAACAATCACATGGGTAGTGGGGAGGGACAGAATCTTTAATCCGGGAAGCCTTCCTGGCTCTTGAAACACAGACAATGGACTTTGAGTAATAAGGGAAGAAAAAAGGCCTTTAAATAAGAGGGCAACATCCATTGAGCCTATGGAAGCTGGATCTTCTTGCCCTGAAAGGCAAGAGTTTGTGGCGACTTAATGTAAGTGAGAAACCTGTTTAGACAAAGATTGTAACTTGCGGAAATTAAGGGTTAGTCACTTGAAAGAGCGTTTGGTTTGTAACCATACCTGTCTTCTATTTCTACTTACTATCACTTACATCTCTTTCTTGTTTTATTACAAAACCATCTCAGTGCTGTGTATTAGAGTGGGGGGTCAGTCTTCCGCTCCCCAAATGCTGTGGCACATGTTCTCTCTTTCTGGAGCAGCAAACTTAATAACTTCTGTGAGTGCCCAGTGAGAGGGATTGGACACTGCAGGGAGATGTTGCTGGGGAACTCAGGCATTGGGGTAACAGAATCCTGAAGAGTTTGCTGGCAAGGCAGACGAGCTATGTGTCAGGCGCGGACACACAATGCAAAAGCAGCAAAACTTTCACTTGTTGAGGCTGAGAGGGGTAACACAGGAGCTCACAATTCTGGGTACCCCGCGCAGGATGGAGCAAAATGCCTGGCCAAAGCACTGAAGAATGTTGGAAATGTGAAGCAGGTCAAATGCAATCAAGGCTATGAACTTTCCAACTGCAAAGACCAACTTCTGTGAGCTCCCAAACACAGGATTAGTTTTCATTTGTCAATGTGGCTGAGGAAAAGAAAGAGCTATTTCAGTTCTTCTGCTATAAATGTCAATCACACATGCAGCTGGCAGCCATTCTGCAGTGTGTGGTCTGAGTGGGTAGAAAGCATTTTTATTAAAACAAGATTATTTTTAACAGTATCAGCACAGAAGTCCCCAAGCATTCCCAGGGCAACCACAGAGTACTGTTACGGATACTTCTACAGCTCCTTAAAGCTATATGGTACTGTACAAAACACAGGAGATCAGATCCTCAGCTGGTACAAATCAGTACAGCTCCACAGGTTAAACATTTTTATAACAGCTGAGCACTTGGCCCCATGGTTTGGGGATGTAAGTGTCTGACCCTAGTTCCATTTATTGCATCAATCATTCTCTTTGCATATTGATGAGGGTTACAGGAGCAGGCTACCCATTTACTTCATGAACATAGAGAAACTCTGCATTAGCACTTAGCTATTCTCTGTAACACAGAGACAGCTGTCCCTAATCATACCAGCCAGCAGTTTGTTGCTCAAATACTGGATGTAGCACATCATTCTCCTAGGCCTGAAACCCGAAACTCTAGGCCTTCTTCTGCTCTCACACTGGTGTAAATCCGCTGACTTCAATGGAGTCACGTAGATGTGTGTGATCAGACTCTGGCCTTCTATCTCCATAAACCCATAATGGCTGAAATAGCTTGTTCTGTCGTTAGAATCTTTGGTTCAGTCCAAAAGTGTATCCCGGGACAGCCAAACCATGCCCCAGAGCAACTCATGGCCATGCTCTTTTTCAAAGACGACCAGCAGGCTGCCGCAACTACCCCATTTTGCTGAATATGTTCTCAACAGCCTGCTCCTCTCTGGTGAGGGCTAGGGTGACTGCAATTGACTATTTTATGCAAATTAGGTATGCTGCTTGAAATTATGACAAGTTGCCAACATGGCCCTTAACCAGGCAAAGTTTGGCTGCTACAGTGTAAGCCGTTTCAAAAATACATGCCACTTTCTCTTTGCCAGCAATGATAAAACTCTGCGTCCAGTGGCTTCTATAAATTGCTCAAGTACCTGCTGTGGTATCCTTAACCAGTACGAACGCACTGAGTCTAAGTGCGGCTTTCCAGATGACAGACAGAGGAATTTCATTGTCATTTAATATTAAAATTGATGCCCACTTACTGCATAACAAGGACTGCTAATGGCTACAATCCATCAACGAAGTGATAAAAGCTACCCGGACATTTTGTCAGACAGCTGTTGCTGTATCGTTTTGCAGCCAAGTACTGATGTTCGGTGTAACATTTCATTCTGTGTGGCAGCATTGCTCTTCATTAATACACTTGCCATCACAGAATGAGTTATACCTTCCTGTGTTCCCACTAGTCAAAATCCAGGCCTGCTTCTATCTATGTAGGCATTAATTCCTCACTCATTACCATGGAGCGTGATCACCAGCAACAGTTCAATATAATTATACTTATTACTCACACAGTACCTAACAATTAAGTTGACCCTCATAACTCTCCTGGAAAACAGATAACTTGCACTATTCCCATCTTACTAATAGGAAAACTGACATACAGGAACTTGCCCTAGGTTACAAAGTAAATCAGAGGCATAGCCATAATTAGAACTCAGGACGTCCTTAAATCCTAGTGCCATACTCAGTCCAAAATGCCACACTGCCTCTTGGGCACTGGAACCATATAACACCCAATTAATGAATTAAAGCCTGCAGTTCAAAAAGGCAGTATTGAATAATGGGGGTCTAATAAAAATATAGCAATATTCTCAAGGGAGATGTATTTGCAGTCTAAGGACCATGTTAATCCTTGATGAAACCCCAGTGACCTCTATGGAGTTACACCAGATTAATTTGGCTTAAGATAACAAGCAAGAACCATTCTTCTCCCGATCACACCAGTACAAATCTGGATAACCTTAATAATGGAGTTATTCTAGATTTTCACTGGTATGACAGAGCAGAATCCAACCCTTCATGTTAACAATAATGGCATGGAAAACAGTTATTCTCCAAGGCCAGTCACATGCTAAACATGGCAGATGAAAGCAGGAGGGCTTGAAGTGGAAACACAAAGGATCCCCCTTGCCCACACCTCCCTTTAGGATTGGAAATGAAAAGAGTCAAAATGACAGGACCCCACCTGAGGGGACATAGGCATGACTCAGGAATGGAGGGGGTGAGGCAGAAGTGAGAAGGCCAGCAGAGAGGTTGGCAGGAGCTAGGTTTGAAGGTGAGAACAAGGCACTTGGATTTGATACAGGAGGTGAAAGGCAGAAAGTGGTGGGGTCTGAAGAGCAGATGAAGAGGCAGGTGAGACAGGATTTTAGCAAGAGCATTTTGGATATGCAGATTTGGGGGAGAAGGATTAAGGGGGCAGGGCTACATGGAGCAGGTGAGGCAAGAGATAATCAGGGACAGGAGCAGGATCTTAGTTGTGGGAACAGCCAGAAAGGACACGCTCTCCGATCACTAAGGTGGCGATTCCGTGACTTTCCACATCCTCCGTGACTTCTGCAGCAGCTGGTGTTCATTCAGGGGCTGCCCGAGCTGGACAGATCCTGGGCCAGCAGCAGCAGTCTGAGTGTGTGGGAGGGGGCTCAGGGCTAGGAACAGGGGGTTGGAGAGTGAGGGGGGCGCTTACCTGGGGGGGGGCTCCCTGGTTCTCACTGTCATGGCCCCCCTGCTGCTCCTAGGTGGCAGAGGGTTGGGGGGGAGTCTCCGCACCGTGGATTGCCCGTCCCCGTAGGCTCCACCCCTGCAGCTCCCATTGGCTGCGGCTCCTTGCCAGTGGGAACTACGGAAGCCAGAGCTTGTGGCGGGAGCAGCGGAACCCCTGTCTCCACTGCCTAGGAGTTGCAGGGACATGGAGCCAGATAGGAAGCTGCCCGCCAGCCCCACCAACCCAGCACCAGCGAGGGTCCTGGACCATGCACCACAGCCCAGCCTCTCTCTGCCCAGCACCAGTGGGGTTCCTGGGCCACATGCTGCAGCCCAGCCTCTCCCCGCCCAGCACCAGCGGGGGGCCCAGGTTGCCTCTCTCCCCTCCCCAGCATCAGTGGGGGCCCAGGCCACCTCCGCCAGCACCCATGGCGCCCCCATCCAAGTTTTAGTCATGGCAGGTATTTCTAGTAAAAGTCGAGGACAGGTCTCGGGTTGTGATTTTTTGTTTACGGCCCGTGACCTGTCCATGACTTTTACTAAAAATACCCACGACGAAAACGTAGCCTTTACCGATCACTACAACGGGCTGAACCATGAGCCTCAGTGGGGGAAAACGGGCAGCTCAAGCCCTTTCAAATTCACACTCTGGGACAAGTGACAATTGTGCCATGACACCCCATATTCTTCAGAGAAATACTGTTATACTGTGATTTTGGCATAACTAAGATGGGTCATGTGAGATATCACTGGAAAGGTTACGATTTACTGAATATGATTATCCTATTTGTATGCATGTATCATTTTCATGCCTGAAGTTAGGCACATTAACTTTATATCCATTACAAAAGCGTTTGCACCTGGGGAACGCTCACCAGACAAAATGCAATCAGCCTGGCTGGTTAGTCAATAAACCATTAGGGCGAACAATACGACTTTGAAGATGCTAATCTCCCACCTTCCTGAGAAGCTTCCAGGGATTCTGCTTTGACACTGCCAGGTCATGTGCTCATGTCACTTGGTACTGGACTCCATTTTGGACTGCTTTCATATTTTTTCACTAGTAGGGGGTGGGGATCAAACTGGGAAACAAAGGATTCTCACCATATGTAAATCCTATTTAAGGCTCGGGAGTGAGTTATCAAGGTTAGTTCTTCAGTGAACCCTCGCCCAAGATGACTGCTGAATCACAGAATCATAGAATCATAGAATATCAGGGTTGGAAGGGAGCTCAGGAGGTATCTAGTCCAACCCCAAAGCTCAAAGCAGGACCAATCCCCAATTAAATCATCCCAGCCAGGGCTTTGTCAAGCCCGACCTTAAAAACCTCTAAGGAAGGAGATTCCACCACCTCTCTAAGGAATCCATTCCAGTGCTTCACCACCCTCCTGGTGAAAAAGTTTTTCCTAATATCCAACCTAAACCTTCCCCACAGCAAATTGAGACCATTATTCCTTGTTTTGTCATCTGGTACCACAGAGAACAGTCTAGATCCATCCTCTTTGGAACCCCTTTTAGGTAGTTGAAAGCAGCTATCAAATCCCCCCTCATTCTTCTCTTCTGCAGACTAAACAATCCCAGTTCCCTCAGCCTCTCCTCATAAGTCTTGTGCTCCAGGCCCCTAATCATACTTGTTGCCCTCCACTGGACTTTTTCCAATTTTTCCACATCCTTCTTGTAGTGTTGGGCCCAAAACTGGACACAGTACTCCAGATGAGGCCTCACCAATGCCGAATAGAGGGGAATGATAACTTCCCTCGACCGGCTGGAAATGCCCCTACTTATACAGCCCAAAATGCCGTTAGCCTTCTTGGCAACATGGGAACACTGTTGACTCATATCCAGCTTCCCGTCCACTATAACCCCTAGGTCCTTTTCTGCAGAACTGCTGCCTAGCCATTCAGTCCCCAGCATGTAGCAGTGCATGGGATTCTTCTGTCCTAAGTGCAGGACTATGCACTTGTCCTTGTTGAACATCACCAGATTTCTTTTGGCCCAATCCTCTAATTTGTCTAGCTCCCTCTGTATCCTATCTCTACCCTCTAGTGTATCTACCATTTCTCCCAATTAAGTGTCATCTGCAAACTTGCTGAGGGTGCAGTCC
This sequence comes from Dermatemys mawii, assembly GCA_007922305.1. Classification (NCBI taxonomy): domain Eukaryota; kingdom Metazoa; phylum Chordata; order Testudines; family Dermatemydidae; genus Dermatemys; species Dermatemys mawii. The sequence goes on along the minus strand of ML677491.1, from coordinate 2,949,542 downwards.
ACGCCATCTTCCAGATCATTAATGAAGATATTGAACAAAACTGGCCCCAGGACCAGCCCACTTGATACTGACTGCCAACTAGACATGGGGCCATTGATCACTACTGGTTGAGCCTGACGATGTAGCCAGCTTTCTATCCACCTTATGGTCCATTCATCCAGCCCATACTTTTTTAACTTACTGGCAAGAATACTGTGGGAGACCGTATCAAAAGCTTTGTTAAAGTCAAGGGATAACACGTCCACTGCTTTCCCCTCATTCACAGCCCAGTTATCTCATCATAGACAGGAATTAGGTTAGTCAGGCATGACTTGCCCTTCGTGAATCTGTGCTGACTGTTCCTGATCACTTTCCTCTCCTTTAAGTGCTGAAAACACCTAAGAGTGATCTGGGGAAGAAAGAACTGGACAAACGCTGGAAAAGTTGTCTGGTCTGTGAAAGGAATACCTGAAATTCTGAGCTGCAAAGAGGCTTGATGCTTGGCACAGCAGGACAGGATGAGGGAGCCCAGGAGGGTGGAACGGGTGCCCTCAGTGGCACCCCAGAGTTGTGGGAGGGTCAATTTACAAACTGACACAAAGGATCAGATCCTGAGCTGGTGTAAATCACAACATATTGCCAGGGGATGTTGTGAAGGCCAAAAGTATAACTGGGTTCAAAAAAGAATCAGATAAATTCATGGGGTCCATCAATGGCTGTTAGCCAATGGTCAGACACACAGCACCATGCTGTGAGTGTCCCTAAGCATCTGATAGCTAGAAGCGGGGCTGGATCACTCGATGACTGCCTGCTCTATTCATTCCCTCAGAAGCACCTGGCATTGGCCACCGTCAGAAGACAGGATACTGGGCTAGATGCACCACTGGTCTGACCCAGTATGGCCTTTTTTATGTTCTTATTGCAGCTCCACTGATTTCAGTGAAATCAGAGGAAATATGACGATTTACGTTAGCCGGGGATCTGGCCTACTGACTTCAGTAAGAACCATGGGGTGCTCAGCACCTCAATAATCAGGCCACTTATTTAGGAGCCTAACTTTAGGCATCCAAGATACTAGACAATAATGATAATCATGAAGGCTAGGGCTATTAAAGAAAAGCAAATAAAATCTGTTGTGGAGACTGTACCCCAAGAGGAGCCTGAGGAGTCTGGTGAACCCCCAAACTAAATCCCAACTCTTTTGTCAAGCAGTTCAGCATGACATTTTGGTTTATGATCTGGAGTCTGACATCAATAACTACCACTGGGGAATCAGTACATGTGGCACCAAGGTTCTGAATTGTCAGGCTGGCTCATGCTTCAGACAGACATTAGAAGAACCAGTCTCCTGAGCTGTATTGATGATTCACATGAATAAACTAGCTGTATTGCTGATTCACAAGATGATGTGTCCCTAGGCTCTGTTTGCCAGAAGCTGGGAATGAGCAACAGGGGATGGATCACTTGATGATAACCTGATCTGTTCATTCCCACTGGGGCACTTGGCACCAGCCACCATCGGTAGACAGGATACTGGGCTAGATAGACCTTTGGTCCGACCCAGTAGGGCCATTCTTATGTTCTTATGATAGAAGCAAGGTGTTAGCCAAAAAGCTAATTACGTCTGGCTGACGGATTTTCTAGCCATGATCTGATAGCCCTTAAAGACTGTGTAAATTGCTTTTATATGATATGCACTTATTTAATTACCTCCAGATTAACTTCATGTTTAGAAGGTGCAGTAACCTCATTGCTTCATAATGTTTAATGAATAAAGGATACAATTGTGCTGCACTGTAGATGCAGAAAAACAGCTCACAGAAACAGGTTGCTTAATGCCAGAATAGAGAAGGGCTGATCTGAACTCCAACTTCTCCTTGTCCACAGGCACCAACATCTGCTCCGCTTATGAGTTATGCAAACTCATTTCACCCTCCAAAGCCAGCTTGGACTTCAGAGTGCATCTCTGCTCTCCAAAGCCACTCTAAAAAGGGTGCTGTGTGATTCCGAGGCTGTGGTGTCAATGATTGCTGGGTCAAATATGCTCAGAGTTTAAGATACTTTGTTCTCACTGCCAGCCAGCTCTGCAGACTTACCCTGGCATTTGGAAGTCAAGGGTGGTTCATTGTCGGCAATAAAGATCCTGTAGACCCTCTCAGCACCCACTATCTTCCAAATCTGATTTCAGTGACTTCTGCTTGATCCCGCTGCTTTTACCAGAGTTGCACAAATCTAACCCCTGGGAATTTAGTAAACATTTCTGTTAGTGATGTACAAGAAAGACTAGACACCAGCTCACTCTCCCAGAGCGATGTTGGTTCTGCAGGGCTCTCAGGAAGGGAGAGTCATTGTTGTCACTCAAGTCAAGAGATCTGACTCTTATATGCACAGGAGGCAGAATTACTAAGTAAGAAGGTGCCAGTTTTGCCTAGTCACTACCTAGAACTGAGCTGTGGAGAACAGGGAAACAAATACATTCTATTCTCAAGTTGGCATCAGAATAAACTAACAAATTCATCTAGCCCCGTGAGAGACTGGGATCCAGTAAATAGCTTTAAAGGGAAATTATTTCAGACATGATTTCATGTCCGGAAACACAAATAGCTGGAGTAGGACATAAGAACGGCCATTCTGAATCAGACCAATGTTTCATCTAGCCCAGTATCCTGTCTTCCAACAGCGGCCGGAGCCAGATGCTTCAGAAGGAATGAACAGAACAGGGCAATCATTGAGTGATCCATCCCCTGCTGCCCACTCCCAGATTCTGACAGTCAGAGGCTAGGGACACCCAGAGCATGGGGGTGCATCCTTGGCCATCCTGGCTAATAGGCATTGATAGGCCTATCCTCCATGAACTTATCAAACTCCTTTTTAACCCTGTTATAGTTTTGGCCTTCACATCAGAGGGATAAATACCAGGGCGGGAGAGGAGTTATTCAAGTTAAATGTCAATATGGACATAAAAACAAATGGATATAAACTGGCCCCCAACGAGCTTAGGCTTGAAATTAGACAAAGGTTTCTAACTATCAGAGGACTGAAGTTCTGGAACAGCCTCACAAGGGGAGCAGTGGGGGAAAAACCTAACTTGTTTCAAGACTGGGCTTGATAAGTTTATGGAGGGGATGGTGTTGTAGGACAAGACTGCTTACAATGGCATGTAGCCAATCTGTGACTGCGAGAAGCAAATATCTCCAACGGCTGGTGATGGAACAGTAGATGGGGAAGGCTCTGAGTTACCACAGATACTTCTTTCCTAGATATCTGGCCATTCGGTCTTGCCCACATGCTCCAGGTCTAATTGATTGTTATATTTGGGGTCAGGAAGGAATTTCCCCCTGCGTCAGATAGGCCAAGATCTAGGGACGGGGGTTGCCTTCTTCTGCAGCATGAGGCACAGGATCACTTGCAGGTTTAAACTAGTGTAAATGGTTTGAGGACATCAATAACTCACCCAGAAGTTAGGGGTTAATTACAGGAGCGGGTGGGTGAGGTTCTGTGGCCTGTGATGTGCAGGAGGTCAGACTAGATGATCATGTTGGCCCCTTATGGCCTTGGAGTCTATGAGTCGAACATCCTCTAGCAAGGAGTTCCATAGGTTGACTGTGCGTTGTGTGAAGAAATACCTCCTTCTGTTTGTGTTAAACCTGATGCCTGTTAATTTCATCAGCTGAGCGCTAGTTCTTGTGTTATGTGAAGGAGTAAATAACATTTCCTTATTCACTTTCTCCACACCAGTCATGATTTTATAGACCTCTATCATATCCCTCCCTTAGTCATCTCTTTTTCCAAGTGGAAAATTCCAGACTTTTTAATCTCTCCTCATACGGAAGCTGTTCCATACCCTTAATCATTTTGTTGCCCTTTTCTGTACCTTTTCCAATTCCAATATATCTTCAGAAATCATATGCTTACTCTCTTTTATACCAGACATCTTCTGTTCTATTTTCAACCTTCTCATCCTCCCTTGAAGTGACTGGCACTTTCTACTGCACCCTAAGACCCTGGAACTGAAAAGTGAATTCATCTTATTTAAGAGGTGGAAGGTCATACTTTAAAAAGGTGACAGGCTTTCTCCAGTCCCTCCACTGCAGACCAATGGGGCCAAAGTTTGCTCTCACTTATACCTGTGCATCCCTATGGACACCAATGAGGCGGCAAAGTGTAACTGAGAAAAGATCTTGGCCCATGACCTGCAACGCACGCAGCCCCTGCTGTCCTGAAGTGCAGCTCTGAGAAAAGCTGGTTTTCTTCAGGAATTGAGAACCTAAGATCTTTAACCACGGTTTATGCAATACTTGTGCCATCGGCTCTTCTGTCAGCTCAGTATGAGTCAAGGATAAGCAGGGAGATAAGCTATAGGAACAAAGCAGCTATCTGGTAACTTGGCAACAAAGAATGAAATCGATACAGAAATGAAAGGTGAAGACTGATTTCATACCGAGCTGCCCTTTATGTCTTGACATATCTCTTACTGCCCAGCTTCCACTACCCTTGTGATGGGTTTTTTTTAAAAATCTCTTACGCTGAATCAGAACTCTGACAAATCCGAGGAGGATTTCAAATCGGCCCAGACGACAGATCAGAGATGCAATAAATTTAGCAACTGACTGTGCATGTAACCGCTAGACACTGTCTGACATCAGCTAGCATGCAGGAGGATCTAGGAGGCTCTACATCATCTGTTCCTGAGGTGTGGGGGATGGAAGAGGGAGGTGATGTGATCACAGCTCCAATGATCCTGGCCTGGTGAAACACCCTCTAAGAGGCTGTTGTGGGTGGGGTTGTACTGGGGCTGCTCTAACTTACACCAGGCACTGATGAAATCCCAGGTTGCCCACAGGATCAGGGGAGCACGCAGGAGGCCCTGAGTCCTCTGGGCCCCTCACCCCTCCCAGGTTCTGCACCAAACACAGGTCAGACAGACTGAGGATCTGGGAGTCATGAGCAGTCAAAATGGCTCAGGGCTGCCTGCTCCCCTATGACTGACCATGTTACAGATGAACACATTTTAAAACTCAAATGGGCTTGTCAGCCAGTTTCCCTTCAGAATGTCACTCGCCTTGGCCAGTGAACAAAGGCTAGTGAATTTCACTTGTTTCTACATCATTTTGCTTTCACTGCAACGTCTGGGTTGCCTAACCCTCAGTAGATCTTAAAATCCAAACTCTTTGCATTGAAATACACAATAAAATCCAGACACGTGTTTTAATCATCTTTTGTAAAGCCTTGCTTTTGTGGAACCTACATTTGGGGGTTAACTCGGCCAAGTTTGTCTGGAACTTGGGCCCAGATCCTCAAAGGCACCTAACTCCTATTGATTTCAGTGGGACTTGGGCACTTACATACCACTGAGGATCTATGCCATTGAGATCTTACTCTTAAACAGGCATTATTCCTTTAATCTTTGTTCAGCCTAGAGGCAGACTCGGATATCTGCACTGGGTAACCCTTGTCCTGGAACGGCATGTGCAAAACACGGTAAAGCACCAGGGAGTATTTTATACCCACTTTGCAAGTGAAAGTGATGATACAAGTTAAGGGGTGGAGGAGGATCAGGCTCCCAGTTGGAAGATACAACGTGACTTTACAGGGGCACTGATCTGGTTAAAAGCAGAGGGCCTGATTCTGGGCTCATGTACACCAGCTCTAACTGTGTAGCACCTGGTGGATTCACTCCAGATTTACCCTGATGCCATTTGGTCCTTTCCCACATGGGGCTGGTCACTGAGACGGTGTTAACCAGGAGGAACTCCACTGAAGTCAGCACAGTTTCAGCTGTGTAAAAAGAGACTCTTGACCACCCCACATGATTCTGCCAGCTCTCAAACTATGCTCAGGCGAGTGCTTTGATGTGAGGTCCTCAGGGAACAGCTGAGTGCTGCCAGGGGCAGCAGGTTTGTATAATTTTTGGTGGTGCCCAGAACAAGTCCAAGCCCCCCGCGCCCTGACACCCACACAAACACACACACCTGCCTAAGACTCTAGGAGGGAGTTTGTAGGCAGCGTGTGGACTCTGGGCTGGGGCAGAGGATTGGGGTGCAGAAAGGTTGTGGGGTGTAGGCTCTGGGAGGGAGTTTGGGTTTGGGAGAGAGTGAAGGGTGTGGGCTCAGGGTTGGGGTGCAGGAGGGGTGTGGGCTCTGGGAGGGAGTTTGGGAGTGGGAGGGGTTTGGGCTCTGGGAAGGAGTTTGGGTGCTGGGTGTGGGCTCTGGGCTGGGGCAGGTGTGCAGGAGGAGGATCAGGGTGCGGGCTCTGGGAGGGAGTTTGGATGCTGGGTGTGGGATCTGGGCTGGGGCAAGGAGTTGGGGTGCAGGAGGGAGTGCAGGGTCTGGAAGGGGGTTTGAGTGTGGGGTGCAGGCTCTGGGCTGGGGCATGAAGTTGGGGTGCAGGAGAGGGTGAGGGGCGCTGCACTTACCTCAGACAGCTCCTGAAAACAACCCACACACGCCTCTGGCAGCAGCTCCTAGGTGGGAGGGAGGGTCAGTGGGGTCTCCATGCGCCACTGACCACAGGCATCACCCCTGCAGTGGGGGCAGCAGGCAGAGACACCCCCTCCCCCCGCATCCCAGGCTGCAGGGACATGCTGGCCACTCCGGGGAGTGGCACAGACCAATGGCAGGCAGGAAGTCGCCTGAGCCCAACTGCGCTGCTGGTGGTGCTGGCGACCGCTGGGGGGTCCCTGGCCTTTTGAAATCACTGGGGGGTGGCAGGCAGGGTCAGAAGATGCTCCAGGGGAGGAGCACGGGGGCGGCAGGCAGGGCCGGGAAGAGACCCGCGTCGAACACTGGTGGAGCCAGGCCCCCAGGCCCTGAATATTCCTGGAGCACGGGCATCACAGGCCCATGCAACTTGCTGCCTCGGAGTGCTACAGCAAGTGATGATCATGGCTCAGTAAACCACGCTTCTCTCTAGGCTGGATTTTGATCTCACACCGCACCGCAGTGTAACTCTATTGCATTCCCCTGTTTAACCCCCGGGGAAGTGAGATTAGAATCAGACCCAGTGAGTCAGTACGAAGCCAGTACCCCAGCAGAGGCGCTGTCTCGACAGTCTCATTCAGACGGGATGAGGGACACAGATCCGGATTCCTTGGATTCTTTAAAGATCGCAGGTACCTTTTTCCCCCACAAGAATATGGTTGTTTATCTTGGCCAAATTCCAACTTGAGTAACTAATTTCTGCCAACCTGATTTCTCCCTGACATTTCAAATCAATATGTGATTCCCCTTCACTTCACAGTCCTAACCTGTTGTGTTGCTGTGTGCTGTTAAATAGGTGCTGTTTTCCACCCCAGAGATGGCTAGAGTCCAGTTCTGGCTATATCGATTCTTACAGGCTATCTGAAAAACAGTTGGCTACATTTGCAGCATTCTTTGGAATAAGATGTGTTTCCATTAATGGTAAGTTCATCTTTTTCACACATCTCTTCTCTAACAGATTCCTGCTTGCCTTACAGTTCAGTACTAAATTGAGTCTGTCGCCTGTCAGTCCCCAGAGGATGTGGAAGGCAAACTGATTTCTCATATATATATTTGAAAGTAGTCTCAAAAATATACACGGTGTCTATATTTTTATGAAGGACATAATTTTGTTCCATTAGACTGTCGGATGGGATATGCAAAGAAGCAAGGATTCAGGGAAGGAAAATGAAAGAACCGGTAGGAATGAAAGGAAATCTAAATACATTGTTGAACCATCACTTCAAAACCTACATCAAGGCAAAATCATTTTGACATGACTTGTGCCATTCATCATTAGAAACAGTCCATTGGGGGAAGGCTCCTTCATCAAAAATGAGGTTTCCAAGCAGCTCCTGCTAGTTTTTAAACAGAGCTCTGACTGACATAGGCGTGTGTACGGGGTGAGCTGGATGTGCCCAGGCAAACCCTAATGTAGGGGTGGGAAAACTATGGCTCCTAAAGCCAGATCCGGCCCCTTAGGGCTCTGGATCCGGCCTGCGGATTTGCCACTGCCGTGGTGCTGCGGCCCGCTCAGCTCTGGGAAACGTCCCTGCCGGCCCTGGGGGAGGGGGAGCAGAGAGCTCCGTGTGCTGTTCTTGCCTGTGGACATCTCCCCTGAAGCTCCCATTGGCC